>OY992509.1:27346080-27946080 GCA_963921215.1 Scoparia ambigualis
TCATAATATTACAAGCTTCCACGCACTCTGCAAAAGGTCCGAAGCGTAAAGATAAAATAATATGTGATAGAAACGCTAGTGAACCCGTATTAAGTGTGATTTGCTCACTAATACAATACTCGGTGTTTATGTGTTATAAGGCATGTGCCCAGCAGTGTGACGTAGTTAGACTGATTATGTTGATAATGAATCTAATAAGGCCCTTCATACACAAGGCTACGCAAATCTTCGATACTCGACGATTTTAATCTCCAAGCGACTACCGCCATACAAATCCATTGAGGCTCGCCCCGCGAGTCGCGTCGCTCCAGTCGTGCGCTACCGCCAGTCGAGATCGTTGCTACTTAGATCGCAGCGATTTCCTAGATGACAGAGCAATTATAAAATATTAAATTTAAAATTAAACAGTTTTTACGGATTAACTCACGTTTAATTTTACTACATTACATAGTTTTTTAGTATTAAATATTAAATTTGAAATTAAACACTTTTTACGGATTAACTCACGTTTAATTTTACTACATTACATAGTTTTGTAGTTTCCTGACGTTTCGAACCCGTCACAGGGTACGTGGTCACAGGGAGACTGTCTCCCTGTGACCACGGACCAGTAAAGGGAAACTAAAAAAACTATATAATGTAGTAAAATTAAACGTTAGTTAATCCGTAAAAAATGTTTAATTTCAAATTTAATATTTAATAATTGCTCTGCCATCTTGGAAATCGCTGCGACTTAAGTAGCGACGATCTCGACTGGCGGTAGCGCACGACTGGAGTGACGCGAGTCGCGGAAGTCGCAGTAAAATTAAACGCGAGTTAATCCGTAAAAAGTGTTTCATTTCAATGTAAGTAGTGCTCGCTTAAACGTTAGAAAACAATAAAAATTAAATTGTTTGGTTTTTTTGCATCTGTTTGTTGTAATTCTTTCGCAGCAACAAACAGTCTGTAATTTATATTTCTTTCAATCAACGGAAAAACCCAGTATCTCTGTTACGACGATTTCTTTGTTTCCGGTAAAAATAGTACAAAATTATAGTTTCATCATCACTTGTGTCAGACATTTTGTAAACGTGTAATCTGTTATGCCGCTACGCCTGTGGCTTGAATTAAGGCAATTTGCGTCTTGCGATTAAATGTCGTGTGTCGTGCGCTACTCGATACTCGAGACTTTATACTAATGTAGTATACAACATAGTATACAACATTAGTATCGAAGATTTGCGTAGCCTTGAAGAAACTTGATGGTCGAAGCAACTGTTCGGTTAAATTTTAAAAATATTCGTAATAATAAGAATCAAGTTCATACGAAAAGAAAGTTCAGAAAAGTTTCCCAGATTATTTTTGAATTCAAGATAACTGCACTCCTATTTTATTTTGGATTTTATAAAATAACACACTTCCTACGTGACTTTCTATTTTGTTATGCGTATCGATCGGGTCAACGTTAATAATAAAACTTTTCAAATAAACATTAAATATGTAGATAAATAAATAACTTCCCTACTTTCACACCAATTGCCTCTAAGACTTAAAGAAGACTTAGAAATCTAATGCAATAAACTTGAACATTGTCAAAGTTTGGACAATACATTGTCTGTTAGGTCACGGAGTCAGCTAGTGTATAATAAATGTTATATATAGGTACTACCACGTTCGGTGTGCTAACGTTTTCTCTGTCATCGGACTTTACAAAGGCCTTGTAATATTGTATGATAGGCGAAACAGTTCAGCTTTGTGCATATTTCAACCCTTCTAGGTAAAACATGAGCATTGGGGTAACTTTTCCTTTTTGTGTGGTTTCGACTTACTTGCAGCGACTAATAGGACTGTCTGAAATGACAGTGTTTAAACAAAAACTGTTTAAAAATGATTAAATGTTTTTCTAAGAGTCCTTCTGAATGTCACAGCCATTTTACAAGCAGACTAGAGTGGTGCGAGAATAGTAGATTTTGCTATGAATTCTTATAGATTTTAAGTTAAATTAACAGATTTAAATAGACGAGTAGCAGATGAACTAAGCCTGGTGGACTAAGAACCTTTCACCTATTCCAACCAAAGTCAAATCGATATAGGAACCTTTAAATCTTGCCACTCTATAGTTGACAATCATCATCATCATCAGCCTATAAACGTCTCACTGCTGGGCACCGGCCAACACATGGACAATAACACGTGGAGATATTGGGCCATAACCCATCATGCTGGCCCAATGCGGGTTGGTGGGTTTTAACGACTGTCGTCTTACGACAACAACCGGGACCAACGGCTTAACGTGCCTTCCGAAGCGGAGGAGCTCGAGATATTTAAAATTTGGTCATCCATCCAGCGACCCGGCATTACGAAAATTGCTAAGCGAGCAACATCGCAAGCCGAACGAGCTAGCCGCTGCGCCATCGAGCTCCTCAACCGTAGCGATGTTTTAAACTTTTTTCACTCCACGTGAAATTTAGGCATCAAAAGGTAGAGGCCATAAGTAATTGCCATGCTGAATTTCATTACGATCTATTCAAACGTATTAGCGCGATTGAAAAACAAATGAATAAACATTTCTATATATCTAGCTTCAATATAAATAGGATGTCTTCACTTAATCTGTGTATTGGGCCAGTGTTTATTGTTAAATATTCATCTTCATTTGACTTTCGTCACGTTTCAGGGTCGACGAACGCCAGTACATTCCCCCTATTCCCTTTGGTTTGCGGAGACTTCTCAGAAAGTTAACGCGTGTTCGGAGAACTGGAAAAGTCATATTCCGCTGTATTATTTTTGTATTTGTAACACAGTGATCCGGTATTACAGCGGGCTAAAGGCTTGTGTGCTTGCGTTCGTGCGTGTTTGAGTGCGTGTATGAATGAATGCGCGTGCGTATGCGTGTTCGTACGTGTTCATATTCGTATTCGTGTACGTGTTTGTGTTCGTATTCGTGTTGTAAAAGTCTTTCTTTACAATATAATATGTATTATTTATGAATCTACGAGTATTCATCAGTTTCGCAGACAAATGTCTACTTGTAAGGTTGGCTGAAACACATATATTCTAAACTTAACTTCCTTTGTATAATATGGCTTGTGTAGTGCCTGTTTTAAATGTCATTACATTGTTCCAATAAGGATTTCATATATCGCAGTATGTTTGCCAGTAATAAAAATATACAAGGACGATATTTAATTTCTTCTCAGCAGAATGCACTTCAATTACACGCATGTCCATATTATGTACGAGGATCTGTGTGAAAACCGTTTCATGCTTCTCAAGGATCTCTGCGCTGAGCGAACTGATGCTTTTCTACGTTTAATAATATTTTTATAAAATATTTAAGTGAAATGGAAGCAAGTGGAAATTGTTATTTTATAGATTGTTATCACAAACAAAACACTGAAAAAAGACGACAACCTTAGGCGGGGAATAGTCGTCTTTTTTCAGTGTTTAAAATTTTATTTAAGTATATTTAAGCGTTAATAAAACGCTAAAATATAAATTAAAAAATCTAAGTATAAACGCAGCTTTATCTAAACCGAATGTTCAAATAGTTGTAAAAATATTTATTTCGGATATCATAGGTGAAACCTTCTAAGATTTGATGAAGCAATGTTGACTAAAAAACATAAGCATCAATCAAGCACTGACAAATTTTGACGGGTGAAAACCAGACCTCGGTAGCCAAGTGGTTAAGGCAGCTGCCCCCAATTTGGGAGGTGCGTGGTTCGATTCCCGCCTAAGGTTGTCGTTTTTTTTCAGTGTTTAAAATTTTACATAGGTAAGTTAAGATTAATATTAATATTAAAAGGAGAGTGCATCTCCGGCGCTCCCAGATCCTGCGGCAAGTGTGAGTATGGGTATGTCCTCCTTCTGAATCCCTGTCGTAGCTTTGAGACTTGGACAGGTAGGCGGGGGCTTGGGAAAACTCTACATAACCACCCGTGCAATCCCTCATAGACATCGGTGGTATTCATGATTGTGTTTTTTTTGTATTCATCAACTATATGTAAGTACTGGCCTTCATCTCACCTGATGGCAAGCGATGATAACTCTGTGAAGCACGTCCGAAGGTGTAATCCTCAATTACTGAGGAGCCGGCTATCTGGGTCTGGTCGTTATGTTCCCAGTCCGGTTTGCCCCCGGCCGCGTTGCCCCCTTAGTTTCTGTTTTTGTCATTATATTTTTTTGAACAAGACTCTTGAGCAAATACTGTTGAAAACAAAAGTGTTTTTGAATATAACTCATATTTATTTTGTTATCGTTTTATTATCGTTTTAGAATTGTCTTTAAGCTGACAGAACACAACAATGCCATTAACGTTGTTGTTATGGTGCCAGACTTAGAATAAGGTGGTGGTAGCTAGCCAGGCGGACTTAACAAGTCCTACTACCAACCAAACCAAGTACACAAAGACGTACTCCCGCTGGGGATCGAACCCGGGACCTCTGGGTCTAAGATCGGTGACTTAGCCACTAGGCAGTGGCGGCGGTTTTCCCAAGTACAAAAAAAACAAAAACCTACTTCCACATTTTTGTGCTTGGATTGAGAAAACAGTAATCAGACATTCGATAGCTAATTGCTCAGTTCTTGAAGAGTATGCGCTTAATTTACGGCTTTCGTCACTTACCATCAGATGAGATTAAGGACAAGCGTTTCCACGTTGTTGATTTAAAAACTCATCGATTATAATCAACCTGTGGCCCTACTCAATAGAGTAGGGTCTTTTCTTTTTATAAAATTAATAGACTATAGTCAAGGATCCCTAAAAATTACTGCACATAACAGATACTACTGGAGTCTCTGGTCATCATCATTATCTCGCGCCGGCAGATTTTAATGATGCTCCACTTTCGCAGAATGCGATGCGATTTTCAGAACGCCTTTTATGGGACGCCGATCATTTGAAACGTAATTTTTTTCTGCTTAATGGTTATGTCATTTATTTGTTGTATTTACTTGTACGCCTGTTTTTAATTGCCTACCCTCTGAGGCCCACTGCAAAGCAAAAGGTTGCCCTAAACCTGTCCACTTCTCTCGATCCTCGACGGATTATTACCATTAACAGGGAGAGAAACTCGGAGTGAAAGTGGGAATTTCTTGTTGGCACAAATTAATGTGAGTGTTGAACCTCCCCTTACCTTCAACTCCAACGCTATAGTTCACTGTGAACAAGAACGTGTTAGTTTCGATATAAAGACTCTTACTCTGTAATCACGACCTGCACATGTACTCAGCATGATAGGTGGTGAGCCCATTGTCGCTCTATAGAGCAGTATTACTTAAATCTTACTGTGAAAATTCCCATACGAATTTTGCATAGTAACAAACCCACTCTTGAAAATTTGCTGCAACAAAAATTGGCGCAACTGTCAACGTCAAATTTGACAGAATCGAGCATAGACTATGCGATATTTTGCAATCACGATGCATAAAATGTACCACAGAACCGAAATAATCAAACTTGTTCATACTAAAGTAGTCTGTAAGTCTATGACGACACGGTATAAAGTCAAGTGTGTTTTTGTAGGTGCGGTCTCATGCGACCGCTTGGGGTTTGAGGGGTAAAAAGTATTACTGCTCTAAGAGGTGAGAGGCCCCTGTTCAGCTATCCCTCGCGCCCTTGGTCCAGGCTAACGAGACGGTTTCAATGGACGTTTTCTATACCATCTTAGGGTGGCAAACTGAAACCAGAGTATCCTTGGCCAAACAACCATGCAATGTTACATTGTTTTTTTGACATGCCTTCTTTTGAGGTGGTCCAGATATTTTATTTGGTTACCATCGGTCACTCGTCTTTAATAAAGCTGTTTAACAAGCAAGATCGCAACAAAGCCCACTAGCCTGACTTAGCTAAACTAAGCGTAGGTACGTATGGCCTTTCGCTAGCCATAGCAAACTTAGGGAAAGTGTGATAGCCTTTGCTGGTTCTGTAATGGGAGTTCAAATTTACTTGCTAACTGTTCGAAGTTAGGAATCCCACTCGGTATGCTTTATTGGCCTATAAATAATTGAATATCGATATCAGGGACCTTTAAATGGCGGGTGTGTCCATATTGAACGCCGAATCGGTTAAAAATGCGCATAAATTGGATTAATATGAAATACTACATACATACATACATACATATAATTACAACTCTTATCCCCGAAGGGTTAGTCAGAGACTAGGCAATGAAGACAGCAAATCAGTTCTCTACCATAGTCCACTTTTCACCAAATAGCGACTGCACATGTACTCAGCGTGACAGGTGGTAAGCCCATCGCTGCTCTATGCTGTTAGATGTATGTGCAGTCTTTAGTCCGTTAGTCGCCTTTTACAACACCCAAGGGAAGAGAATGGGTGGAAGTATTCCTTCACCGCTACCCGACACGTTTAGATTTAAAAAGGTTTGTTTTTAACAAATTGTTAGTTATTTAAAATAAACCCTGTAATTTTCAATGTTTGTTACAGTTCTGTTTATGATTAATATAATTAGCCTATATCCGTTACAATGCTGAGCTTATGTTTATTTTACATAATTTTACATATGTCATATACATAAGGTCGTCGGTTAAATGCAGGTTTTACAGACTTTTTCTCTGCCACAAAAGTTTTTTTTAATTCAGGTTGAATAGTTATAATAGTCAAGAGCAAACAATGACTTTAAATTATATACATATAATACAATAACGTAAAACATAGACGATTGTTAAGAGGGTTTACGCATTTTTCAATTTTTTTAAAACCAATAAACTAATTTTTGTGAAACTTTACATGCATGTAAAATACTGTGATCTAAATTGTTTGTTGAAAACATTTTTAAAAAACGTTTAGTTAACTGAGTTATTGCGATTTTAAACTTTCTATAGTGAACTTAAAATCGCAATAACACAGCCAAAAAACGTTTTTTTTAAATGTTTTCAACAAACTATTTAGATCTCTGTATTTTACTTCAGCATGCAAAGCTTTATTAAATTCGGTTTTTAAAAAATTCTACTTGGAAGTTTGTATGGGAAACCGAAATGCGTAGCTAAACCCTCTTAATGTGTGTATTGTGGAGAAACCTGCTACAAAAGCAGCGTCAAGTATTATAACTTTATCTTCACCTAGTTTCCGTTGTCCTTCCAAGAAATTTGATACCCACTATGTAGACTTTATTTTATAGAAGTACAAGCGGCCGCTCGCGGTGTCACCCTCATGGTTCCCGTTCCCGTGGGAATATCGAGATAAAAGATATCCTATGTGTTAATCCAGGTAATAAACTATCTGTATGCTGAATTTCATCCAAATCCATTCAGTAGTTTTTACGTGAAAGAGTAACAAACTTCCATCCATACGTTCCCATGGGAATATCGGGATAAAAAGTATCCTATGTGTTATTCCAGGTTATAAACTATCTGTATGCCGAATTTCATCCGAATCCATTCAGTAGTTTTTACGTGAAAGAGTAACAAATATCCATACATTCAAACTTTCGCGTTTATAATATTAGTAGGATTTATCATAAATCTCGTCTCCAAAAAACATTGTTACCGGAGGTCAAGATATATGTGGACAATGTGGTATGTTTGCGAACGAGAACATTTAGTCAACTGATTTTAAAATATATTACAGAAAGTCAAAATTTCGTTCAATAAAGGTTATTTTTATTCCATCTTTTAACAAATTACGTCTCTGTATTTTCTTTAAGTATACAAGTTTCATTTTAATTGGCCGATGGGTTTGAAGTTTGTGTGGAATACCAAATCGGATAACTTAATAAATAAATAGAACTTAACAAGCAAACTGAATAAATGCCTAGCTTAAACAAGTCGAGCCTACATTTCTAAATAACATAAACAAAAATTCAAATCAAACAGCACAGAGCACTTAAGGTATTAATTTTTTTTGAGGCAACACCAAGCTTTAGTTTCCAACATTTCGCTGTAAAAAGAGAAGAAACAACAATCCACCGGATCATTTTATCATCACGTTCTAGGCAAGCTGAATAATATTGGACCATTTAACAGGATCAAAAGAGTATTGTACCCAAAAATGAATAGCTACCTGTCTGGAATATGGACAATACCGACGGTGACAGCCGACTTTTATGAAGTTGATATTGCGCTATATTTACTGTTTTCGATGTGTGCCAGCCAGCCCGTGACCCAACCTGCTACTGCTGAGAGAACAAAGGAACTTGTAGGAGCATGGAAGCAATAAGCACCGATTGTGCGTAATACAATAAGTGCTGGAGTATCCATGGAGTTTGATTAAGGAAACTATTTGATATATAGGTACTGGAAGTCATATTATTTGCTGCTGTCTTTAGATAGATTACATGGTCATATCACTGGTGTCATAGAAAAAGACAGACTTCTAGAATGTATGATTTTTATATACAATGCTAGCGACCTGACTAAACACATATGCCCTGTGATGGTTTTATCAACTCAGAAAACTTGGCCGGCATTCGCTTAACAACTTAATAAAGTTTCATTAATATCTGTTAAATGATAAAGAATCATTTAGGGGAGAAATAAAACTTGAACGCACCCGGTTAAATATAAAAATGATTGACGGTAGGCAAATAACTTCTAACTATGAGACGACCAACACCTCAGTCTCCCTGTGACCACGGAACTTGTAAAGGGTTCGAAACGTCAGAATAATATAAAAGCTATGTAAATAGTAAATTAAACGCGAGTTAATCCGTAAAAAAGTGTTTCATTTCAATGTGTAGTGCTCGCATAAACCTCAGAAAACAATATGAGAAATAAAAAATTACAATAGTGAACCGCTTATCTTCCTCGTAGCTTAACGAAGGCATTACGCCTATCCCCCTAATTAATTAATTTCATTTGAAGTTGGTTGATGACAAAATTAATGAATAATTACGATACTATGTTATTAAATCAAAATAAGCTTACAAGAGAGTTATGAAATATAAAAAAATACTTTCTGCACTTTTTGCATGATTCCGAAAGAGGCTTTGATATGAAAAATATGCACAGGCTCAAAGAATTTTGTTCAAAGGGTCGCCGGTGAAAACATGCGACATTTTCATTCACGAAAAAGCGTCGCTTACAGATTCTTGCATACAAAATTGTCCGACGCATACGGAAGGAACGAAATCAACATTATTATCAAGTGGACCTTTCTTTTACCTAGTTAATGGCAAATAATAATTGTTTGACTTTTGAGAGTTTAAGGACTTTTAAAATTATTTCAGATTCATCGTTTATTTCCAAAGAATTTAATAAGTTAGCGTTGTTTATTCATTGTTTAAATAATATTTGTATGCCTTAAAATTCGACAAGAAAACCAAAGGCTATTCGTGTCATTCGATCCTACCTGAGGCCAATTTTTATAAGTTTTCTTTCAAGTAAGTACCATACAGTTTGAGTCGGTAAATTATTTTGTTTATAGAAATCCATTTTGTTAGTACTTACATGATTTTGCCATAAACTACCTTTGGAACAAACGATTAACGAGTAATAATATGAGCCAGATTTAAAAAAAGATAATATGTTTGATAATAATACTAAGAATTATTATCCCAATTACATGAACGGACGATTCATCACAATAATATTTTCGTCTGAAGGAATGTAGTTAACTAGACGAAATTTTTTTCTAGAATGTATCATGCTTAAGTATATGAAAAAACTGAATTTCTTATCCTTCAAACCAGAACACTGCAATTCAGGACACTGCTGCTTGGGGGCAGGAACAGGTGTAGGTACGCTTTAAGTTTACGATTGTTGTAGTCGCTACCTTTAGTGTTGTCGATAGAAAACGGGTAGTTCTTTCGTATGGAATATCACAATAAATATCGATTATATTATGGATAGTGCCATTGCAATCGACATAACAATGTATTAATTAATTAACTAATCGTTACATCCTAAAGTAAAGTAAAGAAGCGCCTTTAACCCCTCATCTGTAGCAACAGCTGAGCTATCAAGTGGTATGTATGTATCATAACTATGTTTTATTTTGACGACCTCCTTGGTCGAGTGGTTTGAACACCGGCTTTCATGGTGTCGTCATCTCTGAGGTCCCGGGTTCGATCCCCAGGCGGGTCAATTTAAAACTATGGTTTCTCTAAATTGTTTCGGGTCTGGGTGTTTTCTATGTATAATAAGTATGTATTTAAATATTTAAAGTATGTTTGTCCGTTGTCTAGTAACCATTTAACGAGTTTCATAACGAAGCTTCTCTTGGGCTAGATAATTGGTGTGATTGTAGGAAAGTTTATTTATGTATTATTTATTTATTTACTATTCAATTACGATAACAAGAGTTTGTATGGAAAAATTGCAAACACCTCGTTTTTCACGCTGCTTCAACTCCATACATATTCGCGTTGTGTTGTATTTACGTGAACGAATACTAAATAAACTCTCTTATTATGCATTCTGCTCCTAGTACTGCCCCCTGAGTGTCAAAGTTCAAACGCTCCGCCCTATATATTCGTAATTCGTTGTACACTACTGTGAACGTGTCAAATGCTAGTACAAAATAATAATAGCAACGCGCGCGCATTGTACGACGAAATACTATTAGGAACGTTTGCAACTTGTTTAGGGGAGCTGTTCGGCTATATGCATAGATAGTTATCTATGATAAATCGATAGACCATCGACACACGACCACAAAACTAACCATGCCTGAAGATTACAGCGTCCGTAACGTCCAACGTGTTATTTGCCCCAACGCTCTCAAAGCTACGTGCTCGTATTTGCACAAAGCCAAAGGATACAAGAGTTAAGTGCGGGGCCATGTCAGACGCGATTGTCAACACAGGTGAGGCGGGTGCAACTGCGAGGCAGCTGGGCAAACCTATTAAGACGTTTGCAAAAATAAAGTCCTCCATATGAAATGGTGGGTGCTGTTAAAATTGTTGACAAATCGCAGTAAATTTCTCCTCTAACCCCTTGAGGATCGTAAAACCAGACATAATTGAAAATCAATTGTTTCGCGATCGCCGGCGGTCTTATGATCCTATGACCTATATGACTTATTAAGATTATGTTAGCGCAGCTCTGTATGACACACGTGCTTCTGAATGTGGATTTGGTAAAGGCGCTGCGCTGAGAATGTGCCTTTTTAAATTATTTAAAATAATTTAATAGGAGAAAATTATAAACAAAATACAATAATTAAAATCGGAGCATGAACAGCAATCTCCTCTTTTTTAAATCGATAAAAATGGGTTCTGTTTTAAACATTTTTTTAAATTAAATCAATAAGTAACGATACTAATTTAACTCTCTCTAGTTAAACCATTTTTTGTAATAGATACGAGTGATAAGAAAATATTATAAGTATATAGTTTTATTTTATTTTTCAGTTTAAATTCTAGAGTTTTCAATAGCAAAATGCATTCAATAGCAAGCAAATACAATTTTTACATTAAAACATTTTCAACAAAAGTCATAAAAAGTGCAATAAATATTATAACAATAGTTCGAACTCTTACATCAACCATCGTAGATGTTCGACCACGTAACATGAAGTCCAGTATTCGTTCAGCGAAAACAGTTATAATATTATTTATGGTAATAACAACATTTGACTAATTTTACTAATTTGTAGGCAGTGATAGTATATAAACAAACCTAGTGAAAAATAAAATATACTTTGTTTTATTATTGAGATTTGTATCGTAATTACAAATTGAAAAATACATTTTTGTTTGTTTCGTAAGTTTGTATTACAATCACATAATAATTACTATTAGTTTTAACTGTTATATTGTCTGCATATTCAAACCAAGCAATGGGGTATAGAAATGCAAAGAATAACAATACTGTAACACAGGCAGAATCCAACGAACATTCAAAAAGCAAACAAAAATTAACGGTCTTTCTGGCACTCACTGGAGACCAATATTAATCTTTCCAAACAAAACATTTAGCTGTCACTCGACGGAGTAAATTTCGGTTTACGGAACAATTTTTAACCCCCTTTGATGTCCACTAAAGCGCAAGGTTCCTTTTGCTGTGCAAAACATTTACACGTCGCTACCGAGAAGGCGTACGTGTGTACGTACACGTACGTTTTTATGACGTGAAGCACTGTGTTGAGTTTTTGAAAAATATTACCTGTCTTAGACGACTACCCAACATGTTCACCTCACGTACCTCACTTAACGACGTGATACCGAGAAAATGGAATTTATGTTATCCTTCAGAGTTTCCAGCTTATTGTGAACTTTATTGCGGTACAACTGTTTCGTCTTCAGTTTCAGTTGGTCATGACAATCTTGACAATTATTTTACTGTGATTCTTTTTTTACCGCAAGGTAAGCAAGCGGTTACATACCAGCACGCGTTTGTGTACTGGTTTCCAAAGAGGCAGTTAAAGGCAAGTCTCGTGGTTACACCACCATATCACACCCAGAGGTCAAAAGTGTGGGATTTATAGGTATTATTGTGGGTACTATGTGTGGTGGTAATGTTTGTTGTTAGTCCTCTTCTTTAGCCAACACTATATTATCTAAGTCTGTTACCGTAAAGATAATGCTGGTAACATTGTTTTTTTCGGTATTTTAGACGAGGAGGTAAGCAGTCTTTAGTACTTTACGATTTCACCTTACATTGTGTGCATATTTATGGACAGGCCTCAGGGATATATTTTTTAATTATGGTTTCAGGTGGTATTCACTAACATTGTTGCATCTGAAAACGGTACAACTTTCATAGGCCACATGAACATGGTACGAATAAGGTATGAAAAACAATATTTTTTAATGTCACGTTCAAAGACAGTCATTTGAAAGTAATTTAAATGAAAAGGTGAAATCTTATTACATTGTTATTTTGCATTCAAATGCTTCATTTATCAAAACTGAAAGAAATACCTTGACCTATAAAAGTTGCTATGACACACTATTTCTCTCTATACGAGTATAATAGATGATTATATGTCTAGACGATGTTATGAATGTATGATAGCTAACCAGCAAATAGCTTCAAATTGCTGTCCTTGTCATATTAAGGACTGGCATCAATTACCATAAATTTGGCACCAGCCTTCGTTGTAGTATATAATCTACTTATATGTTATCTACTGACTGATATGTGAGATATTTGGTGACAGATTTCCATAGCGGAAACTTGGTTAGAAAATGGTAGGTACCTATCGGAAGTATTTTAATTTTTATATTATTAGTATGAAAAGAATACTTTGAAATTCTCACGCTTGACACTTAAAACGCGGCGCCACTGGATAAAATAAAAATTCTTTTCATTGAGCACTGATCAGTGCGCGGCCGCAGTTGAAAGGTTAAAGGTAAATATATGCTTTTTTATATTCTCTGTATTTTTTTGTGTGCAATAAAGCTTTATATCTATGTCTATAAACATCCCACTGCTGGGCTCAGGCCTTTTCAGATGAACAGTATCAGACGGGGAGATTGGTCAAAACTCACCACTCTATCCCAATTCGCGTTTGTATGCTTGGCACTTGCCCCAAACTCCAAATCTCTACAAACGTTTGGATTTGTGATTTGTTCGACGGATCTTTTATATTGTAAGCAGTAAGGTTTTACTAGGGGTTTGGTTAGCAGTATGGTTTTACTTTTACATTGTAAGCAGTATGGTTTTACTAGGGGTCGCCCAACAACTGACGCCGGTGTTGACCTTTTAATCCAAATATTTGATACCTGGGAGGAATCCCAGGATGCCCTAGGGGAATTTTTGATTTATCCAAGGCTTTCGATTGTGTTTTACATGAAACTTTGGTCAGGAAGCTTAACCACTATGGAATTAGGAAAGCTTCTGACCCGACTGAGCCTTCTAATCTCATACTTGAGTAACAGGATTCAGAAAGTCGACATTAACGGTAAAAGATCTCCGGGATCAGTGGTTACAATGGGAGTTCCGCAGGGTTCAATACTAGGTTCATTCTTGTTTTTGATTTATATTAATGACTTACCTTTTTTTTTAAAATACAGTCATGAGATAGTATTATTTGCTAATGATACTTCACTTTTATTCAAAGTGAAACGACGACACACAAATTATGACGATGTGAATAATGCGATCTCAAAGATTGTTCACTGGTTTAGTGTAAATAACTTGCTATTAAACGAGGGAAAAACCAAATGTGTAAGATTTGTATTGCCTAATGTTAAGCAGGTAACAACTAGTGTACAAATTAAAGATAAGAATGTGAATCCTGTGGACACCACTGTGTTTCTAGGCGTCACGTTAGATGCCAAGCTTCAGTGGGGCCCACATATAGCTAAATTGTCGAATAGACTTAGCTCTGCGGCTTATGCAGTAATGAAGATCCGTCAGTTAACTGACGTTGATACATCTAGATTAGTTTATTTCAGTTACTTTCATAGTGTAATGTCGTACGGCATTTTACTGTGGGGAAATCCTGCCGACATTCAAACTATCTTTGTGCTGCAGAAGAGGGCTATTTTCTTTAACCTAAACGCTGGTGACTCTGTCAGAGAAAGATTTAAGGATATAAAAATAATGACTGTTGCATCACAATACATATATGAAAATTTAATTTATGTTCATAAAAATATTGAAATGTTTTCAAAAAACAGTGATCACACAACAGTGATGAAGTGTCAGATTACACAGAAGACACAGCTGGGTGCCCTTCGGTTCGCCTAAAATTGTTTGTCCTAATATGGTTTGGCCAAACCGTTTTGGCCTAAACTTAAAACGTACAATTATTGTTTCGCCTAAAAATTGTTTTGCCACCATTATAGTTTGGCCTAAGAATTGAAAGGCCTAATTTTAGAATGTCTAATGTAAAATAGCCTAAACTATATTGGCATAAATTTATATTGGCATAACTTTATTTTGGCATACGATTATTTCGCAAAATTTATAAAAGCTCTAATTTTAGCATATCTAAAATTAAATGTGCCAATAATGTATTGGAATAAAAGCATGGAATTTTATTGAGAAAATAAATTGACAGAAGCGAATCGCTGCAAACCCGACTCCACGTAGTCTTGTCTGCCCTACCCTAGAGTGCAATATAAGCCCGCGTAGGCGCGGAGGGGCGAAGCGCCGGGGCTGAGGCTGGCCGGCGAAGCCGGCCAGCAAGCCGAAGCCTCGGTGGTGAGCGAAAACCATCTGCGACGAAAAGCTCGCGTGGGACCGCTGGAGCCCCGCAGCGCCGAAGCCGTGACGGAAACTATGCATGCTGCATGCCTACATTCATGCTGCATGCCTGCTTGCATGCTGCATGCCTGCTTGCATGCTGCATGCCTGCTTGCATGCTGCATGCCTGCTTGCACGCTTACATGCTGCATGCCTGCTTGCATGCTTACATGCTGCATGCCTGCACGCATGCTGCATATCTGCATGCATGCTGCACGCATGCTGTGTTTCTGCTTGCATGCTGCATGTCTGCATGCATGCTGCATGTTATGCTGCATGTTTGCTTGCTATGTTAAGATTAATAAATATTAATACATAAATGAAAAAAAACACAATATCATGTATCAAGTTTTTTATTTTTACTACAAAAATGATGATTTTTAATTTTGTGCGAATTAATATTTAGGAATTGTAAACTTTATATTTTAAATATTTTATATTTTATTTATATTGTAAATGACAATGTGGCGATAAAAAGTTAGGCGAAGTGAAATTAGGGCAAACACGATTCTGAAGAGTGAAATTAGGCGAAAAAATTTTAGGCTTTTCGTTTGGGTGCCATTGCAAATTAGGCGTACAAAAAATTAGGCGATCCGATAGAGACCCGACACAGCTTGGATCTGAAATGCTCCAATTACTCCAACAGCTATTTCTAATTGTCTATAATTAATTGATACTTACATTGTATTGTAGTTTTGTATTGCTAAATTTATTATTCTTTAAATTTAGGGTAAGTGCACCAGTGAATGAACCAATCAAATGAATGAACAAAACGTCGATTTTTATAAATAATAAGAAATCCGCGTTTTTCAACTAAACTCACTATTTTTTTTTAAATTGCAACACTTTTTTACGTTAACTAGTCTTACAGGAATCATCCTGAAATCTGTAGTTCTTAAATGGCGAAGGTCTAAACCGGACGCTCGATGGTGTTTTGTGGTTTGTAAGGGGTCCGTAATAAGGTGTCGGGTAAGTCATAGTGTTTTGATATCGACGCTTGAAAGGCAAAAGGTAACAAGCGCCAAAATACCTACTTTACAGGGGAGCCGTTTAAAGTTTTATAATTCCGAAAAAAAATCGTAACTTTTTACTCGATAGACCTTTTTAGATAAAACGAAGAGCTGAAACCTTATAAAAACAAGCGTTATGTACTCCAAACAAAAATATATACATAGACCTTTTAGTTTCTGAAGTAGTGGCGGCGCTTTTGCTCTAAAAACATGGCATGGCGGCAAGTAGAAAAGAAGCAAGCGGCAGGACTAAAATTATTTAATCGAAGCATAAAGGCATAAACTATATTAAAAATTAAACACAATTAGTAAAAAACAGCTTACGTAACTTTTTTGGAAACGAATACACAAGTAGAAACGTTGCTTACGACATGCTGAGATTTACAAATAAAAGGCAAAACAGCTCAAGTATAAGTTTATCATTGTCAATTTCCGAGTAGAAATATCATAAACAAACCAAAAAGTTAAGTTAAGTATTGTAAAAAGTTATAAACGACGCCTTATTTATTTATTGTAGAGAGGCAAAACCGTAAACAGACCAAACACTGACGGTTATGCCGCTTTTAATTTCAATACAATGAAGCCTTAAATTTTAGAATAATGGTAAAAGAACATGCAAAATTTAATAGAACATTAGTGTTTGTGTTAAACTAAGGGATGGTCTTATTTTAATTATTATTAGTACCTACACCTTGAATGTGTTTATTGAAATTTTAGGCGTCTCATTTAACACGAACGACAACTTAATGTCGATATGATACCTACTGCAATCTAATAATGTTAGGGGCGTTGTCGGCAGTGGTTGGGTATCGTTGGCGGTTGTCGACATGAAATTTCGTTCGTGTGAAAATGCTCTTTGTGAAAAAAGGGTATTCAATATAAAATAACAAGAAATGTAACCAACTTATAAAATCTTTATTCATTACTCTTCATAATCTTTCTTTATTTATTTATTACTTGAAATAAAAAAATGACAGTGACATTTAGAAACTATACAATAAGTACCTTACATAAATTTTGTTTAGCCTTTGCTAAGATTTCATCTGTCATTTAAGTTCTGCGCACCGTGAAATACTAGGTTCTGACAATTTGAGAGTGGCTTATAAGTAGGAGCGTAGTTGTCTATGTACCGTAAAACGGGGGGAATAGGAACAATTTCAAACTTCCAGGCCGATTTTCTCTGGGTTTTAATCCAATTACAAACCGTACCATATAGTTAGTAAGATTCCGGTGACTAAGATTATAGATTCCCATAGGCTTTTACTACATATATGCGCTAGTTTTTTTAAAAAAGCTCAAAATGTGGTGAATTCCTATTCTCCCCGCAGTTGGGGTCAATGGGAATACGATTGGGGACAATCGGAAAAATGACAAGGGCTGGCACAAATAGATGGGTATGATAGTAAGGTAGGTACCTACAAGGTAGGTACCACCTACCTATTATTATGTGGTTAAAATTGGTTATGTAAATTATGTAATATGTGATTTTTTGATTAAAAAAAACTTTAATAATTGTGTATGTTTATTCTAGTTAAAAATTAAAAATATAGGTAAATCTAAACAAAATTAAATTCTTATGTATTTGAGATCGGAAAGAAACAAAAAATATAGTCTAATAAACCACTATGAAAACAAAAAGTAGGTAAACATCAAACCTTGCAGCAGTTATCTTGGCTTCAGGCACTAAGAGTATGAGATCTATTTACTAACTATGAGATCTTTTCAGATTTCTTACCAAAAAAACAAATTTATAGAAAATAATGAATGTTTAACAGTCATAATATAAATATTTAAGTCTTAAATCTAAGTTAGCGTTTAAATCTGTTTTCTCCAAATCAGTCACTTTCTAAAATACTCAATATTTCTTCTTCATTATCGTAATAATTTTTTGTACAGGTTGAATATCGTCGTTTGGTTGACGATGTGCAAGCAGTGTCTTTTGAGCAAGGCTGTGAATTTCTTCTCTTTTTTGTGCCAGACAGAGGCAGTGGTAATTTTAACTTAATATTGGAAATAATGTCAATTTTCTTTTTCTCTGTTTTTATTTCGCTCGGTGTTTGAAATTCATATGTTGCTAAAACTTCTTCTTGGTACCCTAGTTCTAGATCTTCACCAAAAATAACTGGCATAGATTCCAGGTTATTGTTATCAAAATTAATATCCTCTATATTTCTCTGGTTAGTAGAATCTATTTCTTCATAGTTATTGTTTTCATTGCGCTCTAGTATAACATCCGTAGTATTGTCCGCGCATTCTGTCGGCATATTTTCTTTTCCTAGTTTAATTAGTTTTGCCGAGTTTTTTTGATTGTTCAAAATTGTATTATCTTTGATATTTATCGTATTATTATTATTATTATAAACATTCTGTTGATTGAGCTTTTCCTGTGGACTTTTCTGTAGTGGATAAATTATGTCGCAGCCTGAAAAGTCCAATCTTTCATCTTTATCAATAGTTTGCAGCATTTGAATCTCATTTTGATTATTTTCTGAGGGCATCTTCTTAGTCTTCTTACCTACACCTTTCCCTTTTGGTTTTGGTTTGGAAGTAGATGGTATCAAATGCTGCTTTTTGGTGGTATCTTTTAAGGTTTTCTCACTGTTTTTATCTACGGCTTCTTGTTCGTTCACACTTCTCCCTGCGACAACTTCAATTTTTTTCTTTCGTTTAGGCTCTGTAATATTCATCGTTCCGAACCTCATCTCTTTTAATAGTCTTACGAACGTTTCGTCTACAGCATCTTTTTCGTCTTCGGTAGATCTTTTTTCGGTTGGCAGTTTCGATAGCACCGGAGTCGAGTCTAAAGGTACAAGCCCAGTTTTCCTAAACCCAGCTCTGATATTACTTTCAGAATTCGTCGATATTCTGTCAACTAAGAGCTTAAGCAGCCGTGGAAAACATCCCTTTGGTACGGATTTCATGTCCCTACCGTCGGTTTTTTTCCATTGTTCGAGAACCTGTCGCCATGCTGTCTTTAATGGTTTAAAAAATGCAACATCCAATGGCTGCGTTAGGTGGGTTGAGTTGGCGGGGAGGAAGACAAAATCAATATTTTTCTCTTTACAGAGCTGAATTGCTTTTAAAGATAAATGAGAAGATAAATTGTCCCCCACGAGTACTTTTTTGCCTTCTTTCTTTTCCAAATATGGTACGGCCAAGGTCTCAAGCCAGTCTGTAAAACAATCTCCATCAAACCACCCTGAAGCAGATCTATTATACCGAGTTCCTTCAGGTCCATTTTTGACCCATGTGTCGTATAAGTGACTTGCTTTATAGACCACATATGGAGGCAACAGCTCTCCATCAGCAGAAGCAGCCATCATCAATGAGATACAGCCCTTAGAGTGATTAACTACCCTTTCAGGGTATTTACATCCCCGTCTAACGATGACCTTTTTGCGCCCCGGGTCATCCGCTAAGTTTGTCTCGTCATAGTTGACGATGTTAGAAGGCGGCACATTGGCGAGAGACTTTTCTAATTCGGAAAAATAATTTACAATGACTTCAGGGCTTACTGCTGCACGAGCTCGTTTTATATTTTGACAAATTCTTCGGGAAATAGTATCTTGGTGTCGTTTTAAAAATCCGTTCACATAATCAATCCCAGGATAATTATTTTTAAATCTTCTGTTTGTAATTCCTTGGGTATCCAGATATATCTTAACAATATATCGAAGATCAGTTGAGTCTAAAGGGTAACCCCAATCAGCACAAATATTCAAATTCTGGACTATGTATTCCTCTATTTCATTAGAAAGAGCAGCTTGACCACCTTGAGGTTTGACGTGACTATGTTTGTGACGAAATAGAACAGTTTTTGAAATGTTATATTTTTTTGATATTGTTGAAAAAGTTGCTGCTGAATGATCGAGTTCTGCAAGAGCTTGTTGAATTATAAGTTCATCATATTTCTTATATGTTTTGCCACCTGGCTTAGGTTTATACGTTCTGGGCATGATGAAATCCTGTAAAATGTGCTATATGATATTATCAATAATCAAGTAGGTACCTACAATACTATTTTATTGAATTTATAAAAAAGATGAATTTACGACGGTACACTTAAAAATATCAATCCTTAAAGAATTTTTAAAAGATTTTAATGCAATTTAAACGACTGAAAACTGGCAATATTGTTTGTGCCAACCCTAAAAGCGAAATCCTATACTCCCCTCACTAGTTTCGATTCACCTCTTTCCTGTTCCAAAAAACCCCTATTCCGTTCCGATTATCCTCTTTAGCGACTCCTTTACACCCCTTGCACGTTCCTATTCACCTCAAAAATACGAAAATACATAGGTTTTTATTACAAATCTTTAAACACCAGTTTTTAAGCAGTATGTGTACTTACCTTTTATGTTTTAAGGTCCGGTAATCAATGATAAGTAACTCTAAATCAAGTCCACTTGCAAAATTAAGGTTAAACCAACACTACGACAAAGTTTTTGGAGCCAAAAAATTACCGGTTCGAGAACTTCACTTTGACAGTGTTTTTATTTTTTTAATTTGAAGCTTTGGCTACAAAGTGTTGCCAGAAAATAGTCGAAAATATAGTCTACTAAAATGGTAGAAAACAAGCCTTGGTAGAAATTGTGTAGATACAGCTGTAAAAACGCCAACAACAAAAAGTGGTTTGCATTCCTATTGCCCTCGCCATTCCTATACCCCCCTTTTTACGGTATTTCTTAAATTAAAAGGTAACGTACACCAGAACGTCCCCCGTGAAACGGCCCTCCGAATGCCATATTGGCAGTCGCTGAGGAGATCGTGGGATTCTAGATACGACAGAAGCTTTCTATTCAGTTATACCTTTTTCTATAAATTTACAGAGTATGGAGGTGATAGCAATTGGTCTGTAGTTAGTGGGGTCGGCACGATTGCCCTTCTTGGGCACTGGCTGCACATTTGCAAGCTTCCTGAGGAAACTGAGAAACCGCTCTAGTAAAAAGAGAAAGGCGGTACAGACGCGTCAGAACCGGAGACAATTCAGGCGCACAGAACCTAAGTAGTCTAGCTGGAATCCCGTCCGGGCCGCTGGCCTTATTAACGTCCAGATATTGCAAAGCTTTTCTTACCTCTTTGGTGTGAATGAACACTTGACATGGAATCACCACAGTGAGGTAAAGTTGGTGGATTTGAACGGTTTGCGTCCGGAACAGAGATGCAAAAAGATTTGCTTTCTCCGTTGTAGTGTGAGCCAACGTCCCATCGGGTCGCAGCATAGGTGGCAAAGTAGGCCGGCATAAATTTAACTCGACTGACTTGGACAGGGAGCAGAACTGCTTACTACCAGCAGGATAAGTAGCTAGTTTGGCTTCTATGCGGTTTACGTGGTTGAATCGCGCCTTGCGGATCATTCTTTTGCACCGCTTAGCTGCAGAATGGAAGGTCTCCTTCTTCGTGTGAACCCTCCGAGCCCGTTCTTTACAGTCACGAGCGCGTACCCAGGCTTGGTAAGTGGATTATTTACGTGCTTCTGCGCTTTCACAGTCCGCATTAAACCAAGGTTGGGCATTGTGACCGTGAGGGACGTCGGAGAACGGAATAAACTATTCTATTCCCTGACGAATCACTCCCACGATCGCGTCTGCAGACTAAATGGATCGTTCGAAGAATAACACACATGACGCCAAGGGTATGATGCAAAGAAGTGCCGTATCTCGCCCCAATTAGCTGACTCGTAACGCCAGACACGCCTCGTGCCGTGCCCCTTGGACTGACATCAGGAGGCGAGCAGACTGATACGGATTTCACCACACAATAATCTTACGTTCCCAGGGAGGCTGAGACCGATACTGAGTGTATATTAGACTTCTTCGTCATTAAAAGATCGAGACAGTTTGGCGTATGGCCATCAGAATCAGGTACCCGCGTCGCCACATTCAACATCTTGGTGAGATCCAGCGATAATGCAAACTCGCGCGCTTCTCGTCCAGCATGGTCAGTTTTCTTGTACGGGAACAGCCACTCACGATGGTGAGCATTAAAATCCACAAGAAAAATTGGTTCTGCTACAGAGTACTTACCTACCTTTGATTGGCTAGATCTGCTGTCTTCCATGAGCCTAGTCGTATCCTTGTTCCCGGTGTGTGAGCGGTAAACACCCGACGTAGATGAATTTCTCCACTCCGGTGTCGACCAAAATCCATAAAACGGAAAAACCTGGTTTTTCAAAGCCACGGAGACTCTTACAGCAAACGTCATCACGCACAACCACACAGACGCCGGCGTACTTCTTAAACTTGTGTTTAAGAGAGTAACCCGGGTAGTTGAGGTACGACACGTCCGACGGTGTTGCTATCTGCGTCTCCGTCAAAAAGAATAAGTGCGGTGTGTCGGTTTCAAGATGGTGGTGGACCTGTTCGAGATTGGACTGCAGACCACGGATGTTAGTGAAGTGCACCTTTTTTTGTGAGGAAGTGGAGCCGTTGTTTTAACCTTTACTTTTTGACTTACTTTGCATGAGGGCAGGAGTGTAGTTGAAGATACTGCTCAGTGAACTAAACGGTGTAGCCCGATTAAACCGTCACACGCGGGAAAGTCGATCTGGAAACTGCGGGAACGCCCGATCCCCCCCAATAATGTCCACCGGGTAATCACATCTAGTCGCCAACTGGCACGGTGACGCATTTATGGGATTTTTCGCAAGGCAGCCTTTTGCAGGTGGCTAGCGCACTACTTGGGCCCCTACTAACTGCGGCCGGCCAACGGCAAGACTGTGCCTCGGATCCCGCTACCCTCCAGGTCGAGCTGCCCTGTACGAAATAGTCATGCAACCAGCACCGTTCGCTTCCAAACAGTGCAACTAGCTTCCCATCCCCAATAGCACTGAAACTCCTGCACACCAACGGAACGCAGTAAGACTGCTTGGCGTTGGACTCCGGCAAGAGGGTGGTAGGATACCAGGCGGCTCCTTGTGGAGCCTACTACCGCAGAGAGAACATTCAGCCGTCACCACAAACTAGGGAGTCCATGATGCCGTTGCCCAGGGTGGACAACTAGGAGGTAGTTCTCGCGCACCTTATCTAAACTACATACAGCGGTATACAATGTCGGTGTACTGCATAAATTAGCGATACCGCCGATCAAAATAACGCTTGGCTAAACAGTTTATCGGTAAACCGCTCGCCATATACCTAATTTTAATAAACCTATATTTGTATATGGGCTGTAATAAGTATCTGTGTTATACATAATAGAGACAGTTAAAATGCCTGTTTTAGCAATATAAGTATCAGCAGCCATTTACGATGACACTTTTTCTCAATTCAAGCTTACAGTTACTAATGTAAGTAATGAGTATTGTTTATGCTTAGAGCTTATACTTAGTTTTATAATAAAATTAACTAACCGTCAAAATAAGGACTCACACGCTGGTCATTTTGCAACAAACAACTGTTTCAAAATACCTACGTTTATTTAAAATTGATTTTTTGATTGATTAAATTATTATTTTAACGACATATCAAGTGATTCAGTGTATGTTAAAAGGCGGCCAATGACTGGGGGGGTTATCGTTTGTTGTATAGGTAGAAACAGCACAAGCAACACCAATTTTATTTCAATAACACGGCAAAAGGGGATAAACGCCAATATATTATTTTTTTATTCCAGGCAAAAGCGGATAAGCAACATTGGATAAATTTATAGGTAAAACCAAAACGGCCTAAAGTCATTTTTTGATTTTATTATGAAAAGGTAAAAAGCAGTAAGTGGTTAAATAATTCTGATTTTAACAGGTAGAAAAGAAGTAAACGCAATTTGTGTTATGAAGACCTTAAGGTAAAACTGCTTAAAGGCCATGCTTAGGAAAATATCGAAAAGCAAGAATGCACGAAACGCCGAAGTGCATTATTTTATTGTTTTTTGTTTAGGCTTAAACAACAATTCCCTGATGTGAGAAAAATATGTGTCAATTGATACCTCGTTTTTCTAAAATCACGTCAAGCATAAGCGACATCAAAATGCTCCTATCGGCGTGAAATCCGGTGCATTCGACGCAGAAAAAATACTGAGTATGACCTTATTACTAACTCATTTTCAACCAAAGTGGCGCTTGTTACCTTTTGCCTTTCAAGCGTCGATATTAACTTTGTAGACGTTATATGTGTGCTAGTGAAAATAAAATTATGTCACAGGATAGTGGAACGGTTGCTTTATCTAATAGACATGAAATTTTGTAGAATTTCATGCATTTATTAAAAAATTTAGGGAGCTCAAATATATGACTACGAAAACAAGCAAAATCCAGTGAATGAACATGTGGTTCATTCATAGGAGGCTTGTAATTTTTCAAAATCTAACAAATTTATATGTTATTGCTATTCAAATTGGGTCGTTTTCTGTACATAGCTTTAATTAACGGTTGGCGTATTTTAGGCCAATGTTCGAACTAGGTATTAATTTACTGATATTTTTTGGTTTGTATGAACTCTAACGTTGATTACTACGTTCGTTTATTGGTTACGTAAATCCAGTGAATGGACACTGGTAGGTAATTATAATTTAGTACGTTATTTTGAGCTGCCACTTAATTAAAAATACGAGACTGTAATCTGTTTTATTATTATTGCTATGCCATTATTTTTAAATTTTTTAAAATCTTTTGGAAGGTATCAATTATTTTTTCAAAGACTTTCCAATTTAAACATTAGAACATTACTGCCCAGGGTGACGTGTGAGTGCACGCGGTTAAAGGCATTTAGTCGGTCAACTATACATCCTGAAGGATAAATGAATGAAGATATTTATTAATTGATTAATTGACTGCCTATTACTGGTATTTTTTTTCTTAATCATTTCAAAAGAATTCTAATTTCGGGACTTTGAAAGTGTATATAATACTTAATTATTTTTTTATACCTTGATTAATGTAATAAAATTAAAGTATTTCTATTTAGGAAAGTTATAAATAAACCACTTCGGACCGGAAATACATTATTTTCTATAGTAATTAGCTATTTTTTAGAGATATCTAAATTTGGCTGGTAGTTCATTTATTGGAATTCAGGTGGTTTATTTACTGAAGGTTTTCGTTCATTCACTGGTGGTTTTGGTGTCTTTTTGCATAAATTAGCCAAAATCTCTAAAAATAAGGGTTTCATTCAAAAACGGAGAAATTATATTCTTCTCCAATAAATTTGGAATACCATACAATATTATAGTTTTATCTAAGATACCCAGAAGTATGTTATTTATATTTTTAAAGTTCTGAAATTCCTTAACTGTTCATTTACTGGTGCACTTACTCTATATTTTGTATTTTATGACCTGGTAACGACATATTCTTTTTTTTTGTAAATGTCGTTGCTTCTGTGCGCTGTGGTTTCTTGCGCCCGTTCTTTGCCACAGTTAAAAAATGACGTCCTGAGTGGGTGTTAGGTTAAAAAGATTTAGACGATTCAAAGTACTTATTAATTGAGTTTATTGCATAAATATATTTTTGACTTGACTTGATCGGCTACAAGCGCCTTCAAACCGAGCCAAACGCTCTATCCACACACGTTTGAATTTGTGACGGCTTGTTGAGGTTTGCCAAGAGTGTGGTCGCGGCGTAACATTATTAAGAAAACAACTTCTAAACCATGGAAGAGCTCGAGGTTTTTTAGTAACCTATCCTCTGATTTGGTTTTGCTAAAGTTGCTTCTCTAGCAAAATCACAACCACGTAAGCCATCCATCCTATTAAATCCTAGAACAGAAAGTATACCATAAAGAAGAATGTACAGGGGACTAAAATACGCCTCAGTGGCAGAGTGTCGAAGTGCTCATTCTTTATTTATTTAACATACAAATCACGACTATTATCCTCGAAGGGTTAGTCAGAGACTAGGCAATGAGGACCGCAAATGCAGTCCTCTACCATAGTCCAAGTTTCACCAAATAGCATTTCACATGTGCTCAGTTTGACAGGTGGTGAGCCCATCGCCGCTTTATGCTGTTGGGAGTATGTGCAGTCGTTGGTCCGTTAGTTGCGTTTTACGACACCCAAGAGAAGAGAGGGGGTGGTAGTATTCTTTCACCCTCGGACCAATTGGTCCAATTGGTCCGAGCTTTCACCGCTACGCAATACGGTTACAGTTAACAATTTAACATTACAGTAAGAATATACAGTAATCCATAAAAAGCATACACAGCATGGGTAGGTGCTACCTACCTTATGCTACGTTAAAAATATAATAGTTAGTATTATATTAATTAATTGTGCGAACCTAACTTTGAACTGAATATTTTTTTAAATAATACATGGGTGCTTCAAGTAGCTTCCATATGAGTTCGTTTCGGAACACTTAACTGCCATCTAACACAACTCCATTCCGTTCGTCAGCCCACACGAGTGTTGCATAAACACATTTAATCTAATTTGCATTTCAACCGTGTATTTGGAGAGTTTTACTTCGTCGTCGGATTCACTTCTGCTCTCGCCACATTCGACGAAACGGCTGTAGCTCGAGTCTTGAGTCGTGTAAGCTCGTACACAACCGAATCGGTGTAAGTATTATTGTCGGAATGAATGAAAACTGCTTATACTTCCTTAAAAAGTCAGGTACTGCTAAAAATCAGTATCAGACTCCTACGATCCGATTCTCGTGCAAAAAGGACATATTAGACTAGGTAACCCACCAACCCGCATTGGGCCAGGGTGGTGAGTTATGTCCCAATCTCCCTATGTGCGATTGTGAGAAGGCTTACGCCCATCAGTGGGCAATTTATAAGCAGAAGATGATATACGTTTGTTGTGTCCGTCAAAAAATCGGAAAGAAACATCAGTTAAAGATCATTCCTACTAAAAAATTGGTGGTGTACATGAACGCTTAGCAACGAACGCTTTGCCGTGCTGTTTTTATTTTACTTTCGTACTCGTTTGCCGCTCGTTAACTCACGAGCTGCAACAGCAATTCAGCGTTAAAAGGTTTATTTTTGAAAAGGTGGCAAACAAGCCTTCAGGTCTCATGATAGAATGTAATCACCGCTACCTGCACACATGAACAAGGACACTCGCAATTCCAGAAGTTCAGGTTCTTTGCCGGACTTTAGGACTGAGTAAGCTTGTTTGTCTTGAAGGTTCCTTAGCCTATGTAAGATAAAACCCTCGATCGTAGTTGGCAAAAATGGTTGTCGATAGGTTTGTACATGATCGGCGAGCGTAAACGAACGAGTGTCCAAAAGCTACGGAAATGATTTACAGATTCCGTGCCGTACTCCAGATTTCATTGAAATATGGTATTTAATTTTACATTTACTATAATAATTACCCTTGTGTCTCAAGACTAGCGACCCAAGATCAAATCAAATGAAACCTCATGGAAGAATTTTTACTAATTTTCGGGAAATTTTCTGTAAGTGTATGTCGTGTTTAAATATACAACATCGGATAAACTCTTTTTAGATATTTACTTGGTCTGTTAGATTTCAAAAGGTAGGTTGCGCCAAAGGAAAGTAAATTTGACTATAGTGTAGGGATATCACAATCCAGATACAGCAAGTGAATGCAAAAATAACAATTGAAATCTATGTCTAAGTAATGAACATACATAAATGCCTAAACATTTTAAGTAAAGCTACTAACGAATATAACAGGCGTTCGCCAACTTTTAGTGAAGTTATTATGCCATGTAAGTACTAAACTATTTGACAAACTAAACTGACAAGGGTTGATGATTTTTATTATTTGTTTCAGCCCCACCACTATGGGTTTGATTGAAGAGCTGGAAGCGCTAGTTTTGAAGAAGCGAATTGGGGACCAAACCGTCAAGAGATATTTTGAAAAATATGACTCGCCTTTTGTTAAACCGAAAAAAGACAGAATCAACATCCGGCAGACATTATAAGTTAAGAAAAAAATGTTTTTTATTTCTCTACGATTGATCACTGCATTGCAATTCTCTAAAGCTCAAGCGTAAGCACACCTCTAACTTCGACTCTCACGTTCCGATCAAGAGTGACCTCTGTGACGTTTGTGTAGAGTCAAATTTATTAAATGCGATTCTGATAACTCACTGCGGGTTCAACATCAAATTTTGGATCGAGCCTACAGAATCACACTGCTAGCTCTGTCATCTGATGTTTGGTGATAATTAAGTGAATGTGAAATCGCACTTCTAACCTCACCCAAGAACTCTCAACCAGGTACTAAAAATTTCAACTACGAATAAGGTTGTTCAATAGAAAATCTTTTTAACCCCTGTGTAAACAACGAAAATGCAAATATAAAAATCCATAACACTCTCTTTTCTCGTCCTAGGAATTGAACATAGAACCTACGGATATCAGGCCCCTATTTCACCATGTCGACAATTGTCAGTGACATATGTCGAGTGACAATTGTCAAGCTACAGGTGACATGTGACAATTTTTAAAATTATTTTCTATGGTATGCTTAGAAACTTGACAGGCATTTTGTTACAATTGTTTTAATGACAAATAAGTTTTGAAACAAGAATTATTTTTCTTAGTGGACATATTTGTAGATATGTCTGTAAATCTTGACATGAGATAAAAGCTATGTCATGCTTGCGTTACAATTGTAACATTCATGGTTGACATACGCGTATTTTCAAAATGGCTCTCCGTGAAAGTAGTAGTGATGATAGTGTAGTAATGATTTTGATGAATTTGCATTTAGATGAAGATTTAAAAAATAATTAATTTTTCTTTTAAACTTACTGATTTTGTGATTAGGGAAAAAATCCGTGTTAGCAAAATCAGTGTAGAATATGTAATAAATAGAATCGGTGCACGTATTGAAACTTGTTAAATACTAACTTACTACAGTCCTTTTTCTCCAATTTTGCCACGTTGTGTCTTTTAGATCCAATCTAGATTAAATCCAATCTTTGTCATCTAAGTACTCCGTTTCATTCAAACGATTGAGCTATTTCTTTCCATTTCTTAATTTTCATGTCAAATGTCAATTTGTTATTAAATTTACCAAAAAGCACCGATGCTGTCGGAATCAATTTTAAGATTGACATCTTTTTCGTTCTGTAATTTTATAACACTTAAAAATACAGACACGAAGTGACTTGCAAAATGGCGGGAAAATATTTAGTAGTTTAAATAAGTTTTTATCAAAGACAGCAAAGGCATTATTTTGTATGGCAGTTATTCAGAGACTGAAGGCTTTTCGATTTTAAAAGACTTATTGTTATTTGATTTAACAACTTCTAATTAGGTATTTGAAAAAAGAGTTTGGTAAATTCCTAGACGAATACTTGATACATTTTCACCTTTAGGACATTTCAGCCGCGACAATTATTTTTTGACAATTGTCGCACTTGTCAACGTGGTGAAACTGGCCACTTGACAATTTTCATCTTTTCTTGACAATTGTCGCACCTGTCGACGTGGTGAAATAGGGGCCAGGTCGAGCGCTTTGCTACTCTACTATCAAGGCGTACCTACTATGTTTCTATAAATAATTTCTTGTTTAAAATAATTGTATTTGCATTTTGCGCTTCAATGAAGGTGGATTTAGACTAAACGAACAAAGAACTAGAGCTAGAACAATAGCATTATTTCTTGATCTTTTAGTGTAAACGAAAGCTCGATATCAGCGTTTACACCTAAATATCAACTAGCAAGAAGAGATGTCAACGAATAATTAGTTCATCAAAGAATTTCTAAGCAGTAACATAGACGTCCCACTAAATCGTTTCCAACAATGAAACGGAAGATTGCCTAATTCCTTAGAACTCGTCAAAACTTATTTCATTTAGTAATCGTTTCACTTCGAACTAATAAAACCTGGTGGACACATGATGAATACTTTGTTCCTCAAGTAACGATATATTACGTCGGCATCCGCAGCTCGTCCCTCAACAGGGAATATTGCCCCTTATCGTAATAAAAACACGAGCAATTTTTCCATCGTATAAACTTCAAGAATTTATTTCGCATTTTATAAGAGATTGTTGTAAATCAAGCTGCCCTGGGCCGGAGCAAGAGCAGACCTCCGCAAATGCCTCGATAAATATAAGGGAGAGAAGACAACGCGAATAAAATTTGACCCTAAAAAGAACATTGACATTGCAACGAGGCTTGTGGAAGAACAAACTTACCCAAAAATTTTGTGGATTAGGCGAGATAATAAACCTTTTCTCTCAAATGTATATTTTTCTGTTCGTTATAACAAGCATTGACGTCAGCATTAAATTGGTCAAACAAATCGAGGTGTACTAAATGATCGAAAAGATATTAATACCTATTTCAGTTATAATATTAATTTTGCAAAACTTATTTAGTCAGACCTAGAGGACACTGGTTCGATTTTGGGGTAAAGAGGATAACTACATGTCTATTATTGTCTATACTCGGATTGATTATTAAAGTTTGAATACGATTTATCAACCGAACAGAGCACAGCATGTACTGCCCGTCGCCGCCCGCCGGTGTGATTCGATTCCGATGCTTCTGGTGATTGTAACATAAGACTAATCTTACAAAGGCTGACAGGCGGACAGATGAACATTAATTACTAGGTACAACTAGTACTTAACCTGGGAAAACCCGTGCTTTAAGTACTAGCTCCTTCCTGTGAGAGTATTATAAATATAATTGATTATCCCCGAAGGGTTAGTCAGAGACTAGGCAATGAGGACAACAAAAGCAGTCCTCTACCATAGTCCACTTTTCACCAAATAGCGACTGCACATGTGCTCAGCGTGACAGGTGGTGAGCCCATCGCCGCTTAATTCTGTTGGATGTATGTGCAGTCTTAAGGACGTTAGTAGCCTATTACGACACCCAAGGGAAGAGAGGAAGTGGTAGTATTCTTTCACCGCCACGCGACACAGCTAAGGTTGAGTACATATTTTTCAATAACTGTTATTATTGGCAACAAGTTTATTACTGCGATTTTAGCAGAGCGTAGAATTCTTTCTGCTTAGCGTTTCTCAATTTATTTATTAAAATAATTAGTGAGTTTAGGAATATTTTAAAAAATATGGTCATGTGGTAGAGAGTTTGACATTTGTTGTGTTCTAACACTGGCATAACAACATTACGATCAATGTAAACTCTCCTCTTTTTCCAAATCCCAAACCTTTTTCGAATGCTCCAGCCAGTATTAGGGGTGTCCCGAACCGCGACCCAGAAACTCGTTACACGCACGCACCACAATCACTTAGACGCACATTATTGGGGGTATCGTTGGAGGATAGACCGTTGTTATCTTAATAGCACTGCTTAGGATTGTGGGATGCCGACCGCGCTGACAACTTGCGAAGGCTGACACACCGCCGTGTGGAAACCGCAACTTTGTTAAAAATGTTATTTATTGATAGTTTAACACACTTAAAGATGGAATAGTCTACCAGCAAACTTTTTCCTTATTGTTTTAATATGGAGTCTTCGAAGGACGCGTGAACAGGCACCTTGTGTGCCAGCAGACTGGACCCCATTTCCACTTAACATTCGATGGAGTAAAGTCATTTACCAGGGGAATTAAATAAAAAACACTAAAAATGAAAAGAGAGTCAAAGTAAAATCAAGAATCAAAAAATGTATTCCACCAAACCACATTGGGCCAGCGCTATCTCTCCATATGCTTGTGTCCATGTGGGAAGGCCAGCAATGGGACACTAATAGGCTGATAATAATGATGATGAAGTCAAGTCAAGTCCAATTATTTTTTCCTGTAGGCCTTCCGGGCATACTTATCGACGCCAAAGCTGTATTCTAGTCGTTCCGTATTTAAACGTCTAAAAAATGCCTAAATATAAGTGATAGTCGAAGTGTGAATGCATTAGATGCAAAAGACTTTTCTTTCACTTAACAAGAGGTGGTGCGAAGTCATTTGAAGACTAAAATTATCATACGTTCTTATACAAAAAATAATGACAGAAATTAAAATAAAAACACAGAAGAAGTACTACGTACAGCTACTCAAATAGATAGATACAGCTCTATGATACATATATTACCATGATATGTAATCAAATGAATATGAACATGGTAGTAGCGTCTCTAGGGTTTTTTTTATACTACTGCTTCCCGCTATTTTAGCAGGGTTTTTTGTTCTTTTATGTCTATTTTCTTTTATTTCAAAGTGATTAATTAAATGAACTGGAGCTTTATGAGCTCTACTTACTCTATTTACTTGTTTTTTTTCTTTATTTTCTATCATTTTTACTTTAGATTCTTTTCTTTTAATTTCTTTTTCTTTTTACTTTTGTACATTTTTTTCTTTTTTTTTATACAATTTTACAATTACATGTTTCTTATTATCTAATACATTGTTTCATATAAGCTTTACATTATTTTCCTTATATTTATTACCTATTTTCTTATTAACTATGACATTTTCTCACTCTATATTTTACTTTTTTCCAATACATTTATTCTAGCACTTGATTACTCATTACATTTATCTTATATTTCTTCTTCTTTCCTTCTCTTAATAAATACAAGTATATTTCCTTTGCCGTCTTAACTTTTTATCTTATATTAATAACTATATTCTTCTTAATAAGTTCTGACTTACTTTTACATCCTGCCACGTGTGTGATCTTTGCTTTAACTTGCTTACTTATCTATTAGTCCTTGTTTCTCTTATTACGCGTCTCTAGGGTTAGGTGGTAGACCATTTCACAACCTAAACGGAAAAGAAAGAATTGTAAAGAAGATGCATTTCGAAATATACCTAGTCAACATCATCAGGATTCAAATGTTCCACTGCCGAACACAGGTCTGGGCCCTGATTGGGCCATGCCCAGTGCTGATCTCCAATAATATTCGACTATCGATATAAAGTAGTTCAAATAAGGTTTTATTACCTATACGCTATTGGGCGTATTGCCGTAAATCTAGAGGATGGATTATCCCAAGACGGGTCTAGTTCAGAGGATCGATTAGTTACACCAAAGAAGTAATTAATTCGGTGACGAATTTAGAGGTCTACCAATTTCGTACATTTGTTGGTTATCAGATAATGTTTACGTGACTAGAGGTTTGTATCTACTTAAGTCGGTGTACTTAATAGTGATTTGAAGTTATTTTAACGTTAACTTAGCTCTTATTAATTACTTAATCGTATTGCACTGAGCACTTTATTATTAGACCTTTGTCCAACAGTGGACATCTTTCGGTTGATGGCGATGATGATGACTTTATTATTATCATAGAACAAGGAAAATAAGAATGAAAATAAGCACTAAAATTATTCGAAATATTCTCATACATAGACCAAGATAAATGTTGCCAACATTGAATATTTGAAACTGAGATTTTATGAGACATCGAAGTGCATAACAATTCTAGCAACATTAAAATCGGTTAAATAAAAGTTACACTTTTAATAAGTAATGTAATTTAAACATTCAAAAAGTGTGCTGAATCAAAGTTTCCCTGTGTATTTTTATCAATTATGCAGTACTCCGGTCTCACGAGAAGTATTTCACGAGGACAGTAGGCGACTCACTAGTATTCTATTACCTCATAACATCGGTTCGGCTTTTTGCCACAATCCTTGGGGTTCCATAATGTACACGGACATCCGTGTCAACGTTTCAGGGTTCATATGGAACCTTTAAAGACCCATGTGCATTAAAAGCTATAGACTGTACCCTACTGTACCAATGCTTGTGAACTAATAGTTATTTTAAAATAGAAAACGTTTTAAAAATATTTCCCATGTAGTAAATGGAAAATATTTTCACGTGTAAGATTCGAACTTCTACGTTCTAGGAACCCGGAAAGATTTATGGTATCATGGTTTTATCCGATTTAGGGCAATGTACATACATATAATTACAACTATTATCCCCGAAGGGTAGTCAGAGACTAATCATAGAGGAACGCAAAAGCAGTCCTCAGCCATAGTCCACTTTTCACCAAATAGCGACTGCACCATGTGCGCATCGTGACAGGTGGTAAGCCCATCGCCGCTCTAAACTGATGTATGTATGTGCTGTCTTTAGTCCGTTAGTCGCCTTTTACGACACCCTAGGGAAGAGAGGGGGTGGTAGTATTCTTTCACCGGTACGCGACACAGTTAGGGCAATGTAGTAGGTCTTTTTTAACCGACTTCAAAAAGGAGGAAGTTCTCAATTCGGTTGTGATTTTTTTTTATGTTTGTTACCTCAGAACTCAGTCATTTATACACCGATTTAGAAAATTCTTTTCTGAAATTCTTTTCTTTATTTGAAAGGATGTACCTTCAGATTGCTCCCAATTTTATCAAAATCCAGTTCTGATGATGGAATCTCTCAGGAATTGAGGGAACTCCTCAAATATTGTAGGCATACCTATAGCGATTTTGGTATTTTCAGCAATAAGTCAAGAATTTGCATTAAGAAAGTATCATTTAATGAAGTAGAACTGATGAAGAAGACCACAGAATGTCATTGGAATTCCTCAATGATAAGTATTTCACGGGTGGCGATAAGATATCTCGATTAAGATAATTAAGCGACTATGACGAATTAAAAGAAGGCAGGTACCGGAACTCAGTTCTGTTGGTGGAATCCTTGAGGAATTAAGGAAACTCCTCAAATATTTTAGGCATACCTATAGCGATTTTAGTATTTTCAGCCATAGGTCAAATGAGATCCACTCCGGCAATAAAGCCTTCCTGACTAATATTGTGAATGCGAAAGCGTGTTTGTTTGTTTGTCCGTCTCTCACTTGCGCATCGACCTGATTTTGCACATAGATATCTGAAGAACAATAGCGACATAGGCCACTTTTTATCACCGAAACATTATTTTTAGCATTTAAAAATACACTATTCACAATATTAATTCTGTCACTTCTTGTCTAAATTCTTCTCAATATCTTTATGCCGATGAGTTACAAATTTACTCTCAGGCCTCGGCTGAGAACCTCTCAGAAGCTATTGAGCAGATCAATGGTGACTAGGCTACGATCTACGACTGGAGCAAGTCAAAAACGTCCCTCTAGTTTGCCTAACGGTAAACCCTAGTAACTCGCAAGTCATCATATCGTAGGGGAGTCTACACAGCGTTCACGAGTAAATGTTGCCGTCTGTTTTGGATGTTGATTTCCTACTTTGTGATAGTCGTTTCTCGTTGTCTTCGCTTGTCGCATTTAAACGGCGCTGTCTCATAACAAGTAGCGCATTTTGTAGGTTTACCAATATTCGCTTTCGATAAATAGATCGGAACGATTCACTAAAAAGCGACAAATAAACAAAAATTTTAACAAAAAAAAAACCGACACCAAAAAATTTTACTGAAATAAATGCACTAAAACGTGAAAAATAATTGCATAGTTTAGTTTGTTCAATTTACTTGCAATATTAACCTTTATTTTACTCAATCTTATAATTTTAAAAAATATTTTTGGAGTCGGTGGCAGCTTAATACGACAATGTAACAATACCTAATAAAATCTATTTACTAATGAACACGACAACTGTTAAAGGCTAATTAAACATATTTACCAACAAAAACGACAATGGAGTTAAACGGCAGCAAGGCCGACCCAGACGGAGGTGGAGAGTTGAGCTTGAATTTTTTTTATTGTAAATTTATATCTAAATCATACCTTCTAAACTTTTAGAACTGATTCTCAAATAATAGTGTCTAAAAAAATAAGAAAATATACCACTGAAGTATCAGGTATACAACCTCCTTGGTTACCGTAGTTAAGTTTGCAACATCAAAGGTATCCCTCTCACGTCGCAAACTTTCCCGCCAAGAAGTCCAAAAACCTATTATGCGATAGTTAACCTTAAAGATATCCCTGTGAACTATACAACCTTGGCAGCAGTTTAACTTGTTTTATCGCCACCAATAATGACGTCTCGTTTATCAGACACATAACCGCAGTTTGATAGCTTTATTGGTAAACCCCAGGTAAGTTCAGTACTTCGGGCTAATCAAGATTCAGGTATTGTATTTGCAACTTAATAATGTAAGTACTGAAATATTGCTACCTTTAGGCTATTTATGCGCCGCAGAAGCTCTAAGCTAATATTTAAAGCAACGATAATTTTGCAGAAGACTGCTTAAATGTTTTATGGGCAAGACAGGATTCTGCTCAGAATCCTGGTTTCCGTGGAATTCCTGGTTGTCTGGAAGAAATTTGGAAAGAAACCGCCAAATTGTAACAGTGTATCGTATTATTTGTTTATTTTTTATGTTCAGTGTATACCTAATGTAATGTATATAACTGTTGCAATAAAAGTATTATCTATCTATCTATCTCCTTTACATAGGTACGATCCTTTACCTACATACATATAATACATACACATAACTACTTCGCAGGGTTAGTCAGAGACTAGGCAGTGAGGACCGCAAGCGCAGTCCTCTGCCCATCGCTGCTCTATGCTGTTTAATGAATGTGCAGTCTTTAGTTCGTTAGTCGCCTATTACGACACCCAAGGAAAGAGTGGGGGTGGTAGTATTATTTTTAATGAGCCGCGATACGGCGGACCTATTAGTAAAATTACGGAGCTTACCTCGCTTATCAGTACTTTAAAATGTGTGCATCTGTGTTATCACCAAATATTGAACTCTATACGCTTGAAATAAGATTGAAAAACCACTAAAATACAGCTAAAGTTTTTACCAACCTGCATTGAAGCAACCAGACAAGTTATTGATTGATTTACCAAACTGTTCCTACTCCAATCCAAGTTGTGAAGCTCTGAACCGTATCCTCACACTTCAAGGAACGATTATGTTGCCGATCCATTTAGTATTCGCCCAGCAACATACAACACTTGCTATTACCCACATTGATGTTAAGATCCCCTACCTATCAAGTAGCGATGACTTGGTTTCAATGACGGAGACCTTTAGAGGGATACCTAGTATACAACGTGCTCTTTTTGATTTCATCAAAGTTTAGATAAAACGTTTAGACCATGTAGAGGAATGACATTTTAATAGATTTTTCTAAAGTTTTTTTATTGTTTGACACGTCATAGTGACTACATCCTGCCTGATGGTAAGCAGCCGATGCAGTCCAAAATAATGAGAGCACTCCTCACCGTGGAACAGCACGGTAACAAGCGCACCCATTCATGACGACCTGCATAAAATGCCGTTCCACGCCCCGCTTAAAAGACCCGGGATTATAGTACTAAACACATGCGTAGGCAAAAAATTCCAAAGCCGATTGGTCTTACAGAGGAACGACTTGCCAAATTATTTGGTACGAGTGCTGATAGTCTGCAATGTTTAATGATGGTTCTTAAGACCATCACGTGTAGTCCGGGAGAGGAAAGGAGAGGGCGGGATTAGATCAAAAAGTTCTTCAGAACACTCTCCGTAGTAATTCCGTAGAAGACACTGAGAGAAGGAATGTCTCTACGCAGCTGGAGGTCCTCAAGAGAGACTGTAACCTCAGCATCTCCAATAATGCGTACCGCTCTGCATCATCAGTTTGCATTTAATCAATTGCTTACATTATAAATTATTAGGTAATAAATAGGTAATAGAACCTAGCTAATAGGAATGGTTTCTACTACTGTTGTGAGGAGCTCGATGGTGCAACGGCCAAGGCGTTTTGTTTACGATCTTGCCAGTAAAGCAACTTTCGTAATGAGATGGGTGACCAATTTAAAAAAAATCACGGGCTCCTCAATGCTTCTGAAGTCACGTAAAGTATTGATTGTTGTCGTTCTTACGACAAAACCAACCACCAGATCCATCAACCCACATTGAGCCGTCGGCGTGATGAATTAGGGCCCAATTGCCCCTTAGGCTGTTATCCATATGGAAAGTCCTGTGCCCAACAGAAGCATGTTTATAAGCTGATCATGATTACTGTAGGTATAGGTATGTCAGGCTAAGCTTACGATTTTGGCGTTACTAATGTTAAAGATGTGTGTGGTGTGGTGTGTTTTTTGTTTGTGTTATGTTATTTATTTGCTTAAAAAAGTGTAAGAAAGAACTATATAGGTACGGACCGCGCGCGCGCGGAATGTTATGTAAATATTCATTTGCTTCATTCATTAAGTATTGTGTGAAGAAGGATTCTGGTTTCAGTTTCAGTATTATTTTTTCTACAGCCAACCTGCATGACAAAATAATGTGCAATCCTGTTTGTTAACTAGTTTATTTTCCCTTTCAGTTGCAGTACTTCAACCTACTATTACTTCAATGTTGCCCGAGTCTGATGCCTCAAAGTCATTTACAGATAAAATTAAGTTTGCAGAAATAAAGATGGCATGTTTCTTAGCAGAGCACAATCTACCATTTAGTTTTGCAGACGATCCTTATCCAATCAGTTGCCCAAGATTCAAAGCTTACGCCAGAATTAACTTTTGGAAGAAAGGCGCACTGTTACAAATGTTACTGGTAAAGTTGCAGAAAACCAATTGCTTGACATATAACAAAAAAATATGTTTCACTAATAGTGGATGAGAGCACAGACAGATCAACTACCAAACATTTGGCACACACACCGTATTATTTGCTCTATTAATACTGGCACATTTAACTACGACCTTGAAGCCCACTAGTGCTAGAAAGTACGTTTACAAGCAGATAACGGACTTCACAAAACCGCCTCGCAAAGACTTAAAACCTCGACTGTTTAAAACCATTTAAGGGCACACAACAAACAGAGCGAATACACACTTCCTTATCCCTGAGGCATTAACCGTATGGTGTAATCACGATACCGCTCGTAAACCGTTTACTGGCCACCAAAAACAAATTAACCCGTTTTATTGCTAATAAATGGAGACGATAAACATTGGATATATAGACTTTGGGGGTATCCCATCCCATCTTTACGGTGTTGCAGTTCCTACGGTTTGGGAATAAATATCGGTAACTTTGTATAAGTTGTACACTTACTTTGTTGATGATAAAACGGTTTGTTCCTTTCTCTATAAACTGTCAGATGACCGCGCGTTGTAGATCGTCTCAGACTTCGGTGAAAACACATGATATGGACGATTGTATATACATTCCTAAATCTGGTTGAGCACTGTATAATATCGAGAACGTGAAATCTGAGGGCACGATTAAAAAGGTCATGAGGTATTATAACTAGAGTCAACACCGCGAAGCAAGTTTTTGCGCACTGGATAGCTGCTCTAGTTATTATGCCTCAATGCTAAAGGCCTATTGACGATGAAGGTTGACCGTAATCTTTCCCCTCTTGTTTCGTAAGGAGGTAGATTACGGTCCGCGTCGAATGTCTTTGAACACTTTTTGTAAGGAACATGTTGTCATGTCACAAAAAAAACAGGCGCTTATGTAAACTTCTAGATTTCTTTTACATTGAAATTAGTGATAATAATATGGGATTAAGAGTTTACTAGAAAAAAAACCATTTTTATCTAGTTATCATTTTATCATAGGTATATCTACATAGCATTGTGAATGCAAAATTACAATAATAAAAATAAAGTTATTAATATGGTTTCTCAAAACATTACTTTACTTCAGGCTTTACACATCACATTGCCCAACCTATACATTTTTCTTCAATTTAAAAGAACATCAAAAATTAATTATATGGCCTTTCTAGCTACACAGAGTCTAAAGTGCAACACACAAATGAATTCGTTTGCAGAAAAAGCTGACTCATTTATCTTATACTAGCAGCCCGCCCGCGCCTTCGTCCACGCTAACTTAGAAAAACCGTCATAGTTCAGCCATTTAAAAAAAGATATCTACAAAATATAAACAAAAACCATCCTCAGTTATTGCTCTATCTTTTAGTGAAAACCGCATAAAAATCCATTGCGTGGTTTAGGAGAACAGTGCGGTGCCACAGACACAGCGACTTTACTTTGTAATATGTAATGATAGCAACATCCCATCACACGTCGCACATAACGTTTCAATTAAAACGGTCGCTCTTCAACGACCCAATATAATTTAATTAAAAAATAATCGTAATGAGCTGATTGCTGTCACGCGATCGGGGGTCAATCGGCTTTATCAACAATGAAACGGACGTGTTTAACGATCTTAATTAACCCATCAGTCCGGCAATTAGCTCAATCGCGCTACGGAGTCGCTGTTTGCTTATTGAAAATTATTTTGAAACGGATCGGTAAATATGGACCAATTATTTTTATTTATTTGTTTATTTTCGGGCAAAGGCAACACATTAATGCATGTCTAATTAGCGTCCATCGCTCCTTTTGCATGTACATAATACATTATTAAAATTAAATTAGCATGTGTAACCGTGTCGCATAGCGGTGAAAGAATACTACCACCTCCTCCCTTCCGTTGGGTATCGTAAAAGGCGACTAACGGACTAAAGACTGCACATACATCTAATAGCATAGCGGCGATGGGATCACCACCTTTCACGCTGAGCTCATGTGCAGTCGCTATTTACTGAAAAGTGGACTACGGTAGAGGACTGCTTTTGCTGTCCTGATTGCCTAGTCTCTGACCAACCCTTAGGGGATAATAGTCGAGATTATATGAATGAATGCAACATTTTCGAGCGGGAGGGCGGTGCTTGCATGTAGCATCTAAGCTTGATATTAGTGAGTTAGCGGAATTAACACTACATATATATATTTTTTTAAGTCATGGATTTCCGCAAAGAAACGCCTTATTCTATTAATCTATACTAATATTATAAAGAAGAAAGATTTGATTGTTTGTTTGTTTGCATTGAATAGGCTACGGAACTACTAGACCGATTTGAAAAATTCTTTCAGCGTTGGGAAGCTACACTTTCTCCGGGTAACATAGGCTACATAATTTTTTTTTATAAATTCGTCACGGGGTATGGGGTCCACGTGGACAAAGGCTAGCTGTCATATAAATTAATATATATGTCGCAGTCATAAGCTAAAAACGGAGATTTGAGCAATTCCCTAAGGGATTTAATGAAATCGCGGAGGATGTTAAAATAACAACACGATTTTATCATTTCCCTAAACAAATCTAGGGATTTGAACAAACACAGGAACTGGTTCCGTGAAATGACAAAAAAGCTTTTCTATGGTATTTTAAACGTCTTTCATTTGTAATTACATGCATAATAATAATAATTAGTAAGTGTAGTACTGTAACATTGATCTCAAAAATCACCACTAGAACATAAATTGCCCTACTCCTGTAGGTCACATGATAGGTTAGAAAGTCTTGCATTTCGAGTTTATTTTTTTATTAGACAACAGAAATACTAGCTGCCCTACTCCTGTAGGTCACATGTTTTTGGTCATTTCACGGAACCAGTTCTGGTGTTTCTTCAAATCCCTAGATTTGTTTAGGGAAATGATAAAATCGTGTTGTTATTTTAACATCCTCCGTGATTTAATCTAATCACTTAGGGAATTGACTAAATCTCTGTTTTTATCATATCCCTGCGACATATACTCTTACTCACAAATCAGTATCTATAAACAAGTATTGTCAGTATTTATGTAACATTTTTTGTTTATTAAGCGCCTTATTCCCCTTCAATTAAAACAGTCATTATTTACTTATATTTACTCATTACATAATTCTATCTCACTAAGTCTTACCCTATATAGTTTTATTCTTATTATTTACATCTACCCCGATTAATATTACGTCTCGGTATTTAACGAGTATTTTTGTGATTGGAACGTTTATGTAACTTAAATTGAGTGTTGCGTTTAATTTTTGTACCTCAGCCTGTCGTGTTATACACTCAAAGAGCAGGTGAGGCACATCCTCCTCTTTAGCGGTATCACATGCACAAAGCGGACTTTAACTTATAACTATGTTAGTATTTTCCTGAAGCACTTGCTTGTGCTGTTCCTGTGGTGTTATTGAGCAATCCGCGAATTCGCTGGTACACTACACCTTACCGGTAAAGCACTTGGCCTTCATCTTACTTACATTTTTGTTTAAATAAGATTGTACCGTGTCGATAAAGAATACTACCATCCCCTCGCTTCCCTTAGGTGTCGTAAAAGGCGACTAACGGAATAAAGACTACACATACTACCATGAGCATAGAGCGGCGATGGGCTCAGCACCTATCACGCTGAGCACATGTGCAGTCGCTATTGGGTGAAAAGTGGACTATGGTAGAGGCCTATTTAGCTGTCCTCTTTGCCTAGTCTCTGACTAACCCTTCGGGGATAATAGTCATGATTTATTAATAATTCTGTTAACATATCTTGTTAATCTAAATGACTGTCGGAGTGGGTTCACGTCAGTAGTCTGACGAGCTATGGGGTTAGAACCACGATTTCCGTACAACCGCTCGGCTACCGATGCCTCATGATAGTAAGTGACGTTAAGGGGATTCTGCACGAAATTGTGAAAATTTACGTATTTTTAAGTTACTTGTAAGTACTATGCGCTGAATTAGTTAAATACATTTAAAGAACTTACGTAAGTTAGCCTGATCATTGCACAAGGTCGTGGCCTTATTGAAATTTGAAACAATACCAAACAATACATAAATGTAATGACTCCTAAAAACATTTTTTTTCGACAACTCTCTTAATTTTACGCATGAAACAATAATTCTTACATGAAAATATTTGTATTAATAAACCGCAAGTCACCCCCATCTTAAAAAAGTACATTTTAATTTTTAACACAAGCGCGTTGTAGTTTTGTACATTTCGCAAAATAAAAACATTGCTCTAATCAAATTACTATGTCTGAAACTTCAAAGCAGAATTGTTCTAATTTTAAATATCAATATGATTGACTTTGCTTTGAAGTTCATTAAGACTTATGTCAATTTTTGCGATCACGCGGCACCCCCTTAATGCCGAAGATGAAAGTTAGTTAAGAGGCCTATTACATCTCGAATGTGATTTTTGCGTAAAATGCCCATTTTCGCATTTTGTAGTAATTTTGCAGTTGTATTTATCGTTTTTATCGAAATAGGATAATAAATTTGTGCATAATATTACAAATCTCCATTCTGTGAGCATAAGTTGAATTCGGACGGCCAGAGCATCGCATTTTGTAGTAATTTTGCAGTTGTATTTATTCGTTTTTATCGAAATAGGATAATAAATTCATTATAAAATCTTTATTCCTCGTGAAGTAACAATTACTCTGGTATAAATTTTGCTCAATTGGCTATTTTACGCAAAAATCACAGTCGAGATGTAATAAGCCTCTTAAGGCCCAAACTCCGCACGTGCTCTTGTTCATGTAGGAGGCCTGTGCCCAGCAGAGGGACGTTTATGGCACAGTAAATATATAAGCTAATATATTTATACTGTGTTTATGGATTTGACGAGAGGATTTATTAGGTCACGCAGCAGCATGAGTAGTGTTCAAAGATTTACGTCCCAATTTTTATTTTTGTTTTCTTTTTCCCACGTTTGAAATGATCAAAGCTCTTCGTTTTCCTTTGTTTTACAAAATAGTCGTGCCAGCGATGCCTTTTCACTACGACAATGGAGATGGGAAATAATGGTTCCAATAATTATTGAAGCGGAAATAAAGTCCGAGTACATGGTATGTGTGTATTTAATACAAGTAACATTTCCAATACGATATTTTTATTCAAAAAAATAAAAAAATCAAAATCAAAAAATGTTTATTCATTAACAGTGGGATTACAAATACTATTTCAATGGCAGGGGTCCCCTTTTAAGTAAAACTATACCTGTTACAGAAGCCCCGCTCTTCCTCCATGTTCTTACAAAAACTTTTTGTTATATAAATTTCACTTACGTACTTACAAGACAATAAAATGAAATATAAAAAGTAAAAAAATTTAAGTAGATAAGAAGATTGGTACATCACGTGTGACTGTGTTTGTGTGTGTGTGTATGTGTGTGTGTGTGTGTGTGTGCGTGTGTGTGTGTGTGAGTGTATGGGTTGTATGTGGAATTCATTTAATTATATTTTCTATTTCCTTATAGTCTTTAGACTTAAGCCAGTCCATGATAAGCATTTTACACAGTTTATTTGCCGACCTAACTAACAAAACATACACCTGCTTTAAAATGTCTGGTGTTGTAAGATGTCTTAAAGTTTTAAAAACCATATGAACTTTCTTACTCTTGTCATCAAAAGTTCAATATGCGGATGCCAAGATAAACGTTGATCGATAAGAATACCGAGATATTTTGTGCTACATATTTGGTTTATTTGAGGACAAGTGCAGTCTGAGTTGTCCAATGCAGAGCAAGTGTAAATTTTAATATTCATATTAGGTTGGCTCCTTTTGTAGTTGGTAAAACATATAAAGTTTGTCTTGGATGCGTTAAGTGTCAATAAGTGTATATTTAACCACTGTGCAATTTGGGCCAATCCTACTTCAGCATTCTGACGTACATCTTTCCAGTCATGTCCACTAAATACCACAGCAGTATCATCTGCATACGAAAATACATGCCCGTTTCGTATAGACATGTTACAGAGAGAGTTAACATAAATCAGAAAGAGAGTCGGTCCTAAGATACTCCCCTGCGGGACTCCATAAGTAATGGTAGAGTCATGACTGCAGTGGTTACCTATTTTTACCCGTTGTCTTCGGTTTGTAAGGTAATTTTTAAATATATCAAGGGGTATTCCTCGTGTACCAATCTGTTCAAGCTTCTGTACCAGAGTGGGGATAGAGACGCTATCAAAAGCTTTTTTCATGTCAAGAAAAACTGATAGGCACTTATTTCCTTTATCTACTTGCTCAACAATTATTGATGTCAGAGCCGTAACAGCGTGTTCTGTACCCAGACCTCGCCGGAAGCCAAATTGTGATTGTGATAGTAATTTATATTTATCTAAGTAAGATATCAAACGGTTATTTAAGATTTTTTCTAAGACTTTTGATATTGCTGGAAGAACTGATATAGGTCTATAATTATTTGGATTATCTCTATCACTACTCTTGTATACGGGGGTAATAATTGCCAGTTTAAGAACCGCAGGAAATATACCATCCCTAAAGCAAAGATTAATCAGGTGTGTTATGAGTGGAACTAGTAAAATGTGGGCTTGCTTTAGAAACATCGTACTAATGTTATCATACCCATTGGCACTCTCTGTTTTAAGATTCATTAACACTGATCTAACCACCGAATCATCAGTCTCTAGTAAAACAAAAGATGAAGCATGGAAAGTACTTAATGTGTGCGTAGTTGTAATATTAGAAGAGTTGAATTTTGATTTGATATCCTCGACCAAGGATTTTCCAACATTGGCGAAAAAATCATTAACAAGATTAACGGATTCAAGAGGAGTTGGTTTTAAATTTAACAATTCAATATTTTTATTTAGTTTTTGTTTGCGCTGAGTAATATTATTTATTGTCTTCCAAAGCGTCTTAGCGTTACTAGAGGCATTTGCTATCTGTTCACGCTTATATTTACGCTTTAGTTTTTTAATAAGACCATTACAATAGTTCCTATATCGCCTGTAAGTGACCCTCAGCACTTCATTGCCTGGGTCAGACCTTAGTTTCAGTTGCATATCGTTCCTGTTGCGAATACATCTAAGTATGCCTACAGTCATCCAGGGCTTCAAAATATGGCTTGATTTTGGGACTAGTTTAAGTGTGCTATTTTCTATTATACATTTTTGGAAATTGTTTATTATTAATTCAGCTAGAGTATTAGGATTGGTATAAGAAAGCAAATCTTGTAAGTTAGAATTTTAAAACTACTAATGGAACCATTGATATTGAATACTGTTTTGTATTTATTGCTACGTACGACTCTATTATTTACGTTACCCAACTTAAGAAAAATCATGGCATGATCTGTTACGGTGGTGTTTATCACAGCGATTGATGCAGTCAACCTGTTCTTATCAATTTTTAACATGAAATGATCGAGACAGTTGCCTTCTCTAGTAGGTATCGAATGTCCAGGTAGTAAGCCATGTGCAGATAACATATTTAGATAGTTAAGTCTGTTTGTTCTTTCATGTGACTTTTCATTAATCCTGTGTAATATGTTAATGTTTATATCACCCGTCAAGACGATACATTTACCGTTTTTAATGGACTCTAAGTGAAGACTTAATGAGTTGATAAAACTTTTAGCATGTATGTTTGAAGGTGAGCGATATATACAAATAATAAATTAAAAAATTATTGCGTCGAAATATAATTAGGTAAAAAACCTACTTATGGGCATTATTACGGAAGAGCAGTTTTTTTATTAAATCGGTGGAAAAATCAAATACCGTTTTGTAAACAGATTTATCACAATTATTGAAATTGTTCTCGAGTTCAGTTGATTAAGTACAAATAGTAAGGCCGGCCAAGGACCAAAAAGTCGTCTATAAATTAATCTCGTATGTAAGTTTTGTAAATAGGTATGGGTGTGTTTGGGGTGTCCTCCTGATCTCGAAACTGCTAGTTGTATAGTTTTAAAAGTGGTGGAGGGGGCAACAGTGACGTCATAAAGATGGCCGCCGATGGTTTTGATTTTCTTCAATTGTGGCGTACCTATGCGGTCAATTTACTTATGCAAGCTGTCATTTAGAAGCTCATTAAATGTTCTTTAATTACTTTAAAGACATCTAAAACGAAAACATGGTATTTACAAAAATATTTAGAATTAATAGAAATTTCGTTACCTACTATGAAGTGTTTCTTAATTTTTCTCGAAAACGAGTAACTTTTTATGATTAATGTTATAATCCAAAACATGCAGAATTTCATGAGCTATCCACAAATATATCAAAATACGACTTGAAACGACTGTGCTGTCCAATAGTCTGGAGCGAGGAGCACTATCACGACGAGTCCAAACGTGCGTGCGTGCGTCGTCGGGGGTTGTGCGGCGGGCTGAAAAGTCACATGACAGCGTGTCAGCCAAGAACACATCACCTTTAGTGATGCTCTCGTTTATACAGTCAACCATACAGGAATGAGCTGCCTGGGAAAGTTATTAAACAAAAAATAAAAGTAAAAAACAGGCTAAGTTCTCGTGATACTTCTGCAGTGATCTTTAAAAAAATAATGAAATCAGAGAATTTGGAACCTAAGCCAAGTACAGTCAATGCAAAGGGAACAGATCCTCCTAGCAATATATTAAATGTATTGTAGGGGCGTCAGTTCACTCCGCAGATGACTGTATTTGTATGTGTAATTGTATGTGTACGTCGGGTACACATACAATTGCCGCCTGCCGCGCCGCCTGTGGAGGCTGGTCTGCTTTGCAATCTTATTTTTATTTGTAATAGAAATAGTCTTTCTTTTTCTTGTTTCAAAGATACTGTAAGACGTTGTTTATTTTATTTTAAATTGAGCAATACATTTTTTTTATTTGATATTCTTTTGTGTGTCGTGTTGTCTTGTTATCGTAATAAATGTTTTTTTATGTTGGTTATTATGGAAAATGTCCCTCTATGATAGGGAGGATATTTTCCAATTTTTATTGAAATGATGCATGTCTCTGAATGATTTAGAATTAATATCTTGCCAGTGCATAACTGGCTGTCGCACTGCGAGATGCGGCTGTGCTTATCAATAATGCATACAGGTTTTTGTGGGTGAAAACCAGACCTCGGTAGCCAAGTGCTTAAGGCAGCCGCCCGGAATGCGGAAGGTGCGTGGTTCGATTCCTGCCTGAGGTTGTCGTCTTTTTTCAGTGTTTAAAATTTTACTTAAGTATATTTCAGCGTTAATAAAACGCTAAAATATATAAAAAACTTTAATCTATAAACGCAGCTTCATCTTAACCGAATGTTCAAATATTTGTAAAAATATTTCGTTCGGATCTCAGTGACGAAAACTTCTAAGATTTGATGAAGCAATGTTGACTAAAAACAAAAGCATCAAGCACTGACAAATTTCGACGGGTGAAAACCAGACCTCGGTAGCCATGGTGTTAAGGCAGCCGCCCGGAATGCGGAAGGTGCGTGGTTCGATTACCGCCTGAGGTTGTCGTCTTTTTTCAGTGTTTAAAAATGTATCATAGTTTTGCCATTCTCATTCTTTCCGTAATCTTTTGCTTTTCCTTTTTTTCATCTTTAGTTAATTTGCCTTTAATTTGATTTTACAACAAAGTACCAATTGATATTCAGAAATTAGATCTTGATAAATTTAAAATCCATATCAAAGAAAAGCTGTATAAAAAAGCTTATTATAAAGTGTCAGATTACACAGAAGACAAAACAGCTTGGCTCTGAACTGAAATGCTCCAAGTACCTACTCCAATAGCTATTTCTAATTGTATTTTTAAATTAATTTATAGTACCGTATATTTTACATTCAAATTATTATTTTGTATTTTATGACCTGGTAACGACATATCTTTTTTTTTGTAAAGGTCGTTGCTTCTGTGCGCTGTGGTTTCTTGCTTTCTTTGCCACAGTTAAAAATTGACGTCCTGAATGGGTGGTATGTTAAAAAAACGATTCAAAGTACTTACTAATTGAGTTTATTGAATGAATATATTTTGAGTTTGAGTTTGCCTATCTGAAAAAAAAAATTACCTACTAACCTACTTTAGAACTTCGATCTTTTTTTACATAATAAACCTAAATACGTTTTTAATAAAAACATTGTTGTGAATACCTAATCCTTATCGTAGTCCATCCAACAGTGTCATACTATACTTTTACCATTGAAATGGTTATCTGATGCAATCACCCTTTTTGGCCATAGCTCCGAGGATTTTGGGAGAATCGAAATGGGAATAGTACCAAGAGTTGAGGAATTTATCGAGACACGTGTAAGAGTTTGAATTTTGAATATCGGCTAGTAACTCTTAGGGAATTTTGAAAAATGTAAAAAACGGGTTTTTTACATGGTATTTTCAAAAATATTTAGAATTGGGGGGGTGTTTGTTTACTAAATTGTAAATATTTCGGATAAAACAGACTTAAGAAAAAATGAAAAAAAGGTTCCACGGTATTAGTTTAGTAACAGAATGGCGAAAAAAATTTGAAAATCGGTAAATAATTGTGACCTTGTGTGTGGTCCTTTTAGATTTGAAATTGTAGAAAAACGGGTATTTCCGTATATAAAAGTGATATTAGCTTCTTTACTTATTGACCGATCATCATGGTAATGGTGTGAAAAGATGCGGATGCAGGCAAGAAGTGCATTTGAGTGGAATTTCGAAAATCTAAGTGAAAGGCGCCCGATGAATGAATGAACTTCTGTGTTGTGCAGTGTTATACATTCCTATGTTATAATTTGACTTGTAATTAATAGTTGTGTAATTTTAGGGAAGTATATCTCAATAAAAAATCCCTATTATTCAACTTGTAGGTAATGTGTTATTCAAAAATATATTTTTTTCGTAAATTTTTGCATTCATTTTCAATGCTCCGATACTTGCGGGGACTGCGAAATCTGTGAATTTTTTAACAATATCTCTGAATTCGGTGTGAAATCTCTCAGTTCTGTGATTGTGATTATATGTATGTAGGTACCTATGTATTTCGTGCACGAGGCGATTTAGCTGTGCACTTTCACTGGCCCGCGCACAAATAGGTGAATTACTAACCATGCGGGTTTACACTGTGAGGGTGATGTCTATACTATATCTATGTACACAGGTAATCTTGTAATGCTTAATAATATATAACCGCATTTATTACTCGAATACAGGCAGTTATAATCGAGACCTGAGTGGTATCATTTCGGCTCCTTATCCCAACCTCATATGGCGACCCTGCCACTGGGTTTCGGGTAGCGGCCGGCAGGCGCCGACCGATTTCCGTATAAGGCGTAACAAGTATAAACAATATACCGAGTCAAGATGAGTTTCGTGGACTTTTACACAGTGCAAGTAGTGGCTAAAAATAGAACACTTATCGTTGTGCAGTTAATAAGTTCAGTTGCGGGCGTTTCGAAGGAATTTTTCTATTAAAAATGGGTAAACCACAATCCAAACCTGAGGAAACTCTTGTGCTTGCGCAAACGGCTATAGGCGGAGGTTCAAACCAAGCATCTTTGGACCGAGTTCATCTTCATTTAAGCACTACAAACATCCTGTTGGCGGTCTTAGCACTAGCTGTGTTGTTGGCGTTTATGATATATGGCTATAAACTTTATAAAAGATGCCATAAGGCGTGGATGCGACAAGAGCTTTTAAGAAGCACACTGAGGAGGTCTTTTCATCGGAGGGCTCCAGTGATGGCTTACGAGGGGCCAACCGGAAAGGTGGAAATGGTGTGATGTAAGTGGAAAAAAGTGCGGAAAATCGAAAGTGAAAATTAGTGCAAAAGTGAGTACTACAATTGTTAAAAAAAAAAAAAAATTATATAGGAACTTTTTAAATGTTATAATATTATTATCTTTTCCATATTATAATTTACTGTCGTAAACATTATTCTATGTATTTTAAACGTTGTTTAAAATTTGTTTAATCTCATAATCAATAGAATAACTGACTATAAAAATATATGTAATAAAAAATGTTTATCGTTCATAACTATTTAGATTTAAACAATGTATATTTTACTGTATTATGGCAGATATATTAGCTAATGTTTTAGAAGAGTTAAAGAAAATTAGAACGTATTTAGTAAAAATAGGAGCTAAACGAAGGCAGGAAGATATATGTACGAAAAAGTTACTTGAAGCTACTGCAATTTATAATGAATATTTGCATACATTCGAATATATAAGTAGAGAGATAACGAATAGTAAAATTAAGGGAGACGATATATTATTATATAAACAAACTTTTTGTGATATTGATTTGATATTTCAGCAAATTAAGCAAATGTGTACTGTTGAAAGTTCTGAGATAAGTGACAAGTCTATTTCCTGCACGATGAATACTTTTGACTTAAAGGTGGCGTTAAGCCTTATACCGAATATGATCACGAATGATGTAATGCACATTAAACAAGTTATTGATAATATTGATTATTATGATAGTTTATTAGAAAAAACAGAATGTAAGGAAAAGTTGGTAAATTTTGTATTAAAAAGCAGGTTGTCTCAGTCTGCAAAATTAAAATTAAATATGACTTATTCTTCAGTAACCAATTTATTACAGGATATGCGCAAACATTTGTTGCCTCAAAAGGGGTCAACGGCCCTTCAGATTAAGTTACAAAATATTAAACAAAATAATATGAGTATTAAAGAATTTGGGGATGAAATTTCGGAATTAATGACTGATCTTACAATTTCTCAGGCCGACAACGACTCAAATAGTTTTAAAGTGCTTAAGCCTTTAAATGAAAAACTAGCCATAAAAAGATTCTCGGACGGCTTAAGAAATCGTAGGCTTAGTACTATTATAGCAGCCAGGAATTTTGAATATTTAAAGGACGCTGTTCAAGCTGCGATCGATGAAGAGGTGTCATCATCGACCTTGACAGGGGAAGTCATGAATATGAGCCGCACTCATTTTTATTATAACAACAATTCCAGGCGGCAGCGAGGTAATTTCTTCAGACAAAGAGGTAACAGCGGAGCCTTCCCGCGGCGTGGGCAGAGCAGTAGCTACGGTTACGTGAGAGGAGCAGCGTACCCGCAGAAGCCAGCTCGCGGCAGAGGCTCGGCTCGAGCAGGTTACCAAGGTGCAGGTCCAAGTAGGTATAACAGTTATATAAATCGTGGAAACCAAAGGATGGGCAGCAACCAGATTCGTATGGTTACAGAACCAGAAGCACCTAGCGACAATGAGTTAAAATTTTTTCGTGACTAATTATGAGACAGTTTTGGCTAGCGACAGTAATTGTAACGTTTATTTATCTTTACATGACCAGTTATGTCCATGGCTAGTTGATACCGGAGCGTCAATCTCGGCGGTAAAATATCAACAATTATTGCATCAGAATATTCCTATCCATAAAGAGAATGTAGTCATAAAAGGAATTGGAGGTAAAGTTGAAGTCATAGGATATGTTTATTTAAATTTATACATACGTGGTGTCAATTTTACACACAAGTTTTATGTTTTCAAATCGTTACCATGCCACGCGTCTGGTATAATTGGAAAAGATTTTTTAAACAAATACCAAGCAGTAATTAATTTCCAAGATCAAAACATAACTTTTAAATTCGATAGTAATAATATTGTTTTAGACTTGCATACAAAGGAAAATAAAATACGATTGCCTCCTAGATGTGAATCAATACACTTTATACAAACAGATAGGAAACGAGAGTCAGTAATATGCACTTCTGAATTAACATCAGGAGTATTTGTAGCGAGTAGTATAGTAAAACCTGTCAATGGCTTGATACCAGTCAAAATATTAAATACGACCGAACAAGAAATATCTTTATCTAATTTTAATGTTGATATACAGGAATTGTCGGAATATAATATTTGTAATTTTCAAAAGACTGAAAGGGATGTACTCAGGATTAAGACGTTGTTGTCACAGTTGCAAATAAATCATCTAACGGAGGAGGAACGCGTTACAATAGAGAACTTGTGTGCAAAATATAATGACGTATTTTACGTAGAGGGGGATAAGTTAATGACTACGGATGTTTATACGCATTCGATTACATTAAAGCAAAACATAAATCCGGTATTTGTGAAACCTTATCGACTACCTCATTCTCAAAAGACTTTATTAGAAAATGAAATAAATAAAATGCGTAAGGAAGGTATTATAGAGCCTTGTAATAGCGAATGGTCAAGTCCTTTAATACTGATTCCTAAGAAAGTAGATTCTAATGGTAATAAAAGGTGGCGAATAGTAGTAGATTATAGAAAATTAAACGATTGTGTTGAAAATGATAAATTTCCATTACCAAACATTACGGAAATTCTAGACTCCTTAGGAGGGTGTGTATATTTTAGCCATTTAGATCTTTATCAAGGATATTATAACGTATTACTTGATAAGGAATCGAGAAAATACACTGCATTTTGCTCAGGGCAATACCAGATGACTAGAATGCCTATGGGGCTAAAAACTAGTCCCGGGTCGTTTTCTCGTATGATGACTATGGCTATGGCCGGGTTAAATTACGAGAAATGTCTTATTTATTTAGATGACTTAATAATTTTTGGTAGAACTTTAAATTTACATAACAGAAACTTACAAGATGTATTTCAAAGACTGAGAAAAGTAAATTTAAAACTTAATCCTCTAAAATGTATTTTTTTGAAAAAAGAATTAATGTATCTAGGCCATGTAGTGTCAAAAAATGGTGTTCTTCCGGATCCCGAAAAAATTAAAATTGTTAAACAATATCCACGTCCGAACAATTTAGACGAATTAAAACGATTTATAGCTTTTGTTAATTATTACCGGAAGTTTGTTCCCAATTTTGCTGAAAAAGCTTATGACTTAAACTACTTATGTAGGAAAAATGTACCCTTTGTATGGTCAGATAAGTGTCAACAGTCATTTCAATCTTTAAAAGAAAGTATAATATCGGCCCCTGTATTGCAGTATCCGGATTTCTCTGAGGAAAATCAGTTTGTACTATATACAGATGCATCAAATTATGCATTAGGCGCAGTTTTATGTAATATTGATGGCAGACCCGTATCATACACAAGTCGGTCGTTGAACAATGCTGAAAAAAATTACCCAACTATTGAAAAAGAAATGCTGGCAATCGTTTGGGCAATAAAGTATTATAGACCTTATTTATATGGTAAACATTTTATAATAAGGACTGACCATCGAGCCTTAGTATATCTTTATAATTTAAAAGACCCGTCGAGTAGGCTCTTGAAATTTAGACTCCAAATAGAAGAGTACGATTTTACAGTAGAGTATGTTAAAGGTACTGAAAATACAGTAGCAGATGCGCTTTCGAGAATTTCTATTAGTAGTACTGAATTAAAGGATATGCATGAAAATATTAATGTGATGACACGAGCGCAAAGCAAGCGTTGTAATGATTTAAAAACCTCGAATCTTTCAGATAATATGATTCCTACTAACGATTGGCCTGATCAACCAAAAGTGGTAGAAACTCATAGTATGCCAAAAGATTCGGTAGAGTTAAATTTTTTACTGGATAAGGATTTATTATTAAAATATAGGAGAAAAAATATAATTGATAAAGAAAGTAAAACTTTTTGTTACGTGCCGAGTAAGCACAATATTTTTATAAAGTATTTAAACTCTTCATCAAAAAGATCACGAGCTGAATTTTTGAAAGAGTTAGAAGAATTTTGTAATACTTTAAATATTAATGAAATATATATAATAAGAAATGAAAATAATAAAACGTTTATTAAAAAGTTATTACAAGAATTAAATAAAAGTAAATGGACCGGTCCACGTATCTGTATTTTACATAATATTATAAGAATTTATGATAAAGATGAAATAAGAGTAATTCTTAATGATTTTCATCTCTTACCCACAAGTGGCCACGCGGGTATGAGACGAATGTATAATAACATTAAGAAATATTTTTATTGGCCTAGCATGGATAATGATATAAAATCTTTCGTACAACGATGTCATAAGTGCCAAACGCAGAAGCACTCGCTTCCGACAAGGGAGCCAATGACAGTCACTACTACAGCAAGTTGGGCTTTTGAAAAAATATATCTTGATTTAGCAGGACCTTTAGATCAAGATCAGAACAATTATCGATATATACTAACCCTGCAATGCGAATTAAGCAAGTATGTCGAAGCCTATCCTTTAGTTTCTAAAAAAACTGACGAAGTCGCTCGAGCTTTGGTAAGTAATTTTATATTAAGATACGGAATTCCGAAGGAAATCGCCTCCGACCAAGGTAAGGAATTTATTTCATCCGTATTTAAGGAAATTTGTACTCTTCTGCACATTCAACAATTACAATCCACCGCATATCATCACGAAAGTATTGGGGCATTAGAAAATTCTCATAAACATCTTAATAGTTTTCTCAGAATCCAAACTGATAACCATCCAGAGGTATGGAGCTCTTGGTTACCATTTTGGTGTTTTTCTTACAATACTTCGGTACATTCAGAACATAAATTTACCCCATTTGAACTAGTTTTTGGCAGAAAATGCATTCTTCCCAGTAATCTTTCAGGTGTTTGCATAGATCCTTTATATAATCACGATAATTATCCAAGTGAGTTAAAATATCGCATTCAAACTTCTCAAAAAGAGGCTCGAGACAACTTGATTAACAGCAAAATGAAAAGAAAAATGAAGTATGATAAAAATGTAAGAAGTATTATGTATAAACCTAATGATTTAATTTTATTAAAAAGTGAGGATAGTAACAAAATGAGTAATATTTACTTAGGCCCATTTACTGTTATTAGAGATATGTCTCCAAACGTTGAACTTCTTAAAGATGGAAAACCATATTTAACACACAAAAACAGAACAAAAATTTATCATAAATAATTTTAAATTAGTAATAACTATTATAGCAATGTAATCAGCATATATTCTATGTAATCCCTTTAATTATAATCTGTGTTTATAATCATTGTAATCAAGTCAAGAAAAGACATAATTATGTTAGTCTTTTAGGTAAGAAAAAAAAAAAATGTTAATTCTTGCAGTTACATTTTTTCTCTCAAGGGGGGAAATGTGAGGGTGATGTCTATACTATATCTATGTACACAGGTAATCTTGTAATGCTTAATAATATATAACCGCATTTATTACTCGAATACAGGCAGTTATAATCGAGACCTGAGTGGTATCATTTCGGCTCCTTATCCCAACCTCATAACACCATAAAGTTACTATACCTAACGGAAATAGTAACTTTATGGTTTACACGTACTTTGCATGTCTGCTTAAACATATTGGAGGGGTGTTCAGTTATAGATTGGATGATTTCGATCTAATAACAATAGATGAACTCAAATACTTAATGTCCCCGCGTATTAATACATAGTTACATATCAAATAAAAAATATATACTTAATTTGTTTACGCTCACAACAATTATCTAGACCAAAATAAGTATTCTATAGAAACTCGTTAAGTTAACGGATAAATGTAATATCAATAAAAGTTACAAAAAAATATTTAAAGTCTTGTCGCTTAATGTATGAACTTGAACTTGCATTATTCATTATGAGCTGTTACCACCAGGCAGGACCATCGATTCTGAACTCTACTGCGAACCACTGATGAGATTAAAACAAGAAGTTGAGAGAAAGCGGCCGTAATTAATCAACAGAAGGGGTGTGTGTGGGTTTTCATCATATAACGCTAGACCTCACACATCTTTAGCCACTCATCAAAAATTAAGAGACTTTGGCTGGGAGGTGTTAATGCATCCGCCGTATAGTCCTGACCTTGCACATTCAGATTTCCACTTGTATCGGGATCTTCAGAATTCTTTAGGCAGTGTCAGGTTAACATCACGAGAGGACTGCCAAAACCACTAATTGTCGCGGTATTTTGATCAGAAACCCCCAAATTTTTAAAGCAATGGGATCATGTCCCTACCTACAAGATGACAAACAGTTATCGAACAAAATGGGACTACATACTTTAGTTAAATGTATATAGACTAGGTTAAAAAATGTTTTAAATTTTCTTAAAAAATGCGAAGAAAGTTTTTCCCCAACCTATTATAAGTAAACATAGAAAGAACACCCAGATCCAAAATCAATTTAGAAAAACAGTTTTTCTCTGACCCTCAGAGATAGCTTGACGCCAGACACGGCGTGCTAACCACTTGACCACGGAAGTCGTCATATCCATAGATCAACGTCAGAAAAGAAACGAAATATATAATTATGTAGACAAACATTTATTGTAAAGTAAACCATAAACATTAGGCACTAAAGTACAAATTCTTGAAAATTCCAAGAGTGACAACACTTTGGAACTAGACTCGCTAGATTCAAACTAGTCAGAAAAAGTATTAAATACGAAATTTTGATAGAAAATAAGGCATATTTTTTGCGCCTTGTTTCAAGTCCAAGTCTTGTTTCAAGTTCCAGTCGCCTTCCAAGCAGCAATCGTATACTTATCTATATTTTTTATGATCGAAGTTAGACGATCTCTGTCTACTCTTGATATATTTCTGTGGTCTACGTATATTGATATATAAAGACGTAACTGTACAAAAGTTATGTTAATGTTAAATTGTTGACTTGCATTTAGGTTTGGCAAAAGCACAGACTTATATTATTATACGTCTGTGGGCAAAAATCCTTGCACAGCAGTGGGACGGAATAAGCACAGACGTATTATAGCAGCCACTGTTAAATTCATAAAGGTTTCCTTATGAAAAAAAAACATTATGGAAGATTGAACCATAATCCACCACACTGGCCCGTTTGGGCCTGCCATCTTACGAGAACAACCGGGTTCAACGGCTTTATGTGCCTTTTAATGCATAGAGTAGTTTGCAATGTTTTTTTTTAAATTTAGACACCCGTCCATTTACATGGCGTTGCGAAAGTTGCTTAACCGGAAACATTGCAAAACAAACGCCGTGTACTAGTGCCGACCTGACATAGAAAAGCCAGTATTCTATTTTAATGAGAAATTTAATATCTCAAGACGAAATTAATGGCGTATAGGCAGTTGTTCCACCAACGGCGAGTAAACGACTAACTATCAGCTATTTTCTAGCTCAAGAAACGATATACATTCCGTGTAAACAAAAGAGATGCATATATAAATAGTTGATCGCTGAGTGTTCACACTGCAGGCGATGACTCTCTTCACTAGTTCGTCGCTAAGCGACAGGACTTGACAATGTGAGTGACAGGACTTGACAGAAGCTATCAAAGATAATTCTCGCTTAGTGATACTAACTCACGCCGAGAGACCAACGCTTATAGCCCAGCGGCAAAACTATCGAAACACACATTCGCTTCCGCTGCTCGCCAACTCGTTTCTGATTCTAGCTCGACTCGCTTCTCGTTCATCGTCGGCGGTAGGACAACTGCCCTAGGCAGTTTTATAACAACGCAAATGAATAAAGAGTTTTGTTTTTTTATATAAAATTGATCTGCAAACGATCACCTGAGGAGCTCGATGGCGCAGCGGCCAGCGCGTTCGGTTTGCGATCTTGCCTGCTAAAGCAACTTTCGCAATGCCGGTTCCTGATGGGTGACCAATTAAAAACATCTCGAGCTCCGAAGCACGGAGCTTTGGAAGGCACGTTAAGTCGTTAAAACCCACCAATCCGCATTAAGCCAGCGTGGTGGGTTATAGCCCAATATTCCCACGTGCTATTGTGGGAGGCCTGTGCCCAGCAGTGGGACGTTTATAGGCTGATGATGATGATCACCTAATCAGATGGTGGTGGTAATCGTTTGGTAGTGACCGTTCACAATCAGTCAGCAGCATCATAATTATGCAGGATCTAACAAAATCAATAAGCGAACGTTGGCGGTATCTATACGTCATCATTCTGAATACAATGACAAAAGATTGCCTCCAGTTTTATAGTGCTATTTCAAAGTTATGTTTTCTAACAAACTAAATCAATTAAAATAATGCACTCATAAAACATTCAGGTAGCTTTACTAACACGCACTCACAGTTGTAAGGTTCATTTAAAATTATTTGCATAATTCAATTTTAGTCTATTCTTAAATCTATAGAACGATTGACAATCTATGATTTGACACATGTTATGTGTCGGGGACTCGGGGGGGAGAAGTAGGACGGCAGTCAGTGACTCGGTGAGTAAGGCATTCTGGCTTTGGCGCTTGTACTGTGCGGACGGTTAAACGGTGTTTAAACATGCTTTATACTGTGTGTAACTAAATGTAAAATACTGGTTGTTATAAAAGAATAAAGAATATCTATCCTGGTCAGCAGCGTTTTACTACAAATCAGAAGTGGTAAGTACATGCTCACATTCGACAACGTTTTTCTTTAGCAGTGTTAATGCATAACTACTCGACTGTGAGGTGGCTGAATTCAGCTCGAAATTACCCGCAACTAATTATAAAAAAAAAGCCTTTCACACCGATGGTTAGACAAAATGTAGGGAGGTTTCGTGTAGTGTTTGGAATCTTGTCAGAGGAGGGCAGTCTCCTTCTCGGGTTAATCTTCATACCTTGTTGAAGGTAAAGCCAGAACTAACTGGATGTGCCATGGTAGAATTGTGCTCAAGCCAATTTAATACCAGGTGGAGATTGTCTTTTGAGAGTGGGATTTGTCTAGACAGGCAGGGGACAGCATACTAGTCGAAAGCATACTGTAGGATAGGCAGGAAATATTAAGTTAATCATGATTCGTTAGACAAAATGTAGGGAGGTTTCGTGTAGTGTTTGGAATCTTGTCAGAGGAGGGCAGTCTCCTTCTCGGGTCAATCTTCATACCTTGTTGAAGGTAAAGCCAGAACTAACTGGATGTGCCTGGTAGAATTGTGCGCAAGCCGAATTAATGCCAGGTGGAGATTGTCTTTTGAGAGTGGGGTTTGTCTAGACTGGCAGGGGACAGCATACTAGTCGAAAGCATACTGTAGGATAGGCAGGAAATATTAAGTTAATCATGATTCGTTAGACAAAATGTAGGGAGGTTTCGTGTAGTGTTTGGAATCTTGTCAGAGGAGGGCAGTCTCCTTCTCGGGTCAATCTTCATACCTTGTTGAAGGTAAAGCCAGAACTAACTGGATGTGCCTGGTAGAATTGTGCGCAAGCCGAATTAATGCCAGGTGGAGATTGTCTTTTGAGAGTGGGGTTTGTCTAGACTGGCAGGGGACAGCATACTAGTCGAAAGCATACTGTAGGATAGGCAGGAAATATTAAGTTAATCATGATTCGTTATGGTATGGTTGCGTTTGCTTTTAATTATATTCTGTGATTCCATCATAGATATTTTGACTAAAACTGTTTTGAGATAATTACTTATTAATATCTGCGCTGGGTATTTTAGATTTTCATCAAGACTTAAATTAGGTGACTACTACTATTGAAAATATAATACTACCCTGTTTGCTTGTATAGGTGTGTGTATTCGGGCAATGTTCTACGTTACTACTCCACGTCTACCTACTAAGCTGGACAGCTGGAGTAAGCAAAGAGGTGACCACGAGAATAAATAAATTACATAGATTTAAGACTATTATCTCCAAAGGATAAAATTAGGCAGTGAGGACCGCAGAAGCAGTCCACTGCCATAGTTCACATTTCACTAAATGACAACTGCAATGTGCTTAGCGTGACAGATGGTAGGCCCATCGCCGCTCTATGCTGTTTGATGGATGCGTAGTCTTTAGTCCGTTAATCGCCTTTAACGATAGTCAAGGGGAGAGAGGGTGGTAGTATTCTTTTAGTGAGCCGCTACACGACCCGAAAAAAATAAAAACTTAAAATAATTAAGTACTAGGTAGGTATCAGCTTTATTTGCAGACAGTAATAGCACAGTATTAGAAGCTAAGGCTGTGGTAATATTTATAATAAGTGGAGATATACTCGTATTTCGCGTCTATAGATTAATATAAACATTCAAAAATATGTCACAATTTGTCTTTTGGTTGTATTTCAACCTAATTGATGTGAGACTTGTAACTTAACTTTCATTGAGTTATATCGTTGAAAGCACTATCTAGATTCTAGCTTGCGTGAGTGGGGCTGCGCTGCAGTCACTGTGCGCACGTGATTCAATACTGTTTCAACATTTTGTCAGAATTATGAAAATACCTCTGAAAATACTTACGAGTGTTGTACACATAAAAAAAATACTGTAAGTAATAGAAATAGTATGTAATCCTGTTGAAATTGGTTGTGCAGCAACGTAAATGGTTTTTAATATTTGACGGTGATTTAAATAGTTAATAGTTAATGTCGGGGTCGAATTCATTTACTGCAAATTGTTTCGTAACAAATTAATATCACGTCAAAATGTTTTTCGGTTCAAACAATTTCTTTTTATTTTAGTATTTACAAAACTTGGTTTTTGCAAAGCCTTAAGATTTGGTTTGTCTGCAAGTGCAGTCCCAATTAATAGCAACTAGTCTGATTTTGATATTTATCACAATGATGTAGGTAAACATAAATAAAATCATCCACTAGAGAATGCGGTTTATCTGCAGCACCGTAGATGGTTCATGCAATCATGCATGACTTCAGACTCAAACTTAGTTTTGTAATAACGTTTTTCATTATTCCTGGGCTTCAAGTTGCAAATCTTTAGATCATGAATATTGACTTTAAAAGTGGTTTGGAAATTAAATTGTGCTTACTATCGTTTGGAAGTGTTAGCGCTCGTATAGAAATTGATAATGATATTATAGCTGATATTATATTCCTGGTGGTTGGGGACTAATTCCTAGAAGTACCGGCGCACATTTGACAGTCGTTAACTAAATAGAAACACGTGATGGTGCCTAAAAGCTCTGCTCTGTTCTTTTGGGAAATAAGAGGAAGAGTAGGTACCTATACAACTTCTTTATTCCCACATAGGACCGCACCTGGTAGTCACAGTTTTTAAAATGACCGTATGTAGGTTTGGTTCGATAATCGGTCTCACAGATCACAGGCACTAAAAACACTCAAGACAGTGGCAGTTGTTGATCGAATTTTACACATGGGTCACATAATAACTAATAACAATGAAACGCTATAATTAGACAACTGAAGTACTTATTTTATGAATTTTTATTTTTGTTCTATTTTAAATATGTTGGTTTAAATCTTCGATCAACAAAGGTTTAAATAGATTACGAAAGTTTAAAAGTGTACATGTGTCCGTATGTTCTTGCACAGTAGATGTTTAATAAAATAGAAATCATTAGAATATTTATTGTTGAATTCAATGAGAATCTTAGTTGGGATACATTATTGAACGCTAAAAAGAAAAATACGATAATGATACGATTAACTTAAAGGAGCTTATATGATTTATCTAACGTAAAATGTAAAGTTAATGGATGAATTACCTTATTGCTTAATATTTATTTATGAATTAATTACTAATTTGAAGATAATGAACAAACAAACTGTTTGTCAATTGTACGGAGAATCCCTGGTAGAAGTGGATGACTTAGCAGAGATTATTATAATTTACAATGGGAGAAGTATGGGAGAAATGTATGGGTTCACATTAGGGACTGTGTTTTCTTATTGGTGTGGATTCATTTCTTATTTGGTTGGGTTAATAATCCTGTAAGAACGTAAGAGGGTTTTTACAAGATTCTTTGGTTTCTTAAATTTTAATGTTATTGTTTATCTTTACAACATACTCGTACCTTATAAGTCAAGTCAAGTCAAAATATATTTATTCAATAAACTCAATTAATAAGTACTTTGAATCGTCCAAATCTTTTTTAACCTACCACCTATTCAGGACATAATTTTTTAACTGTGGCAAAGAATGGGCGCAAGAAACCACAGCGCACAAAAGCAACGACATTAACAAACAAAAAAAAGAGTATGTCGTTACCAGGTCAATACAAAATATGAATTTTAAAATAAAAAAAAATTATGCAATACAAAATTACAATACAATGTAGTATCAATTAAATAAAGACAATTAGAAATAGCTGTTGGAGTGCTTGGAGCATTTCAGATCCAAGCTGTTTTGTCTTCTGTGTAATCTGACACTTTATAATAAGCTTTTTTATAAAGCTTTTCTTTGATTTTGATTTTAAATTTATTATAATCTAATTTCTGAATATCATTTGGTAATTTGTTTTAAAATCTTACACACAGACCCCTAAAAGAATTATTTATTTTATGGAGCCTAGTATAAGGTACTGCTAATTTGTTCTTACTTCTAGTGTTTACATTGTGAATATCACTGTTTTTTGAAAACATTCCAGTATTTTTATGAACATAAATCAAATTTTCATAAATGTATTGTGATGCAACTGTCATTATATTTATATTCTTAAGTCTCTCTCTGAGAGAGTCGCCAGCCTTTAGGTTATAGATTGCTCGAATAGCCCTCTTCTGAAGCACAAAGATAGTTTGAATGTCGGCAGCATTTCCCCACAGTAAAATGCCGTACGACATTACTCTATGAAAGTAACTGAAATAAACTAATCTAGCTGTATCAACGTCAGTTAACTGACGGATCTTCATTACTGCATAAGCCGCAGAGCTAAGTCTATTCGACAATTTAGCTACAATATGTGGGCCCCACTGAAGCTTGGCATCTAACGTGATGCCTAGAAACACAGTGGTGTCCACAGGATTCACATTCTTATCTTTAATTTGTACACTAGTTGTTACTTGCTTAACATTAGGCAATACAAATCTTACACATTTGGTTTTTCCCTCGTTTAATAGCAAGTTATTTACACTAAACCAGTGAACAATCTTTGAGATCGCATTATTCACATCGTCACAATTTGGGTGTCGTCGTTTCACTTTGAATAAAAGTGAAGTATCATCAGCAAACAATACTATCTCATGACTGTATTTTACAAAATAAGGTAAGTCATTAATATAAACCAAAAACAAGAATGGACCTAGTATTGAACCCTGCGGAACTCCCATTGTAACCACTGATCCCGGAGATCTTTTACCGTTAATGTCGACCTTCTGAATCCTGTTACTCAAGTATGAGATAAGAAGGCTCAAAGAAGCATCCCTAATTCCATAGTGGTTAAGCTTCCTGACCAAAGTTTCATGTAAAACACAATTGAAAGCCTTGGATAAATCACAAAATACCCCTAGGGCATCCTGTGATTCCTCCTAGGTATCAAATATTTGGATTAAAAGCTCAACACCGGCGTCAGTTGTTGAGCGACCCATAGTAAAACCATACTGTTTGCAATGTAAAAGTTTATTTCTATGAAAATGAATTTGAATTTGGTCTAACATCAATTTTTCAAAAATTTTACTAAATGTGGGTAGCACAAAAATAGGTCTAAAATTAGAGGGGTCAGAAGTGCTACCTGATTTAAACAATGGAATTAATTTACTATGTTTCATTAGGTCAGGAAAAACACCACAGTCAATGCATTCGTTAAATATGCAAGCAAAAACTGGAGCTATTGTCATAATTACTGATTTAGCGACATCCACGAAATTACCCCACAGATCAGCAGTTTTCTTTTTATTGAGAGTGTTAAATGTTTTTAATATATCTATAACACAAATTTTTTGAAAACTGAAATTATTTTCACAATCTTTAACATTCTCCTTCAAAACAGATTCAGCTACAGTGGGGGAGGAAATCAAGGCTTTTGTAGTTGAAACTGGAATGTCAGTAAAAAACCTCTCAAATGCTGCAGCAATATCAGCATCAGAAGTCAAGGTTTTATTATCACAATTTAAATTGTACTCATTATTACGACTTCTGACCTTTCCTGTTTCACTATTTATAATATTCCATGTCTGTTTTATTTTGTCATTACTATTCTTAATCTTAGAACTCAGATAGTTTGCCTTGGCTAATCGGCATACTCTTTTAAATAACTTTGAATAATTTTTAACATATAATTTGAAGTCGTCGCTGGTGTTATAGTTGCGTTTACCATAAAGTTCATAAAGGCGTTTCCTACTTTTGTGAATACCAATTGTAGCCCATTCATTAAAAGATGCAGTACCACTAACTGAGATATTTTTTGGAACAAAACATTTATTAAATTCTGAACAATATATGTTAAAAAAATCTTTATAAAAGTCATCAGGGTTGTCATTGTATTCTAAATAATTTAATTTTGTATCTAGATTGCTTTTAAAGCGTTCCAGCTGACCTGCAGTTTTTGGCACAACAGTGATATTCTTTTTCATCACTTGCTTACGCTGGTGTGGAAAGCTGACCATTTGGCCACAATGATCAGAGTCCAGGTTATTAATTATTTGCTTAGCCAGTGGTTTTACATTTGTATATATGTTATCAATACAGGTGGCCGAAATGGCAGTTATTCTTGTCGGCTCCAAAAATAAATTATTCAAATTGTATGATAGAAATAAGTTTTTAATTTTAGTTGACAATGTGGAGTTTTCTAGCAAATTTATATTAAAATCACCGCAAACAATTATTGTTTTACCTACATTGCGGACCTTACGCAATGTCTCATCCATAACTTTTTCAAAAAGATCATACAATGCTGAAGGAGGTCTGTATACACTTATCACAACAAACTGCTCCAACTCCACACAAGCTATTTCTATTGTTTGCTCAACCGAGAGGCTCACTATGTCTTTGCGTTCTTTTAATTTAAACTTTTTACTAACAATAATTAAGGAGCCACCATGTATTGCATTTCCTCGACTGAACGAACTTCCTACCAAATGATTCTTAAAATTGAACATGAACTGATGGTCTCTAAGCCAGTGCTCGGTAATGCAAAGAATATCAATATTATTACAGTTCATGAACAATTCAATCTCTAAATCTTTGCCCATCATTCCTTGGATGTTCTGGTGAACAATGTTCAAAGATACTACATTTTTTAAATTTAATGATTGACCGGGGCTTTTTATAAAGCTATTTTTACATTGATTTAATTTCATTTTATTTGCAAACATTTTGCAAGAGAGTTCCTCTTTTGTCTTATAATTTAATTCCAAAAATTTGCTAGAGGTGTCCTCTATTGTCTTATAATCTAATTTAAATTATTTGGAACATATTCCAAAGTCTGAATTGGCATGTCAGTATATTGCAGCTCAATAGAAGCCGCTGAGCTAGCCATGTTATTGGCTAAATACTTAACATAAAATGATAGCGAATTTGCTATCTGTCGCTTAAAATAAGTCTTAAGATAATATTTATCTTTTGTCAATATAAAATTATTATCTAATAATTTATTTATGTCTATGATTTCTACTTTCTTTTCATAGAAAGCCATTGTATTCAATGTCAAATTAAGCTTAAATCTATAATTATTGTCTTCGTGTGGCAAGTTTTTACTGTAAGGAAGTGTGAACATTATAATTTTTGGAATATTTAAAGAAAGTAATTTTTCATAATAGTTAACTAATACTTTTTGGTTCACATTTCCCCTTTTCCTAATTAAAATAATAACAGTTTCTACATTATTAAGGTTATGTGAAATCAATTTTTCCATTATATCATGGTATGTCAAACCAGGCATACAATAATTTAAAGACAGTTTGCCCCTCAGTGTTTAAAAATTGACCCAACCCTCTTCCAATTTCATCACTAAACATTAGAGTGCTACTTTTAGTACATTTATGGTCTTTTTAGTAAGAAACATTGGAATTCAAACTGGACAAACCATGGCATAGCTGCTTAGGAGGTGAGGGATCACTGGTATGGATATGGAATGCTCCGAGGCAGCCAGGCCTGCCGCCAGGGATTGCCTAGACTCATTATCAAAGTTCTCAGTCCGAGAATTATCCAAAAGGTTATTTAGGGCCAGTATGTATTCCCCAATCTCCTTCTTTGAGGACTCATACCTAGTAGTCATACTTGTTAATGACTCCTGCAAACTAGTTAACTTATAATTTAATTTTTCAATTTAAATGTCATATTTTAATTTATTGTTTTCTAATAATGATGAACACTCATTTAATTTATTAACTAATTGTAATCTTTCTTTAATTAATGTTACATTTTTCTTCATATAGACTTTTTTTTTCATAAAAAGTTGAGTTTTCTTAATACATTTATTTATTTAATATATTTTTTTTATTTATTTCTGCTACATTTAACAGGCTGGATAGTGGCACTGGAATAAATACTATCCTCCTTTGTTAAGTCAATTGTTACCAAAGGATTAATATTAAATGAAGCAGAAACTATTTCAGGCGCACAGCTAACTAACTCATCGAACAGACTTTGGTTCTGTATGGCAGTTACTTGTAATTTGTCACATTCTAGAGTACTTATACTACAATTAGCCTCATGTAACTGCCTTTCCAACCCAGAGATACGCACAAGGGCCTGCTCATACTCATCCCTGCATTGGTCGAACCCGTCTACTAACAACTAAAGCTTGTCCCGTTCCTCATTAATACAATTACACTCAGAATGTAATGAAGACATCTCTTTTTTCAATTTATTGTTTCTATCCAGTAAGTCCAACATTTCCTTTTCATTGTCATCTCTTTCCCTATTCAATTGTTTGACTAACTCCTTGGATGCCTTCAATTCCTGCAAAGCCAGGTGGAGCTTAGACTCTTCCTGACGAGCCAAGGCCTTTCTAGTACCAGTATACATTTTGAATTGATAAAATGTTTAGTGTACTTATAGCAATTAGAACCAGGGAGATACTCAACCAATAATATAAAGTTAACTGAAAATTAAAAAAAAAAAGAAGAGAAGTACCCTTTTTAGCAAATAAAATAAAGGTGTACTTAACTAAAATGTTCTCTTTAAAAGTATGTTTGTTTAGAATGCATAAATAATGATAAAAATACTACCTTTTAAAGAGAAAACAATGAAATAACACAATAATTACCAACAACAATTCGAATAATGAACTGTCATTCGCCGATTCGATTGAAGTTTTATGATTCACAATAAGTAGCACTTAGAGACACAAAAAACACATTGTTAAACGTTTAGTTGTGCAATATCAGGTGAATAATTGAAAGGAGGTCAATATTTACATCGAAAAGTAATAAATTTGTTAAAATTCACGGGAGCAAACTTAGAACAGCTGTTAGCAGAAATGTTGCCACACGAAAAAAAAAAACGTAAGTTCTTATTCATTTTAATTTGGCACTCGGTGATTTGTGCACAGAGAACGTAGGATTACAAGATTCATCGGTGGCTTAAATTTTAATTGTTATTGTTTAGCTTTACAACATACCTTATTTGAGTTCTTATTCATTTATTTTGGCATTCGGTGATTTGTGTGCACAGAGAACGTAGGATGAGTTTTTACAAGATTCATTGGTGGCTTAAATATTAATTGTTATCGTTTGTCTTTATAATATCACTTATAAGTTCTTCTTCATTTAATTTGACACTCTGTGATTTGTGTACAGTTTAGGTAATGGTCATGGATCGGAGTGGGTGGAGTTTTCTGGTATTGGCATTCAAACGATAATTATCAAATGTATAGATAAGCTTCCGAAATTAAATTTTGAGAGAGATTAATTTTCCGTATTCATTTGTTTGTCTTAATAATCGGTTAGTCATATAAAACACTATTCACGCAGTTATATATTATTATCTGAAAGTGCTATTTACAAGTTTAACACGCTATTGAAATTAGAAAAGTGAATATAAAATTGATACCTTGAAGTTACTTAAAGTTATTCAATAACAAAAGTTATTATGTAAGTACTTAAAGTTAAGAAATTTCTTGGTTCATATTATTGTATGGCATTTTAAATAAATAACAATGTTTGTCTGGAGATATCCATATTATGCGGTCGTTGCGAAAGTGCAGAAAGGGGTCCTGCCTATTCCGATCTATGGTAACAATATACAATACTACATCCAACAAATTATATGTTACGTATGAAAGAATTCAATTTATTGTAATTTTATTTTTTTTGGTTAGGTACTGTTGATATACGTTTTCTCTTTGCTAGGTAAATTGCTCGCTGAAAACAAGTCTGTAATTAGTATGGTTTACTATGACCAAATGTTTTGGTACTAAGGTATTGTAGAAAGAAAAACTATAATAAAAAAAAACTACTTTTTGAACAATAAGAATTTGCCATAAGAATCAAAATGTTAAATGGAAAATGTAAAAATAATCAAATATAATTCAAAACATTTGTAAAGAGAAAGATTTGCCAAATGTATGTTTGTCAAGTGATTGTTTGTGTACTTATTATATGAAACGATGGTTGTAAAGAAAAGGTTATCAGTGATCCTGTTTCATAACTAAGATAATTGGATGGGTTTAAAGTCGGTGTTTTTCTAGCCGCAAGAATCGGATGGGTTTGCGGCTAGAAGAATGTAATAACCTGTGGGAATTGGATGGGTTTACAATGAAATGAAATAGTTTATTTGCTTTCAAACACAGGATTTTTGGTAACTTTTAATTTGTTTTTGAATCATGTAAGAGTTGGATAGGCAAGAATTGGATGGATGGTTTTCGGCTGGGAGAATTTAATAATCCTGTGGGAATTCGATGGGTTTACTAGATATTTGGTAGCTTTTAATTGTTTCTGAATCATCTAAGAACTGGATAGGTATGCAGGATATTAGTAGCTTGTATTTTAAGTAATTTGTTTTATGTATAAGTTTTTAATGTATTGGTTGCTAATGTACTTACTCGCCGAGTGTAAGGTCTGGTTAATGTCTTAAATATTAGCGTGCCTTCCGGGTACCGTGTATGAGGACGTGATGAGGACATGCACGAGGTCAGGATGGACGAGTGTAAGGTTCATTTAAAATTATTTGCATAATTCAATTTTAGTCTATTCTTAAATCTATAGAACGATTGACAATCTATGATTTGACACATGTCATGTGTCGGGGACTCGGGGGGGGAGAAGTAGGACGGCAGTCAGTGACTCGGTGAGTAAGGCATTCTGGCTTTGGCGCTTGTACTGTGCGGACGGTTAAACGGTGTTCATACTTTATACTGTGTGTAACTAAATGTAAAATACTGGTTGTTATAAAAGATTAAATAATATCTATCCTGGTCAGCAGCGTTTTACTACACAGTGTACTCCGAGTTTAGTGTGCATGTTTGGCTATCTTTGTGTGCGTGTAGTACAGCTGTACGGGTTTGGAAAGGGTGTATTTTTTGGTGAACTATGATATTGTTTTGTTGACTATCTCCGTGACGAGCCTGTAGTTTTGGACCAAATTTGGTGAGCCACCACACGGCTCAGCACCTCCAAAACTACTGAAAAAGTATACATATATCTATATGTAGTTCATGGGTTCATAGGTGAGCATGCTTAGTGTAGTGTATGTATGTATGTAGTGTAATTTATGTAATAGATGCTTCCCTTATTGATAGTTAGACCTTATGGTCTAACTATCTTTAGTCTGTGGTCTAATTAACTTTTTCAGTAGTTTTGGAGGTGCGGAGCCGTGGGGTGCCGGCTCGCAAATAGAATACCTACTACCAACTCATCTCATATCTAGAGTGTCGTGAAAGGCGAAAAAAATGATTCTTACATACCTTGTCCTGATAATTACTAAGTAATGACAAAAACTAAGCGTGACGCGTTGCAGTGAAAGAACTACCACGCCCTCTCTCTTACCTTGGGTGTCGTAAAAGGTGAGTAACACACGCATGCAACTGCACAGAGCGGCGATGGGCTCACCACCTGTCACGCTGAGCACATGTGCAGTCGCTATTTGGTGAAAAGTGGACGATAATGGCGGAGAACAGCTTTTGCGGTCGTCATTGCCTTCTGACTAACCCTTCGGGGATAATAGTCGTGATTATTTGTTTGTATATATAATAATATATATACAAAAAATAATTATTATTTTCTTATTAAATATTATGTGTTTCTTTAGTTGTGGTCTTTTACCCCACTGGGTAACAGTCGTGATTTATGACTCTTGATTTATGTACGTAAATATTTTGTTCCAAGTCATTAAAAGGATTTATTGTCTTTTTGTGTTTCTACACTTACTATTAGCATTTTGTTAATAACGCTGCAGAAATAAGATGCAAGAGAATATCTGGTTTTTTTTCAGTTTTCTCAACTCAACTGCTAAGTATCACATGTAGTAAACATGAGAACGTTCACCTGTACTCGGCACCATTATGTCTGGTCTTCTTATCTTTAGAGGTACAAAAACACAGACCAAAGTTATTTTGTGCACGACTGTAGAGCTTTTTCACTGTCAGCTAGGTGCTATTCCCTAGACAGATACGTAACATTTTATCCAGGCAAAACATTACTTTTTTTCTACACGAACGTAACCAAACATTTGTGTTACAAAGAAAACTTAAAAATATACAGATTGTGTTATTTTAATGATCCATCTGGGTCATAAAGGTAAAAGGTCATTTAATTCAAAAGATGAACATAGCAACTGATAGTAAAGAATTATATTGCCTACATACTGTCCCAGAGTGTCTCACTGTAAAAACCTACATAGTTGGAATCAAATCATTACTTAATGGTTTAGCATCACATGTCAAATACGAATCAATGACCATAAACCCGGGCTATGATTTAAAAATTACAAAAATAACATTGCCCCCAATGATATTATAGTTTATTATAATATCATTGATTGCCCCCACCTAGAAATTAAAAAACTTACATACATACTATATTATAGCAATACGCGAACGTTTAAGGGGAGCATTTATACATAACACTGAGCATGCCCACCAAATTTGGTCCAAAAGTACAGGCTCGTTACCGTGATAATCAACAAAACATTATCAAAAAATACACCCTTTCCAAACCCGAACATGCACACTAAACTCGGACTGAGCTATATTTTTATTGACGCTTGCGTGCGTGTTAGTAAAGATACAGTATGTTTCATGATGTGCATTATTTTAATTGATTTAATTTGTAAGAAAACATAACTTTGAAAAATCGCAATAAAACTGGAGCCCGTTTTTTATCATTGTAGACAGAATAATGTAGATACCGACTTTAAACGTTCGCTTATAGATTTTGTTAGACCCTGTATAATCAGGACTATTATCCCCGAAGAATTAGTCAGAGACTAGGCAATGAGGACAGCAAATTAAAGTGCTCTACCATAGTCCACCAAATAGCGACTGCACATTTGCTCAGTGTGACATGTGGTGAGCCCATCGACGATCTGTGCTGTTGGATGTATATGCAGTCTTTAGTCCGTTAGTCGCCTTTTACGACACCCAAGGAAAGAGAGGGGGTGGTAGTATTCTTTCACCGCTACGCGACACGGTTAAAAACACTTTACAAAAGCACTTTAAAAAAAAGATTATTTGAATAAAGAATTTTTGACTTTTTTTTTTCGACTGCCCATCAGAGCGTATTAACAAAAAAAATGTAGTTTCATTACATTTCAGTTTGTTAAAAACTCTTTTAAATGCCATTACTTTATCCCACATTCCCTGCATTTGGTGTAAGCTTCTTAATTAACAAACATTATTTAGATCTCCCCTCAACTTCCGCTTCCAACTGCACCAGACCTCTTTATATATCCATTACCATTATGCTCGGACAATTAAGAATTGCTCGAACGCCTTATGCCAAGGAGATAAGAGCTACATTAGAATAAGCTTATGCCCGGCTCTTGCGATTCGGCATTAACCCCTCAAGAGTATCTGAAGAATGAAAGATTAAAAAGCGTTTTTATTGAAATGTTTGCATTTATAATGCTATATAGATATAGAATAAAATGTTTACTAGAAAAAAACAACCAGTCTCAGGAAAGCTCGAATGGGAATCGAACCCATGACCTTTGGATTGCCGGTTCACTGCTTTAACCGCTAAGCTACCGAGACCCCAGAAGACTCGTAAAATTTTTTCTAGTAGCATATTGTATATACGGGACTCGACGTTTAAGGGGAGGTATTTCGAGCGCTTCCCTTTCGTTCTCTCGACGGTACAACGGTAAGGGACGGGTTTAACAGCGAAGCGGCGCGAATAATCGCGTTTTATATTTTAAAAAATTGATAGATGTAATAAATAAAAAACCATCGGTTATAATAACTCGAGTTATTTACGAGCTTCATTATGGTAAATGACTCATAATATCAAATCACTTGTCCTGACAATATTACGAACACCACAGACAAGAAATTAGCCAAATCGATAGAGCCGTCCTAGCATGCGGTGCACACGGGATATAGATTTATATATATGATGTCCCGCACAGTTTATAGTTGCATGTCAAATCTTAAGTAACATTCAAAAAGTAACACTCAATAACGTTTATAATTAAGGCCATAAGACATTTCATAAATAGCAATGAGAGTGACATTAAAATGTATCTTTTGTGGACCGTTTGTGCTTGATCGCGCGCTTCCACTTTTAATGACTTTTCCATCTTAGCTTAAACTTGTTTATCATTAAAACTTCCAGCGGATAAACACCGATCGTATTCTACAGTCTCCACCGGTAACTTTAACTGAAGTTAGATTGTTCCGCCTTGGAGAATCCGCCACCGCCGATCTAAAAGAAAACGTCGAATGTTGACAGTGTTTGTTTTTCAAATCAGGTATTGCATTATCGTCTCTTGGTCTTGGATGTCTTTACCGCTCGGTCACCTTCACTGGCAACGCTACGTGTGATTTCTCTGTTCATTGCGTTACTTTTGTTATCGTTGACTTAGATTGGCGTAGTGTAACGCGCAATGAACTAAAATTCCGCTTGACGCGTCACAAGACGCTCGTGTTCGTGGCCGAGACAATAAAGGTGTTTATTGACGATAGACAGTCCTCCGCGTACGTTTTAGTCCGTTAAGATAGATCATAATATGTTACTATATACTACACGACTTTATTATAGTCCTGGAGTTGTATCGCGTAACGCAGACGACGGATGGAATAAAACTCTTCTTATTATTTATTGTCAGGCCATGAAATAAAGCCATTCAGGCCATGTCTGCCGTATGCCAAACGAGCTCTGGGCCAAAGTAACCACAGACTGGGTACCAAATAGCAGAAACCGGCGGCGCGGCAGGCCCAGGAGGAGATGGCGGGACGAGCTGGACTTTTTCCTGAAGGACTGGTCTCAGAACGCTGCAAGTAGGGAGGAATAGAAAAAGGGAAGGGAGGCCTTTGCCCTGCAGTGGGACAATTAAGTCTTATAATTATAATTATTATTCTCTTTATTTAAACTATATCTTATGAATTTTTTTTACAATATTTTACATAAAAAAACATATTTACAATATAAAATATTATAAAAAACATAACCTAGGTTGCCACCGGCAGCGGGGATTGACCTAAGCTATAGGTGGTTAGGGCTGCAGAGTGAGGAACCTCCTGACTGCCTTCTGTATCTGACCCTTGACCCAACCTTTTACACCTCTAGGTGTTGATCGAGGGTCTTAGCTAAAAGACCGTTTGCCGAAACGACTATCGGTACAATAATGGTTGAATCGACATCCCACGTGGCGGTAACCTCGTGAGCCAAGTCGAGGTACTTACTGAGCTTGTCCTTCTCGGCTTTCACGAGGTTCTCATCATGAGGTACGATGATATCAACCAATATTTCCCGGCGCTCAAATCGGTCAACCACCACGATATCAGGCTTATTGGCGACAATAGTCCTGTCCGTGATGATAGAGCGATCCCAGTAGAGCGTTACATGACCATTTTCGAAAACTGGAGCAGGTGCGTACTTATAGTACGGCACCTCTGATTCAACAAGGCCATATTGAAGAGCAAGTTGCTGGTGAATTATTCTGGCTACTTGGTTGTGTCTGTGCAAATACTCTCCGTTAGCAAGATGAGAACAACCATAATGTCGGAGTGATTCTCCAGGACGGCGGCATGTCCAACAGATGTCGACCGTACCGTCCTTATTATTATTAATTATTTCTTATAACTGCCGTTGCAGCACACCTGAGTCTCATTTTTGTTTATATAATTTAAGAGTATATATATATTGGTTATTGGCACTTGGTATTTATCTTACCTGATGTCAAATAAAGATAAGACCGAAGATGGAAGCTTACTTCACCCGGATTCCTCAACCACTGAGGGTCAATCAGGTCAATAGTCATTTAGTATCAAAAATGTATCATTCCAAAAATGTGTGCACACTTGTTAGCCTCGTCTAACGGCTTTTGATCATTTGTCTCTTAATATAATATTTACCTCTACAAATGGAAAATCCATCATTTACTGTATGTTTAGAACTGAAACTGTATTAGGTATGTAGTTTTACATCAAGAGCATTTGAATAAATCGTAAAATTGCTTATATTTCTTTCTTGTATTTCTTATATTTCTTGAGACTATTTTAAAATGAAAAATGTTAAGCAATAATAAATCATATCTGTGAGGGCAGCAGTAAGAGATTTAATCGTAACGTGTACAGGATTTTTGTAAATCTTTGCTTTATTTTTTGAAATTTAAATAAAATTTTAAACACTGAAAAAAGACAACAACCTCAGGCGGGAATCAAACCACGCACCTTCCGCATTCCGGGCGGCTGCCTTAACCACTTGGCTACCGAAGTCTGGCTTTCAACCGTCGAAATTTGTCAGTCCTTGATGCTTATGTTTTTAGTCAACATTGTTTCATCAAATCTTAGAAGTTTTCACCTCTGAGATCTGAAAGAAATATTTTTACAAATATTTGAACATTCGGTTAAGATGAAGCTGCGTTTATAGATTAATGTTTTATATTTTAGCGTTTAATTAACGCTTAACTATACTTAAGTAAAAATTTGAACACTGAAAAAAGACGACAACCTCAGGCGGGAATTTAACCACGCACCTTCCGCATTCCGGGCGGCTGCCTTAAGCACTTGGCTACCGAGGTCTGGCTTTCAACCGTCGAAATTTGTCAGTGTTTGATGCTTATGTTTTTGGTCAACATTGCTTCATCAAATCTTAGAAGTTTTCACCTCTGAGATCCAAAAGAAATATTTTTACAAATATTTGAACATTCGGTTAAGATGAAGCTGCGTTTATAGATTAATGTTTTATATTTTAGCGTTTAATTAACGCTTAACTATACTTAAGTAAAAATTTGAACACTGAAAAAAGACGACAACCTCAGGCGGGAATTTAACCACGCACCTTCCGCATTCCGGGCGGCTGCCTTAAGCACTTGGCTACCGAGGTCTGGCTTTCAACCGTCGAAATTTGTCAGTGTTTGATGCTTATGTTTTTGGTCAACATTGCTTCATCAAATCTTAGAAGTTTTCACCTCTGAGATCCAAAAGAAATATTTTTACAAATATTTGAACATTCGGTTAAGATGAAGCTGCGTTTATAGATTAATGTTTTATATTTTAGCGTTTTAAATTAACGCTTAAATATACTTAAGTAAAATTATACTTAAGTATATTTGAGCGTTAATTAAAGGCTAAAATATAAAACATTAACGATAGAGTAACTTATCTAGAGCTACAGATTTAATTTTTTTTTTAAAGTAACTAAAATTTATCATACATATCTACAAAAATACCATTAATCATGGTCAATCGACCGGGACCGCTGAACTCTGACACATTACGATACCACAGGATACCTTGGTTAGGTTACCATAACCGGTATCCTCGAGTTATTTTTTATTGTGCCGGACAAATTAAATAATTAATGAATAATCAATAAATTAAAAAAAAACCAGATGATGTCTATTAACGTTACTGAATGATATAACAAAAAAATCTGTATAATTACGCCCGCCAACAACAGTAAGTAATTGTCTCGCTGGTCTACACAAGCCCTGAGGAATCTTCAACCTGTTTCAAACTTGTCAGTTCTCTTACTAACAACTTTATTAAATTACGTTTAATGGAAGCTCAACGATGAACCATCGGATCGTGAAAGTGTAAGTTAAGTTACTTTTGCACATCCTCGGATAAATGACCTAATTAAAATTTCTTGAGCTATTCTTGGTGCTTCGGAAGACACGTTGGTTTTGGTTCTCGTTTTTGTTGTAAGTTGCTAACCTGTCACACTGTGCACATATTGTGCAGTCGTTACTTGATGAAAAGTGGACTATGACATAGGACTGCTTTGCGGTTCTAATTTTTTTAATCATCATCATCGTCATCAGCCTATTAACGTCCCACTACTGGACACACGCCTCCCACGTGGACTATTGTCACACGTGCACGTGGGGATATTGGGCCATAACCCACCACGCTGGCCCAATGCGGGTTGGTGGGTTTTAACGACTGTCATCTTACGACAACAACCGGGACCAACGGCTTAACGTGCTTAATTTGGTCACCCATCCAGCGACCCGGCTCTGCGAAAGTGGCTTAGCGAGCAAGATCGCAAGCCGAACGCGCTAGCCGCTGCGCCATCGAGCTCCTCTTTTTTAATAATAATATAATAATAATAAATAGACTAGTCTCTGACTAACCCCTTCGGGGATAATAGTCGTGATTATATTGTGAGGAGCAAACAATCAAACCGTCTTACATACATACATACATTATGTGTGTATGTTGGTAACCGTTCTGAGGCCCGAACTTCTTCAATGGGACGTGTTTACAAATAAAAATGTTTACAATAATGTAATGCCGCGTCCGCACGCTTGGCACTTGCCGCAAACTCCAAACCTCTACAAACGTTTGAATTTGTGACGGCTTGTTGAGGTGTGCCAACGCGCGGTGGACGCGGCATAACGTTCCGACAGTTGGAGGAGGATAAGAAAGTCTACCTTGTTAATCCACTTATCGCTCGCGGTTTCACCCGCGTGGTTCCCGCCCAAGTAACACAGACTTTATGAATAAAGATTGATTAAGAGCAATCATCAAGAGCATAAGCTGAATAACGCCTGAGTACCGTCTATTCAGCTGTTATTCAAGCAAAAAGGGCCCCAATTTTTAATGCTTATCGCTGAATATCATCTGAACAACAATTGAGTAGGAGCTTAATACCGTTTCAATTAGCTTAATAACTTTTGAATAACAGCACACATTGTTTTTATACAGCTTTTACAACTTAGTTATTCAGCTACGTCGAATTGGTTAAAGTATTCAGAACTTATTAAGCATTTAATTTATTGTTTACGTTTATGCAAGCAATATTCAAAGAAACTGTGAAAAGAAGAAATAAATTGGGTTTAATAATATAATGTCGATTCAACTATTTGACATGAGATATGACGTGAACTTTAAGTTATTCGGATAAGTTAATTTTAATTTACAAGTTAGGTCCGTTACATGTTAATTAGTAGTGCACAAGTAATTTTGTCGTGAATAGTATGTGTTGTATTTTCATTTTTATGATGCGCCTCGTGATTAATCAAGATAATTAATTGTAAATAGTGTTTTCACACATAACATACTAGGTCTGACAAAAGTACTTGTGGTGAATTATCTAATTCTAGCAATTTTATCCAACAAAATAACATGACTCGTGTTGGAAATGTTGTAGTTGTAAGATTAATAAGCATTTGGTGATCTCGTAAATTCCTTGTGATACTTTATACAGCAATTAGCTGTTTCAAACGCTACTAGCTTAGTACTGCTTTAATTATAGCAGTATAGATTATTGTTATTCAGATAAATGCTGCCGAAGGGGTTGTGTTTCAGATTTAAGCCACCTGAAATGCGTAATGCTTAATAACGTCTGTCTAATAATCTTACGGAGATTGGTTATTAAGCGTAAAGAAGGGAAGGACAGAAATACATAATTTATTATCGTTAAGTATTTTACTCGACCTAATTCAGTATTTGGCTATTCCCAAAGCTCTTACACAAACCATATTCATCTTTAAACTGTAAAAAGTTCTAAGTATGTATTGTTATCTTGCTTATGTGTTACTTGGGCGTTTCCGTAGGAATATCAGGATAAAAAGTATCCTATGTGTTAATCCAGGTTATAAACTATCTGTATGCCGAATTTATCCAAATCCATTCAGTAGTTTTTACGTGAAAGAGTAACAAACATCCATTCATACGTTCCCGTGGGAATATCGGGATAAAAAGTATCCTATGTGTTAATCCAGGTTATAAACTATCTGTATGCCGAATTTCATCCAAATCCATTTAGTAGTTTTTACGTGAAAGAGTAACAAATATCCATACATTCTTACAAACATTCGCGTTTAAAATATTAGTAGGATAGTTTAAAAGTAAAAGAGTCTTTTCTTCTTTTTTTGACAATATTTTCTACAAAAATGAAAACATCTCGAGCTCCTCTGTGCTTCGGAAGGCACGTAAAACCGTTGGTCCCGGTTGTTCTGGTAAGATGGCAGTCAATAAAACATGATGGTATATGGCCCGATCTTGTCATGTGTTGGTGTCCATGTGTAACGGCCTTTGCGCAGTTGTGGGACGTTACTGGCTGATGGTGACGATTTCTTCTTTATCTGTGAAAACTGCCAACAAAAGAGGGATTTGGTTAACTTGTATCGCTTCCCTTGTACATAGATAGATAGATATATAGATAATACTTTTATTGTAACATAATAACACAAACATTTACATAAAAAAAAAACAATGTTACAATTTGGCGGTCTTATCGCTTAAAGCGATTTCTGCCAGACAACCAGTCGGATGGAGAGAACTTATATACTCTAAGATCTGAGGTGCAAACATTAAAAACATACTTAATTACACAATTAAAAGCAAAAAATAAAAATAATAACATTATAAAATAAATAAATAATAGGGTTATTATAATACATACAGGATGGAAAAATGGAGGAAAAGTACCCTTAATATTGATGATGGCAAATGTTGCTGAAAGAAAACATTCCTTTAGTTTTAAAAATAAACAAAACTGCATTTAAAGATTTTTGAAAAATCATTTTGCTTTAGCCGGGAATCGAACCGGTGAAATGTGAAAAAAAAAACATTCTGTATTTTATGATAACAACCAAAAGAGTCATTCATAAGTATAAATTTATTTTAAACAACGAAATATCTTAAATAAATCAGAATGAATTAATTCAGTCGAAGATTACGTCTGTGCAATACAGTGTGCATACGTGAAAATGGGTCTCATTTTGAGCAATTCACATTTTCTTTAGAGTAGTTAAGTAAGCTTTACAATAAAAAAAATATTATTCTTGGTATTTTTTAATTTATGATACTATGTTGTTAAAAAGAAATTGATCCTTATGAATGACTCTTTCGGTTGGTATCATAAAATACAGGATGTTTTTTCACCGGTTCGATTCCCAGCTTAAGGTGATTTTTCAAAAATCTTTAAATGCATTTTTAATAATGTTAAATATAAAGGAATTTTTCCTTTTAGTAAAATTTGCCATCATCAATATTAAGGGTACTTTTCCTCAAACCACGGTATTTTTTTTCACACTGTATACATATATATACATACCTACATAGAATCACGAATATTATCCCCGAAGGGTTAGTCAGAGACTAGGCAATGAGGACAGCAAATGCATACTTTTGCTGTCCTCATAGTCCTCTAAAATTGTCCACTTTTCACCAAATAGCGACTGCACATGTGCTCAGCCTGACAGATGGTGAGCCCATCGCCGATCTATACTGTTGGATGTATGTGCAGTCTTTAGTCCGTTAGTCGCCTTTCACGACATCCAACCTTCCACGATATGGTTAGCGGTGAAAGAAAACTACCTGGTCAATTCTTATACGGTCGCTTCTCTTGTTTTCCGTTCAAACTTCCATAGATTTGATCGGTTTTGAGCCCGACAGCTTTATTTGTAACAGCGCTGTACTAATTCTCCAAGTGTTGTCCCCGTTTGATTAAATAGTTATGAAGAATACGAGAAACTCGTTTCAGTGAATCTCAGTTGAATAAAAGTTCTACCTCTTTAACTTTCTTGTAACTTACTGTTGGTGTATTCTTGATTTTAATTAAATAGGAACCAGAAGCTTACTAAAGTTGAGTTTACGCAATCGCAGGATTAGTTAGAAAATTAATTTGATTGCTTAGTGGTTTACAAAATTCCAGGAACGAGTATGGGTGACCAAATAAAAATAACAATTTTAAACTTTCGCGTTCCATAAGCACACATATTTAAAACAGATTTTAACGCAATACTACTTATTAAAGGCATCCTACGCATACCATTAGTATAATACCCGACGTTTGGATCGGGTGGCACCAGCCGTGGTTACGGTCTGACTCTGTATAAATATACATATTAAAATACCAGCTCCTCCGTGCTTCGGTAAGCAATAAGCCTTTGGTCGTCTTAACCCATTAACGCCCATAGTAAAATGACGTTATTATTTTTTTATTTTTTATTATTAACGTAATAAAACAGAGTAAAAGTATCCAATAAAAGTTGAAAAATAAAAAAATAAAGGTATATTATTTTTTGAAAAAATGACCTGTACACATGTGTGTACAACGGGCGAATCGGGTGTGAAATTTCCCAAAGCAATTTCGCTCTACGCAAAAAGTTTTGAGACATTTATGGCAAACAACATACTGAAGAGGGTTCACAATTCGCTCTGGGTTATGCCCATCATTGCTTGAGCGCAAAAATGATGATGAGGATGGACGCGTCTTTGTTTTGTTGTTCAGCAAATACGATCTTGCGATAGATCGTCTGAACGCAAGTTGGTCAAGGCAGGTATTATTATTTTCCTTGCTAGCTAGAATATGTAAGCGCCAAGCGTTCGAAACCGCCATATCCACTAGATATGTAAAAATAACCCACCACCATTATTTTCCTCTGATGCTGACACCGTACAGGCTAATAGATTGATCCATTTGATCCACACCACCCATTCCTCTGTTGTAGTTTTGAAAGAGGTGTGAAATATTCACGTCTACTTTTTGTTTTATGGCAGAACACCAACGTTTTATTTTTCAAGTGGTTCCACGTGGTCAAAATTGGGTCCAATAGTGCAAACGCTGTTGTCCTTCCAGCGTACCAAAAAGATTTCATTATGGGCGGACCACGGCTAGAAAGCGGTTCATCATCACTACTGTTCTACTCCGACGTAATAGCTCGATAGTACCTGGTATGTCACGTGGAAGTACCATTGAAGCCAAATCCTCTTCTGCACCTTCTTCTTCATCACTAACAATAGCAACGATCAAGTAAATATCAGTGTCGTCATCTTCTGCAGCCATAATAGATTCTACAGCTTCTTCTAGACTTAGAAATTCGTTATTGCAAGATAATCGAAATTACGCGACATTTTCAATTATAAACAAGGACCTGCAACTTAAAATTTTCTGAGTATACATTCGCCCATTGTACACAATTAAGCGTGTACACCGACAGTATCGAACACTTTTAGCTATGTAATACAATGATGTTACAATAAAAAGATATTTTAATATCATTGATGTTATGATAATGTTTTATATGTTTTAGCTTATTATAATAAAAGACAATGTAAAATCACCTTGTAATGCAAAATTCAACCAAATACGGCACTAATTTATGAAATCAGGTTTATTTAACAAGCGGTGTAAGCTACTTTGAGAATCACGTAAAATAATGTGAACAAACTGACATTTATTTTCGCGCGAACCGCCATCTTTTTTTCATTTCTTAGCTACTTATTTGGGGGTCAAAGTTGCTCGCGTCCGTAGGTTTACCCTTGAGACCCTACACGTGATCCCTGGGTGGTGCTAAATGAGTGACACTGACTGAGTGGCAGAGCCACGCTGCGTTGCAGCACGCATTGGGCCGGCTCGCCCGGCATAATACCACCCTCTCACGAATATTCGTCTTTGAAATAATGGCACTTGGTGCTGTTGTGTTTCGTCCGACCAGTGAGGGTTCCAGAGCCCCCCCCCCCTCCCATTCCTATTCCTCCCTGAACCTATTCCTCCCTTAAAAGCCGGCAACGCGCCTGCGATTCCTCTGGTTTTGCGGGTGTCCATGGGCGGCGGTGATTACTCTCCATCAGGTGACCCGCCTGCTCGTTTGCCTCCCTCTTTTATAAAAAAAAAGACTAGCGACGTCTAGATTTAGTTTTAGGAAACAATCCAATTTGACATATGTATTAGCGTTAAGGAATTACGTTTAAAGAAGTGTACATGCATGTGTACAGAGGGCGGTTTTGGGTTGTCTCCATATTATTATTATATTATTATTATATTAACCGTGTCGCGTAGCGGTGAAAGAATACTACCACCCCCTCTCATCCATTGGGTGTCGTAAAAAGCGACTAACGGACTAAAGACTGCACATACATCCAACAGCATAGAGGGGCGTTAGGCTCACCACCTTGCACGCTAAGCACATGTGCAGTCGCTATTTGGTGAAAAGTGGACTATGGTAGAGGACTGCTTTTGCGGTCCTCATTGCCTAGTCTCTGACTAACCCTTCAGGGATAACAGTCGTGATTCTATGTATGTATTATATTGTAAGATTCATAATACAGCAGTCGTTTAATGACATGTTCGCCCTACTGCCGCTGCTACCTGTCCTGCCGGTTCCTGCGTGTGACATGCTGTCCTTAGCGTATTCGGCTACACTTCCGTTCCTGCGCGCAGTTTCCGGTCAGCGCGGTTTCTCTGTACGCGGCCTTACTCCCGCCTCTGCACACAGTCTTTCGTGGATAGACGAAGTTAAGTTTTTAGGTCCTACACAAGCGGCCAGATTGAGCGATTTATTGTACCCATACTTGAGCATTGTGTGAGAACGTCTGTGATCGTATACCAGTTTATATTATTTAGACTTAAAAAAAATATATTTACACTTGTTTATTAAAATCAGACACTAAGTACAATCAAAACAGCGTAACAAGGAAAGCGGCCTCAAAGTTAATTGCTTAACTCTGTCGCCTGAGACTCTGACATTAGCCTGAAGGCTTTTCTTTAAATTCGGCAGCCGTTATCCGTGGCTTGTTCTTAATTGATGCCGGGCCGGCGTCACCGCGGGATACCGTTAAAACTAATTGCTCCCCGTTAAAACGGAAACTTGAATTTGTGGAAAGTGAAAAATTTCGATCGTTGCCGTTGTCTGCCTCGTCCGTAAGATATTGGGATCTGTGGGCTTTGCTAGACATTGTTGGTGAGGTCGGACCTTGTAATTAAAAAAGTAATTGATACTCCTTCAATTATTAATCTTAGGTAAATAAAATAATAAATTTGAGAAATAAAGTCACTCGCGTCCGTATGTTCGTCCAACCTTGGGATGACACGGTGTATTCTGGGTGATGCTAAAAGAGTGACACAGTGAGTGGTGGAGCCATGCTGCTTTGCAGTACGAATTGCAATTAGCTTGAGAAAAGTATTTTTATTTATTTGTTTTTTAAATATTTACATTTCAACTTAAAATATGACTTTAAAAATTTTTCTGTAGCCCTTCAAAACACTTCACAATCATTTTAGATTCATAAAAATGACCACGCGCTATTGTTTTTGTGACAATCAAAATATGCGCGAAAGCCGCGGCGTGACGTCATCGGATTCCATTCTCTCGCACGGGTGGCGCGACTCGCGTGACTTCTTTTTATTAATATTAGTATTAATTACTTAATAATTAATTATGCATTAGTTAAGTAAAATCGGACGCCCGCCGGATGCGGGCAGCGAGAGCGGCGGCGGGGGCTATCGAATACGGTGACGTCACGTCACGTCAGTCGAGTGCCAGCGAACTAAGCGAGGTAGATAGTGTTTTATGCAATTATTTATGTACAATAACTTAGTAAATACTTCTCGTATCGAAGTGAAATAAACTATTGGTTTTAGAATAACGACTTCTATAATGGTACACGGAAAAAAATGCTCGCGGAAAAAGTTTTCTTCCAAGAATATTTTTATTCTCAGGAATATTGTTTAATGTCAAATAAAAAGTTACTCAAACTAAAAATAATGTCTTAGTCCAACCGAAATGATATTCTCCAAGAAAAACAATATTATTTTCCTTATATTTACTAGAATCAAAACAATTATTTTCTTTTTAAGAAGTTTTGAGTCTTGTCTGAACAATAAGTTACATTTTTGAACTAAGAGTTTTATTTGTTTCAATATAAAACAACATATTCTAAGTTCAAGTGCCTTTAATATTTTGGACCAAAAGTTGTAACATCTACTTAAACTAAAAACAAAACATTATTAAAACAAAATCTCATTTTCTTTCTGTAAGTAATTGACGATTCTCATAATCAGAAAGCAGGAACGTTTTCGATGAAGAAAAATATTTTTTGTTTCAAGACGAATGCATTTAATGTAAGTAAATAACGGATTTGAAAGAAGAATCTAAAATGATTTGAAAGAAGAATCTAAAATGATTCGAAATAAGATAGATTTTGAAATAATATAATAAATGCTTGGTTTAAGAAGAGTTTGTTTTTGGGTAAGTATATAGTAGTATTGACGTAAAAATCTAAAGTATTCAAGTAAAGGTAGTCAAATGTTTTCTAACAAGACATATTTGTTTTGTGGAAAGAAGTTATGGTGTTGAACTAGGAATCTAAATTGTTTCAAAATAAATTATAGTAACGTGTTTTAGTAAGAAAATAAATGCTTAGTTTAAAAAAAGTTTGTTTTTGGGTAAGTAAATAGTTGTATTGACGTAAGAATCTAAATTATTCAATTACAGGTAGTCAAATGTTTTCGAACAAGATATTTTTGTTTTGTGGAAAGAAGTTATGGTGTTAAACTAGGAATCTAAATTGTTTCAAAATTAGATATACTTACTGACGTTTTTAGTAAGATAATATATAACTATGTTTAGATCAGATTTTTTTAGTTGTTGTTGTTTATTGTTTAGTTTTTTGAATCAGTGTGTTCGCGACAACGTCATTCGATATAGCGGTTTTTGACTCAATGTGTTTTCGAACTGGCGTACCACTCGTATTTTTTTTCGGAATAGCGTGCATCGCAATAACGTCATTTGACTCTTCATATCACTCCCAATCCAGGCGGGCAGCTGTTGCGGAAAGAGTCACCGCGGCCCTAGAACGTAAAGGGCACATGAAGGAACACAGATGGGTTTTAGTCAGTAACAGTCTGACACTCCTTTCAACTCCGGCCAGATCGAAAGGAGTTATTTGATGGTTTCTCATCCTTAAAAAAAAGGCGGGGGCAGCTGCCCTCCCCCTGGGTACACCGATGGGAACCATAATAATTATCTAGGTATTTTAGGAGAAATGCGGATAAAAAGGTATTTAAATAAGTAGGATAAGTTGTACAAAATTACACGCAATGAAAGATTTAATTAATATTAGAGGTAAATGTATAGGTATTAGGTAGGCTGATTGTAATCGTAATCTAATCGATTATTTGATAACCGATTATTTTAGCAGCACCGTTGTCAAGTAATCGATTAACTGCACCCTTGGCATCGATTAATCGAAGAAAAACTGTTCATAGAAGGATAGATGTATTCTTAGAATAATAACACTATAGAAAGATAGTCTTCATACAAGCGCTCTGTCAAAAATGAAGCAAAAAACATAGAGAAAACATTAGACCGATTCACACACGCGTGACGAGTACTTGCTTACGCTTGTATAATGTTGCCAGTGGAGGTGCAGTTTTCCCGAAAGCGGGGAAATGAATCGGCCACTGATAACCATTTGTTTTTGTCAATAATAATTAATAATACATAAATAGCTATATGTGGTAAGTATGGGTATGGTAAAGAAAAGTTGTTATATTACGAGAATGTTTATAATATGAAACGAATAAAAGAAACAACAACACGTAAATTTTTGTACAAATTATTTTTTAATTTGAATGGAACACAGTAGTAATGTAAAGTTGTTGTATTATTAGAATGTTAATATGAAACGAATAAAACTAAACTACAACACGTAAAAATTTTTACGATTTGTTTTTTAACTCAAATGAAACAGTTTTTTTTTTTTTTTTTATACTAAGCCCGGCAAATGACCCCACTCCACCTGATGTTAAGTGGAAATAAGGTCCAGGCGCGAGGACAACTGGTGCAGCGTAAGAGACGTAGCATCAGTCATCCTCACTCTGCCGGCCCACAAAGTGCTTCTTCACGCCTCGTTTGAAGGACCCTATGTCATAGGTAGGAGGGAATACGTGTGCTGGTAGACTATTCCATCTTTTGGAAGTGCGGCAAAGAAACGAGTCACCAAATTTCTTTGTGCGAGATGGAATGTTAGAGACTGTAAATTGGTGACTCCGCAGAGCAGCACGCGTACTCCTATGGAGGAAGGGAGAAGGAGGGATGAGGTCAAAGAGTTCTTCAGAGCTCTCGCCATGGTATAAACGGTAAAAGACGCTGAGCGACGCAATATCTCTACGCAATTGCAAAGGCTCGAGAGTTTTAGTGACCTCTGCATTGCCGATAATGCGCACAGCGCGGCGCTGCAATCTGTCCAAGGCATCGAGAAGGTACTTTGCGGAGCCGTCCCAAAGGTTAGAGCAATACTCCACGCAAGACCGCACCTGTGTCTTGTATAATAGACACAACTGATCAGGCGTGAAGAATCGCCGCACCTTGTTCAAGACACCGAGTTTACGTGAGGCATTTTTAATCACGGTTTCGATGTAGTCCTTTTGGTTCAGATCGCAGCGGATATCCATACCGAGCATGTTAATACTGCTCTGCAGGCCTAGAGATGTACCCTGAAGAGAGGGAAGGGGAAGGAATGGCGACTTTTTCGCTGTGAACGCGCACACCTGTGTTTTCTTGGCATTGAACTCCACCAGATTATCGGAGCCCCATTTAGAAATGAGGTCCATCATCCGATCAAGCTCAATGACAAGATTTGCTCGCTTCATTTTGGTGTCTACCCGCCCAGCCGTTGGGTGCCCGTTATATCCCCCATGCACTGTGCTATCATCTGCATAGCAATGAATGTTTCCAAGAGGAAGCATGTCATTGATATGCAGAAGGAACAGCGTGGGGGATAGAACGGAGCCTTGAGGAACACCAGCGTTCACTGACATGAACCGCGAAGCGCATCCATCCGAAAGGACACGGATTCTACGCTCATGCAGGAAGCTGGCAATCCAGGTACAGAACTGAGCGGGCAAACCGTATGCCGGGAGCTTGGAGAGAAGAGCTTTGTGCCAGACCCGATCAAAAGCCTTGGCTATGTCAAGGCTAACTGCCAGTGACTCGCCACGCTTGTCAATAGCCTCACCCCAGAGATGTGTGACGTACGCTAGAAGATCACCCGTTGACCGTTTTGGCCGAAACCCATATTGACGATCGTGAATTAGGGAGTGATCTTCTAGGTATCGAATAAGCTGTTTGTTCAATATTCGTTCTAGGATCTTACACAACACTGAAGTAACGGCTATAGGGCGGTAATTAGTCGGATCTGACCGATCTCCTTTTTTAGGGATCGGTTGCACATTAGCTTCTCTCCAAGATTCCGGCACACAACCCGAAGAGAGCGAGAGACGGTACAGACGCGTTAACACAGGGGACAACTCCGCTGCACACATTTTCAGGACTATTGCTGGGATGCCATCAGGACCGTTAGCTTTCCGGACATCGATTGACTGCATTTCCGCACGGACATCACACTGCCTGATTTTAATATCAGACATTGTGTGGCCACAGTGAGGAATTGAGGGTGGCTGTGCATCACAGTCATCGATCCGGGAGTTAGCCGCAAAGAGTTTGGCCAGGAGATCGACCTTTTCCTGCGGCTTGTGAGCTAAAGTTCCGTCAAGACATCTCAGTGGTGGCAGCGAGGGTTGGCAGAAGTTGGATTGCACGGCTTTGGCCAGACGCCAGTAGCTACGGCTGCCTGTAGGATGCGTCAGGAGTTCTTGGCCTACTCGTGCAACGCGCTGGGCATCCGCTCTAATGTAGGCCCTCTTACACGACTTGGTGGCATTATTATAGGCTGCTTTTAGCGAGCGAGTTTCGGGAGCCCCATGAGCTTTACCTCTGATCCAAGCGCGGTATACCGTCTGTTTGCTCTCAACAGCGCTGGCACACTCGCGATTGAACCAGCGGTTGCGTCTGCCTTTGCTGATGACATAGGAGTGTGGAATATAGTATTCCATTCCTAATACTATCTCATCAGCAACGGCAGTGGCGCTAGCGGTCGGGTCCTTCCCACTAAAGCAGCGCTGCCTCCAAGGGACGGATGCAAAATACTCCCGCGTCCCGTCCCAGTCTGCCGACGCGTAGTGCCAAATCTGGCGTATCGAAACCGCTGTTGGCGGGCGCGATGCCAAGGGCACTGTGCTGGATATCAAGCAGTGATCCGAGGAACCTAAAGGAGCTCGAATCTCCACCCGGTATCCAGCTGGGCGACTCGTCAGCAGAAGGTCTAGTAAGGAGGGCGCATGGTCAATTTTGTCTGAGATCCTGGTGGGCTGGTTCACCAGTTGCGTCAGGTCATGCGTGAGAGCGAATGCGTGGGCAGTTCTACCAGCATGGTCTGTTTTGGAGGAACCTAACCACAACTCATGGTGGGCGTTGAAGTCCCCCAAAAACACCAGTTCCGCCGATAGAAACCGCTCCTGCGCATCATCTGCTACCCGACTAAGATGTTCAATTAGTCGAGTTGTAATTATATCAAATTTAAAGTCAAGCGCGACTGAAAAGATATCGATTCAAGATTCAAGATTCAATATCATTTATTCAGGTTAGGCCATGTTTAGATTACAGCACTTATGAATGTCATTATGCCATCGGTTCGTAAGTCTAACTATGGGGCGGGAGCCTTGTACTGAGAAGAACCGGCAAGAAACTCAGCAAGGGCATTTCTTTTCTCCCTTTCTTTTACAGCGTTAATTAGAGTTGAAAATTGCCCTCCCTATCATAGAAGGGCACTTTCCATTACAATAATAAAAACATAAAACAACTACAAGGACATAAAAATAAAAAATATATTAATAAAAGTAAAAAGTTCACGTATTCCTCTATATAAAATAATCAATGTAATCAATGTCTTACAGTACAGAAAAATAAAAGTAAGACTACAACTACTAATATACTAATAATAAAAATAAGTTAGCAAGAGCAGACCAGATTCCACAGGCGGCACCCGTTCACAAGTATGACATGTGAATCAGCCATCGCTTCGCTCAACCATGTTTTAGGGAACGTAACGACCCGACGCACATGCCACCACCGCAGAGACACATTGAGAGAGCATGACACACTCGAGCTACTCCAATGTTGCTTCATTGGAGCAAAAAAACATTTAGGCAACGCAACTAAGTTTTGAGTAGGTACCTATTATCGATATGACGTTTCAAACAATTTGTCTGAAGATGAGTTTGCAGCAGAGTTAAACAATAATTTAGGAAAATACTACAAGAATTAAAAACGCCCATTCTGAATAATGCCATGGGATAACTAATAGTACTACCGTACAGAAGGTTCACTCTCTAACTAAAGTCAAGTATAGGTATAACAAATTGCCTACTCTTACGACTTTCACGCGAAATTTAAACTTATCGTGTGACTCGAGCGTTCATATTCAGTCAAACAAAGCTGACTAGATATCGATTTGACTAGAGCGCAGGGTTTTCTACTCATGGATATATTTAAGTATATATTTTAAAAAAATAGATTCACTGTTCTTTCTTATATTTAGACACCCGTAAACACAACATAAACTTTTATACGGATTATAAGATCGTTTAGTAGTCATTGTTCGGTAAATCTAAATTTTTTTGAAGTTCACCTAAAATTCTTTTAAGCGATTTATTCAATTTTTTGTAGACGCCGGGTCTTTTGTTTCAATGTTTTTATAGTTTTCCTATGTTTAAGATTCAGTAATGAGCTTTTATTTAATTCTTTTCGAAGAAGGATCTTACGTGGAGTGTAGAATACATAATAGAATTCGTCATCTGATGGGCGCCTGAAATTCCCGCGTGACGTGCTCTGTAAAATGAAAATTCGAAAAGACATGAATAAAGGGGAGTAATATGAAAATAAGTAGCTTGTGTAAAATTAAAAAAAAGGTTTTATGAAGGTTACTTACAGGTTGCGATGAACATTCAGTAATTAAATTTCTATTTGAAGTTTCACGAACACTTTCTTTCATGTCTTCAGCAATATTTAAAATCTAAAAAAGGTAAGTAAGTTTACTAAATAGACAGATAAGTAAAATTACAATATTTTTTTATATTGTCTACGACACAACTAAACTCACTGATAGCTCATGAGAAGGTGAAGCCTCATCCACATTTAAATTATCTTCAAATTGATTATCTGTGCCTGTGCCTATGCATGAAATATGTAAATCCAAAAACAAGTAATTTTATCATCATTCGCTGTATTTATTTTCATCAACATCGTGTCACAAAATCTCAAAATGCACATTAGTTTTAGTTTAAATAAGTATGACACAACTAAACTTACTAATAGCCCATGAGAAGGTGAAACCTCATCCACATTTAAATTATCTTCAAATTGATCGTCTGTGCTTGTGCATGAAATACGTAAATCCTGAAACAAGTAATTTTATCATCATTCGCTGTATTTATTTTTATCAACATCGTGTCACAAAATCTCAAAATGCACATTAGTTTTAGTATGAATAAGTACGACACAACTAAACTCACTGATGGCCCATGAGAAGGTGAAACCTCATCCAAATTTAAAGGATCTTCAAATTGATCATCTGTGCCTGTGCCTGTGCATGAAATATGTAAATCCTGAAACAAGTAATTTTGTCATCATTTGCTGTATTTATTTTTATCAACATCGTGTCACAAAACACAAAATAATGCTTTAATAATTATACCTTAACAGGGACTGCATTTCGACGCAATCTACACAATCCACCCTTTGTAATGTACTTATCTTCATTTTTAAAATGTACTGAACACATTCGTGTATTTTTGGTTGGCTTCCAATAAACTTCTCCACGACTAAGCCTTATATTTTTCACCCATTTGTCAGCAATAACATGGTCGATAGGAATCCTTTGAACAACAACACGCAATAGGGTAGACTGGGTTGAAACAAGACTTGCAGAAATAAAGTTCGTTTAGACTTCTCAACTTTCAAATAACATAATTTCGGGTATATGATATCGTTAAATCACAAATACCTACATAATAGATCGTGTCACATACCCTATGTAAAGGGGAGCAAAAAAAGTCAGTTAAAATGGGAAAATATTTTTTTATAATCGGGCAACACTAAGCATTGTGTCTACGCCAACGTAGCTAAACAGAGGTGTGGAACACCGCCTTAAGCAAGCGGGGACGCGGGGAGACTGCCGCCGCCCCCGCCCGCCCCGCAGCAGCGCATCAAAAGGCTGAGCTGCACCGGCATCGGCTTCTTTTCACCACATCGGCTCCTTCTGAACGCACGCGCGCGCGTGCGATCATTTTAGTTTAAATAATTTAATACAAGTAACGAAATTTTAATTAGTAAATAAGTAACTCTGTAAAAAGGAAAAGTAAACAGTTTCATTGTTTTTGCATTCATTCTTTTAATCAAACCCAGTATAGTCTTCGTATTAGACATTGGCGCCCGAACAAAAAGAAGAAGAAGCAATCTACGCGTGTCGTGGCGTGGCGTGGGGTCGCCATTTTGTCGTCGCTGGCCGGCGCCGAGCATCGAGCAGCGCCGAGGACCAAGCAGAGCATCGAGCTTCCAGCACGTGGATTCAGCGGCAATCAGGGGAGTGCCCTTCCTAAATATCTCCTAAAAATTTCCTAATTTCCTAGATTACCTGCCTACCTAGGTACCTGCTGCGAGTTTGTTTGCAAGTGTGGCTGGTAACTCATTATCTTTTAACCTATGTAGCGGTGGTTGCATTAGTAAAATTTCAGGTTTTCACATTCGATTTTTTGCCCAATATGCCCACGTGCATTGTCCACGTGCGTGGCCTAAGCCCAGCAGCTCGGAAGACGACAGTGGGGAGAGCATAGAATAATCATAAATAACTTAATATTTAACATATCATTTCAAATACATTTCGCTGCACATTCCCGTTAACATTCATTATGTCATTTTCATTCATTCTTAGCGACTGCATAAACTTTAACGACATTTATCGACATTTATCCCAACCATAGTCTTTTTTATGGAATAGTGAATTCATTTATTAATATTACTTTGTTATTGCATCTGCCCGGGCCCCCCAGGGGACCGTTCCCGGCAACAGATCTGCAGTCGCTTTAACGAGCGATCTTCGCTGCGGTTCCGGCGCACGGCGCCAGGGAGTCTAGCGGCGCGCCGCCGCGCCGGCGCCGGCCGCTCCCGCGCCATGTGCAGTGGTGCACGACATCGCCACGTGCCTGAGCTGGACATGCCGTGATCGCCCGCTTCTGCTGCATCCTTAAGTTATGTCTGGTTTTGATTTTCTTTTAATAACTCATTTTGCATAATATTTTCGTAATCGACACTGCATACATTTCGTATTTTTAATATCGCTACGGGTTTGAGAGGTTTTCTATTTTATTTGATACCTTTATTTCATAAACAGTAGTCATGTCGGAAGACGGTAAGGCGAGTGCTAACAGGGCTAACGAATCCGATTTAGAAGTAAAAAATTTCATTAAGCAACGTGCTTCGATTCGTGGTCGCTTGACCTTATTTGAAAATTACCTTACCGACTTACGGCAAACTAGCATTGAAAATGGATAGATTAGAGACGTTATTCTCGGATTTTGAACAGTGTCAATCTAACATTGAATTTAAATGCCTAAACCTCGATGAGCAACTTCATGAAAGGCAATTAACTGAAGTCAAGTTTTACAAAAATATTTCAATTGCTCAGTCTTTATTAAAATCATTGCCTGTAATAGATAAAGCCTTAAAGCCGGATAGTTGTTGTTCATGTTCTCATAAAGAAAATATAAGTGTTAAATTACCAATTATAAAGCTTCCTACATTTGACGGTAATTACTTTACATGGCTCGAGTTTAGGGACACATTTAAATCATTAATACATAATAATGATTCTTTACCAGACATAAATAAATTTCATTATTTGAGATCCTCACTTGAGGGGAGCGCAGCCTTAGTCATAAAATCAATTGAATTCACTGCTGCCAATTATCATATTTCGTGGGAGCTATTATGTCAGCGATATGACAATAAAAAGATTTTGATTAACAACCACCTTAAAGCGTTGTTCAAAATCGAACTTATTTCAAAAGAATCTCATAAATCTCTTAGATACCTAATTGATGTAGTCACAAAAAACCTTAGAGCGTTAACCACTCTCGGTCAACCCGTAGACCAGTGGGACACGCTCATTATGTATATGGTGTCCACTAAGTTAGATTCGGTCACAAGTGGCAAATGGGAAGAATATCGTAACAATCTATCCGATTTGCCTCTCTTAAGTGAATTTATCGAATTTCTCCGTGGTAGGGCCGATATACTTGAAACCGCACAGGCAAGCAGAAGTGAAAAAGGTTCTTTTCAAGCATATAATAATAATAATAATAATAATAATAATCCAAATCATAATAATCAGAATCAAATAAAAAATGAAAGTAAAGGTTCATTTCATCAGAGATTCTCAAAATCCTTTCTTACTTCTGTTCCATATCGTAATTCTAATAATAATTGTAAAGCCACTTATTCTGTCTCGTGTCCCCTCTGCAACCAAGCACATAGACTAATAGATTGTGAAACATTCAAATCTTTATCACATGAAAATAAAATGAGTGAAGTCATAAAACTCAAACTTTGTCTAAACTGTTTGCGAAGGGGCCATGAACCTAATACATGTCGCCTTGGTACGTGTCGGTTGTGTAATAAAAAACATAACACCATAATGCATAAAATTGAAACTATAGCTAATCCACATGCAGCTTCATCCAGCTCGCATGTCTCTCATCACACTCTTTCAGTGCAATCTCATAGTCAGGTTCTTCTTGGTACTGCTTTAGTGAAAGTCACCAATCCTGACAATAACCAAACGTACGTTGCTCGCGCCTTACTTGACGCTGGCAGTCAATCCTCATTCATGACAGAAAACTTAAAACATAAAATTGGTGTAGTTAATCGTAATCCTGATTTCATAACTAATATTTCAGGCATTAACGGCATTCAATTACCTATTTCTGACGAATGTAACGTAAGCATTTCCTCGTTGTCAAATTCATTTAATTTAAATCTAAATTGTTTGATCATACCTCAAATTACTGGTCAAATACCTAATATGTCGGTGAACATAAATCAATTGAATTTGCCTAAAAATATTCAATTGGCCGACCCTTATTTCTGTCAGCCTTCAGACATTGATTTGTTGTTGGGTGCTGAAGTATTCTATAATATCTTGTGTCCTGAAAAGATATCATTAGGTCGTAACATGCCTATCATACAAAATACTCAATTGGGCTGGATTGTAGCCGGCCCACTAAACATGCATAAGAAACATTAATCAGAAATGGTTCACTGTAATTTCACAGCCGAAATCAGTAAAGCAGTTTCTCAGTTTTGGAGGCTTAAGGATATTCCACCTTCAAAATTGACCTTATCGCCAAAAGAGCATTGCGAAAAACATTTCATTAAAAATACCTGTCACTTACCTGATGGCAGGTTTGAATCTAAATCCCTAGTTATTTAACAAAAATCCGCAAGCATTATATCGGATACCTTTCATTTTTACTAGTTATTTAACTAAAATCCGCAAGCATAATATCGGATACATTTTACCATTAACTTTAACTTGTTATTTAACTAAATAAAATAACAACAATCCGCAAGCATAGTATCGGATATTTTTTACCTTCAAATATTTTTTATCCTTATCTAAGCATTCATTGTCTTGTTCAGTTAGAACCAGTACCACCTGACATTAAAAAGGTGTGACAAAAATCTTTCTGATAACTTATTTATTTATTTTAACTTTTGCAACATAACATTACATGGCGGACTTAATGCCTGAGGCATTCTCTACCAGTCAACCATAGGGTAACCATAACTTACCTACATATTAGAGTTCATTTAAATTAATAAGAATAGTTGCTTACATAAGAAGATTTATACATAATAAAAAATATATTTAGCACTAACGCCTTTATTTCGTGTCTTCGCAGATTCATTTCGCGTAGGGGAAACCCTACTCAAATTCATTGTGATAACGGTACCAATTTTGTTGGTGCAAGTAATGAGTTAACTAGAGAATTAAAATCAGGCATAAATTCAATCTATGAGTTTGCAGCAGAAGAAGGCATTACAATTCATTTCATTCCCCCTTATTCCCCCACATTCGGTGGGCTTTGGGAGAGCGGCGTAAAAAGTGCAAAACATCACTTAAAACGTGTAATAGGAAATTCTAGTTTAACGTTGGAGGAGCTGAGTACACTTTGCACGCAAATCGAAGCGGTACTCAACTCCCGACCCTTTACTCCTTTATCCAGTAATCCCAGCGATTTTTCTCCTCTTACCCCAGGGCACTTCCTCATCGGGCGGCCGCTGACGTCACTACCAGCGCCCCCTGCTGCTACGGAGAAGAGCATCCGAAATCGATACCAGCTGATTGAAAACCTAAGAGAAGCCTTTTGGAGAAGATGGAAGAGCGAGTACCTCTCCGAGCTGCAAAGGAGGACAAAATGGCAATCGCCCTATTCAAACGTCAAAGAAGGCGCTCTGGTGATATTCAAAGATGACCACCTCCCTCCGATGCGTTGGAAGCTAGGACGAGTCTACCGGCTCTACCCAGGCAAGGACGGGGTCAACAGGGTCGCCGATTTCATAACGTCGAAGAGCATCGAGAGACGAGCACTAAACAAAGTGTGCCCACTTTTTTATGATGAAGACCAAATAAGAATTTCATCATCTTCACCAGCTCTGGCGGGTTCTGCTGCTGGACTACAAGCATAAAGGAAAGGGGCCACAATAGGGTCGCCGACTTCATAACAAGCATAACATAAGCATCGAGAGACGCGCACTAAAGCAAGCGTGCCTACATTTTGATGAAGACTTTGAAGGGATTCATCATCATCATCTTCACCAGCTGCTGCGGGTTCTGCTGCTTCTGCCCCGGGCCTCCCAGGATGTCTACGCCAACGTAGCTAAACAGAGGTGTGGAACACCGCCTTAAGCAAGCGGGGACGCGGGGAGACTGCCGCCGCCCCCGCCCGCCCCGCAGCAGCGCATCAAAAGGCTGAGCTGCACCGGCATCGGCCTCTTTTCACCACATCGGCTCCTTCTGAACGCACGCGCGCGCGTGCGATCATTTTAGTTTAAATAATTTAATATAAGTAACGAAATTTTAATTAGTAAATAAGTAACTCTGTAAAAAGGAAAAGTAAACAGTTTCATTGTTTTTGCATTCATTCTTTTAATCAAACCCAGTATAGTCTTCATATTAGACACATTGAACAGAGCGATTCCCTACGCGACACATAGACGTTGCACTGCACGCATGGCTGTGATCTGCTGTCTCTTTCCAATTCTATGAATATGAAATAGACAGAGTCAATCCTCGCGCTGCGGCAGCCGCTCTTACCGAGGCTTTAATTTAAAGTATCACACTGCGTATATTTTGAATTAGTTAACTACAAGATACTATGAAATACTGAAAGCTTACCTGTGAAAAGTGATGTTATTACACTTATTTTGTTTTTCAGATGTGTTGTGACACAATTTAACTGCATAAACCGTCATATTTATTTTTGTTTTCGCGAGACACGTTTGGCGCGCTTTGACATTAAACACTACGGAGCGGTCTGGCGTTTGGAGCCATTTCTGGCTCCAATGAAGGTGCTTCAAAATAGGCGCGCGGACTTGGTTTCTATAGTGTTATTATTCTAAGGATGTATTATTGCATTATTTGAGTTCAATAATACATACAGTGTTTGCAGCGAACTTGGTTTCGTGAAACTTTTGTGAAGTGAGAACATAATTCACTCTTTCGCCCCGACATTTTATCCTTTCTTAAGGGGGTAACGTGCGATCGCAAAATTTGACTTAAGTCTCTTAATGAATTTCAAAGCAAAATCGATCATATTGATATTTATGATTAGAAAAATTCTGCTTTGAAGTTTCAGACCTAGTAATTTAGCTAGAGCAATGTTTTTATTCTGCGAAATGTGCGAAAACATTACGTGCTTGTGTTAAAAATTTATTTTCACAATTTCGCACAGGACACCCTTAAATATCACCAAACTACCAGAAATGTTCAAACTCCGACTGAATATGAAATTCATACGAATCAACAACAAAGAAAAATGCCAAAACAAAGCCAGAGATCACAGATTGTTGTTGTCAGAAACGAACGAACGTCAATTTTTTATTTCAACGCGAGTGAGTCTGACTAACGGCAAAGATATTGCTATCATACAGCCAAGGTTATCAATTATCGTAAATATCAATTAATCGCTATAAAATAAACGATTACATCAATTATTTAAATTTTAGATTAATCGATTAGGTTACTAAAATTTTAAAAGTGATTAATTGATTAATCGAATCGATATCGAGCATCCCTTTCGTAGCGCACGCGATGTAAGAAATTGAATAGAGTTTTGGTAAATATCCCTAATTTAAAAAAAAAAATTAATATATTATAGGTAGCTTATGTCACCCGGAGATAGTGTAGCTTCCTAACGGTGAAATATTTTTTAAATCGGTCTAGTAGTTTAGAGCCTATTCAATACAAATAAACAATAAAAACTTTCCTCTCTATAATATTAGTACAGATAAATAGCACCTAATTGCCGCCATCTTGCAAGAATTGCATTTTTTATTTATAGTGTTTATGTTTTAGCTATTATATCTACTCGTAAATGTCCTGAAACGTATTAACTTTGAAAAATTGTTTTATTTCGTCTATCAATCAATATTGTTGGACTGGCTTAATATCGTACATAATATGCTCCTGGGCTGTCTATTTCACCTTGCAGTAGTAATTGCATGGAGTTACCTAACCAATTTAGTGCCAATGTGTTCCCATACTTCTTGGCAATGTTGAGCCACATCTTCTTTTCTTCATTCATTGCGGTGATTCCATCGCTGCACCATTAAACCCCACAGATTTCCTATAGGATTCGAGTTTGGGAATTTAACTGGCCAATGAATCACCGTAATGTCTGGATGTGTATCAAACCAGGTGCTGACAAGTCTTGCACGATGTATGGCGTATTTCGTGCTGCGGATACGCAATTCTTACAAAAGGAAGCAAATTATCTTCCAAAATGCTGATTGACATGAGAGTTCACGGCATTTGTAAGATGCGGTGGTTAAACCAGCTCTCCTACATCATACATCTTCGGACCTCATCCCCACGCCCGCACGAATGTTCAGAGCCGGCTGATGCAACGTTACAATTCTATGCGAATTTCCTCAGAAACTGCAGCTGGCTTTATCGCGTAAATAACCAGGCTAGATGATAAATTAATTATTGTCAAATTTCGACCACTGGGCGACTACACATTAATATTATTACCTACATCTTCAAGAATCACGAATTTGATCTAAGACACGTTTTTCTTAAATCAAATTCGTGTTTCTTAAAATATGTGCTACGTCACAACCGTCGACAAGCAATTGAACGAGTGTTGCAATTTCACAATTTTATTCCCCAATTTTTGGGAGTATGTTTTCTAGAATCTGTCATAATTTGTAGAATATGCCGTTTGTAGAATATGGCAATCATAGAATCTGGCGTTTCAAACCTGTCTGACATTTCCAGAATCTGACATTTATCGACTATAAAAAAATAAACAATTTATAAAAAAATAAAATTTATTCACGCTCACACCAATTTATCAATCCCAAGATAAGGTTCTATTGAAACTCCTTAATATAGTTAAACTAGATAACGGATAAATATACATAAACATAGAAAAACACCCAGACCCGAAATCAATTGAGAAAGTTTTCTCTAAATTGACCCTACCGGGAATTGTACCCAGGACCTCAGAGATCCGATCAGACCCAGCGCGATAACCACTCGACCAAGGAGGTCGTCATTATACCTATACCTACCATTATACCTATACCTTGCTGTTGTGAACTTATCACATTTCTATCTCCCCCCCCCCCTCCCCCCTCTCATAATTCCTACACTTTCTTCAAGGCAGGCAACGCGTCTGCGACTCCTCTGGTTTTGAGGGTGTTTATGGGTGATGGTGATGACTTTTCATCAGGTTGCTTGCTCGTTTGCCTCCGTAACACATAAGTGTCTATCATATCATTTGGTATACGAGTATAATAATTTAATTCCAAATGTTTCTATTATTTATTTTAGTCGAAAATTTAAATCAGTAACGTAATATGTAAATCAAATAATAATTCGTTAAAATGTGTTTAAATAATGTTATGTATACATAGATTCTGCAATAATAACAATTTAATTATAAGCAATGTATTTTAAATTAATCAAAATATGGATATCCTCCACAGAATATCTGAAATTGAAGATTTTAATTTCTTCCAACATGATTTCTCAGGGCCGTACTTGTTAAGAGTTGGAAGTGGTACCGATCCGTAATTTCTTATCTTAAAAAGTCGGAAGGCCGCCAATTCAAGTTCTAAATTATTCCGATTAAGAAAGTTGCCAACTCTGTTTTAAAATGTCCAAATTATTGACGGTAATTGCCCGAAACACAATGAATTTTTGTATTCCGACTGTTTTTAGGGCAATACATTTTGAAGATAAGGAGAATGGTCTTAAAGTTAGATTGGAATTAAATATACCAGTAACAAAAAAAACTAAAAGGTAGTTGGGGGATTTTTTAATACATAAGTACGTGATATAAATTTGGAAATATCAATTAGGTACTTTATGTTGGATTATGATGAAAAGAGTACGTCTATAGTATACTCGCTACAGTTTAATAGAGTGTATTTTTCATTATTCTGACGCTGTAAGAAAAGGGAGAAGTGGAGTTGCTCAGTTTATTTCCGGTCTATGACAGTGCAAATCTCCTGCAATAGACTTAGGAATCGATAACGCGGTGACTTTCTTAAGATATGAAATATAGTCTAAGTAAAAAACGCTAAAGTTCTAGTTTCATTGAATCGTTTCAAAAATAAGTGTGCAAAACATTTTAAACTTTTCTAAACCAACATACAAAGACTAAGTGATCGTAAAATTTTAATTAAGAATACACAGTCAACGCTAAGAAGAAAAAACATCCGCTCGCCTTAACCAGGGAAGCCTGAGCAAACTCTCTTTCGGGGAATTCTTGTGCTGACCGAAATGTGATAAGGCACGCCTTCTATCGCGTTCACAGCTGCAATGAGCTTCAAATTACTCATATAAGCTCCCTGATTAGTGCTTAAAGCGTATGGCCCGCTTAACTTTGATGACCAATTTGGACTAGGTCGTCGTGATCAGATCAGGTAATAAAACAGATTTAAAGTTACAGTACATTTTGGATTATGTATTATTATTTAAACCAGCTATAGTGTTTCTAATGAAACTTACACAGAGTTCCTGGGAGTTAGTAACACAAAAAAAATGTTTATTCAACTGCATTTATAAATATTAATAAAATAAACTTTCTGTAGCGGACTTCCAATCGTTTTAAATTAACTTTGGAGATTGTACGGTATAATTTAATATGGGCTCATACAATTTAACTACTTTTCAGCTATTAATAATCTAAGTATATTTAGTTATTTTTAAGTGGCGCTGATTAGCGTACAGTAATTTTTACATTTAACAAAATTTATTAATAATGAAAATTACATATCAAAGTTGCGTCTAGTTAAATACTTATTTTATATTAATATTGATTTCTGAGGTTTAAGCGAGCACTACACGTTGAAATGATTATTATAATATTATGTGATTATTATAAGATATTTAGTGTTTCGTTTCAATTATATATTTCAGGCTCCAGTCCTTCACAAATTTAGGACTCAAGTTACTGCATTGTACTAGCCATTTGTTAAGTTTGTTGAATTTGTGAAGTGACAAATAAATAAATTTAATTATTAATATTATTATTTTAAGTTTAAATATTAATAATTTCTCAAGGGACCATTTGACTTTGATCGGTGAACCAGAAAGTGATTTCACTATTTGTGTAATTTCCCAATCACGAGTTCCGCTTTCCCTTGATCTACTAACGAGGTCCTTGTTCGGATATCCAAAGCGATTTATGCCCTTTACGGGGGATTGTATAAAGCTGGGTGCCTAAGACTATTAACCTCTTCCGACATCGCTATTAATACCTTTTTGTTGGTTTTAAGAATAATGGCAAGAAAAAAAAGAAATAAAATCTCATCTGTCATTACTATTTGTGTCAGATTTTTTGGCGGGTGAGTGAAAAGTTTGTAACTTTTGTTTTGTAAATATATTTGAGCTTCGTGTCTTACTGGACGTTTCAGTGTGTAAGTGTTTGAATTTTGCACCTTTAAAAGATTTTGATAAATCAGGAGTGTTGTTAAATAATGCAAAGTTCTCAAAATATCAAAAGAAATAAAACTTAAGCATAGACATCATGGGCTACATTCCTTTTCCCCTTTATGGGGTAAAAGAAAACATGAAAAAACTTGATATGATATTAGACAGTAAGGTTTGCAATGCTGTTTTAAACCCAGTAATAATAAGTGCCTTCAGTTGGGAATTTAAAGGTTACGGCCTTTAGATTCAAAACCACAAGACTACTTGGCGATAAATTATATGTAGCCCAAAACAAATATACCTAACGGTCTAAATTTACTTCGAGTTTGATTTCTTCATAAATTGTCACATTAACCCGTGAGAAGGCGCGCCTTTTTTGTATCACGGTTTGGCGCGCGCGTGTAAATTGCTCACAACATTTTAAATGGTTCTATTTAGTTTATTATAACATGATTTAATTATTAAACTATTGATATAAACAAAATAACATATATTAGTATGAAAATAACAGTTTTGGCATGCACTGCAACTTTCATCGCAAGTAAAAAAATATCTTAACTTTGGCCCTTAGCTTTTTGGAGGCTTTGAAAAAAAAAACAATATAAAAATAAAAAGAAATCGAAAAATTTATTCTTCAATGAGATCCTGGTGAGTTTGTCTTTGGATTTACATACAAAGAAAAAAGAGAATCCATAAGAAAAATACTTCTATATTATTTTGTTAAGGAAAAAAATACTTACGCGGATGGGCGCGTGATGAGCAAAATGCCGTGAGATGGTACACGGTCTTCATAACCACTTCCCTACGCGACCGCCGCGGCACCGAGCGGCGTATGAGTAGCGTCAGGGGAGAGGGGTTGAATAGTTGGGAAGGTACCTACACGCTAGAGATACAACGGTGTCAGTATCACAAAAAAATATCACTTTTAAATTTTGCGTGAGCAAAATGCTCATAGCGCGCCTTCTCACGGGTTAAAGGCTTCAATTAAGTAGATTCTCTTATAGTAATGTCTTCGGGCCTTCATAAGCGGTAACATAAATTTAAATTCTAAGCCCACCCAAGTTCGCTGTCTCTATTCAAAATACGCGATTTGCATCGGACGTATGCAAACTATTGTTTGATCCTACTCCGTTTCGGAGGCTGTTGTGCCCAAGAGACATTGCGCTAAACTTAACTGATTACGCTGCTCGATAATGACGACGCATTTGCCCCCATTCAGGAATTTGTAAGAAAGTGTTTCATAACAATTTACACTCTTTGTATAGACGCACACGCGGCGTCCGCGAGCGCTTAATGGCGTTGCTAATGTCTTACAATAATAATAATGTAGGTAACAATAATACTTATTATTATATAGTTGAGTTTGTAAAGGTTCAGTAAGTCATCTTGATTGACATCTCCTACTTCTAACTGATGAGCAATTGGCTCCACTATTAAAATCCAATTCAAGTAATTTTTTCATCGCTACAATAATTGCATTGAACATATTAACATTGATGAAAAAGCATAGATTTAAGATAAACGGATAATGATGTGTCAAGATTTAAAAAATATTGAAACTGTGTTCCGACTTTGCCTGATCTGGGAATTGAGCTTAAGACCTCCGGATATCAGACCGATCACTTTACTACTCAGCTGCCAAGACGTTTGTGCACCATTTCTTAGATTGACAAAATTTTGACACAATTTATCAGATCGTTATCTTGTTCTTGACGTCTTCTAATGTTTTTTCTACCCACTGCTTAGAATACGATCTTTCAAAATTACTAGCTACGAATCTGTCTAAGAAAGTAGCATAATCATAATAAAATGTTGATTGTTATTTATCATTTACTACGTTTTTGCTAATCTTACTTATTTCTAGAGTTGGCATCTAACGTGCTTTCATCAACCAGAGTAGCTGTAATGCCCCCACACAAAATTGGGTAGGTCTATTGACCTCGCATCCTACCGCTTACATAAACAATGAGATCCCATTTATCAAATCCTATACCTATATACCACCGTGCTGTCTTTGACAAGGCTATTTTTAATAGCTCCATATTTTGCTATTGTCTACGATGTGGTCCATTTAGTCCGATATGAGTAATGTGTGACTAAAATGGGCTAACAAATGATACTCCAAAAACTTTTGCCAAATATTGTACGTTTCATTGAATTACATGTTTTACAAATAGTTTTTGAATACAATCTTAAAGTAGTATGTATGTTTATAACACGATATTGCTTATCTTTAATAAACCAAATGTCAGAGAAAGTGTTACACTACAATTTATGCACGCATTCATTTCCAAACACCATAAAGTATGACTTACTCGTAAATACATTTTTTAATACATAGACTCATTCTCGAAAAAAATTCTACCTCAGCTGGAAATTGAACTCACGTTCTCTATCTGGGCGGTTGCGTTGACCATCGCCACCGAGGTATAGGTTGACCCGCCGAAATTTTTCAACGCTTTTACTTTGTTTTTATAGCAACAGTGCCTCATCAAATCTCTTAGACTTTACATCCTTAGAGATCGTTATCGTTCAATCGTTTCCTTATTTTCAAGTTTTTCGAGTTTATTTGAGTTTATTATGAAGACTTGAAGTTGGCTGGATTAACCGAAAAACTTCTTGTTAATTTTAGATGTATTTAATCCAGAGTCACTTAGAAAACTAGCAATCATAATATACTACATAAATACTTTTCGCCATACGACAGGACACCGATAAAATATTAACAATTAGCAGTACAAAGGAAGCAGACAGGACATAGCCATATTTTTTGACATACAGAATGTATTAATAATTCGCAGGGAGGGAGCTAAGGGTGGAGAGGACAATGACGTGTTATTTCGGCGAATCGAACCGATCGAATAATACATCAAACAAAATCGCCTCACAACAAAAGGATCCGTGGAAACTGTAAGGGATTACACAACGCGCCCTATTATGGGTTACGATTATTGATGTATTTTAACAAACCACTCTGTTTGTTGGTGCAAATACGGAATTGGAGAGAGAAAAAATACTTCAAAATCAATTAATGACGTAAACCATTATGCTTGGGATTTTGTTACTACGATTACCTACCTGGGGCCTTACCGTCAACTCCTAGCTACCCGGCATAAGACACCCAAAATCCCTCATAGGCGTAAGTGCCCTAGGACGGAGTAAGATCATAATTATGCGGATATAGCAGAAGGCAGGCCCGATTAATCACCGGTGCCCTGACTAAGCACTATGCCACAAAATAAATGCTCTACAAAATGCAACTAGCAACAACCTGTGCAGGGCATATGGAGGGGAAACAGAGTCCATGCAGCACCTACTGTGTGACTGCGACTCTTTTGCCAGGAAAATAATGAATCTTCTGGGATCGGTCTACCCGAAACCAGAAGATTTTAGGCTTTTCGCCCTCGAGGACATTGCCAAACTTATGGCAATGTTTTCACTGAGGAGGCAGAGTGAGGACGGTTGCACAAAAGATGGGTCAACGTGCTGCTGCGAGAGGAAGACCTCTGCGGGCCCCACTAGATTAGATAAGATAAGATACCATCAAATCCTAGAGCAGTATTACATTTATATTACTATGGAAATTCTCATACGAGCTTTGCACAGCCAGATTAAACTGATATCCGGTGGTGAGAACGGCTAATCACTATACTAACCATCCCTTTGGCACTATTTTGACACGCAAAGTTCGTACATATGCGGTTTCTATTTAGATCTATTTCTGTGGTAATACTGCTTTATTAAGTGGCTGTGGGGCCCCTGATAGCTACATGCAGAAGTGTGTCAGCATTGTAGCAAACGAAAAACCTTGGTCTCTGCCTGTCCCTCCGGGAAATCGGCGTGATGTAAGTATGTATGACTAGCTTCCGCTCGCGGTTTCACCTGCGTAAATCCCGTTCTCGTGGGAATACCGGGATAAAGAGTAGGTAGCCTATGTTTTAATCCAGGGTGTCATCTACTTCCATACCAAATTTTATCAAAATTGGTCCAACCGTTTAAGCGTGAAAGAGTTAACAAACATCCATCCATACTTACAAACTATCGCGTTTATAATATTAGTAGGAGGTAGTGGCAGCAGCATTTTTAAAATCAGACTAACATGTTTGGTTCTTGGTTCAGTTTAGTTTTCTCATAATCCAATTCGGACTTCTTGGCTGGAAAGTGAAGCGTCATATCTGCAGTTTTGTTTTATTTTCTATAATTTGTGTTTTGTCGAATATTATTGGATTGGATTGTTAATAATGGTGGATTATTAACTGTTAAGTGTTCGTGCACATGCATGAGTGTTAGCAAATGAAACAAAACAACATCACTTTTCAAATTCTCTCAAGAAGTCCGTGTGAGATCTCAATAAAGTCCCACAGCTTTATTGAGTCTCGAAGGGTTTGGGGGAAAATGATTTACCATTATACGTTCATATCATCCACATATTGTAAAGAAACTAGTAATTACTATTATATCTTACTTGACACTGGCTAAATGTGCTGATCGCACGAAGCCATTATTTAAAAGAAAAGAAATGTGCCTTTTTATCGGATTAGCACTCTATCGGAGACGGAAAACCAGTTTTTGATTACCTATCCGGGCACTGAACATGCCTAAAATGACTGCATTCTCATTACAATTGCGACCTCAACTGTACTTACTACATTTTGTTTGTAAAAAATGTTTGATGCATGATATTTTAAAATTAAATTAAATTAATTATAGAAACAAGTTTTACTATTATAAAACATTAGCGGCCGCTTGCGGTTTCACTCGCGTGGTTTTCGTTCCCGTAGAAATACCGAAATAAAAAGTATTCTATGTGTTAATCCAGGTTATAAACTATCTGTATGCCAAATTTCATTCAAATCCATTTAGTAGTTTTTACGTGAAACAGTAACAATCATCCATCCATACTTACAAACTTTCCAGTTTAAAATATTATAGTAGAATAGGATTGGTACCGCACCATGACAACGCATAACATGACAACGCATAACACAACAATCATTATAATCGCTCAATTTCGGTAAGCGTTAATTATTTCAATCTCCAGCCAGTATCGTCGTAAATCGAGCTAAAGCATACTAATTAATAGCAATGTGTGTACGGCTTGAGCAAGACAATACCGTGTTTGTACTACTGTTCATACAATTTGGAATTGATTAATCAGACACTTGTTACAGTAACCTCGCACGCGCGTTACCATGAGTGCAATTTGAAGCATGTGCCCACAGTGAAAATAGCTTTGATTCGTCACGACCGAAGTTTCCGTCGTAGATTATCTGTTTTTAAATCTAATATGTTTAAAGAAGATACGAGGGGTGTTCTAAATGTAATGTAATATAATCAGTTATTTCTAGTCCGCATAAAAGTCTTCTCTTTGGTGCAGTGAGTGTAAGTTAGCATATTCGGTTTACGACTATGCAAAATAAACAGTGATCCTGGATAAGACTAGGTTTAAAATTGACAGTCTCTATTGGCCTAATCAAAAATAAGTCAGCATTACTTTTAACTCATGTTTAATTGGTGTCCACATATTTTAATATAATTAATACGACAATAACCGTGTCGCGTAGGAGTGAAAGAATACTACCACCCCCTCTCTTCCCTTGGGTGTCGTAAAAGGCGACTAACGGATTAAGGACTGCACATACATCGAACAACATAGAACACCGATTGGCTCACCACCAGTCACGCTGAGCTCATGTGCAGTCTCTATTTGGTGAAAAGTGGGCTATGGAAGGGGACTGCTTTTGCGGTCCTCATTGCCTAGTCTATGACTAACCCTTCGGGGATAATAGTCGTGATTCATTTACTGCTTTTTATGTTATTCTAATTTATTAATTTTGATATTTGTTTTGAATGTTAATTATTTAATTGTTTTAATTGATTACTTTTGGTATTTATTTTGAATGTTAATCTGTTGAATTTTATTTTTTTAATTGATTATTTCTGTTCTATTGTTTGTAATTGCTTTTTTTGTAATTGTTTTACTTTAACGTAGCATAATTGGTAGTACTCGAATCATCCTGTGTATGCAATTTATGGATTACAGTCTAGTCTTACTATATTGTTAAATTCTCATGGCTGTGTAATTTACTGTTATCTGTCTGCGTACCTAATTTAAATAAATAAATAAATAGATTAAATGTATGTATGTAATAACATGATGAGTTTAGGCTTTCTTTGATCTGAGTCTGTCTTAGCAACAATAGTGGTAGCATAAATTGTTGTTTCCTACAATAAAAAGATAGGTTAGCCAGTTTCCAATTAGTTGAGAATAATCCTGGTGAAAGAAAATCTGCTGAAATGCCCTTACACATTCCGTCTTTTCCTCACCAATACACTTACCATTCGTACTTTGTATCTTAGCCGTACCTTAGCTTGTACATTTGTACAATCAAATTTAGTGATACAGAATTTCCAGAAAATTCTAATATAATAAGAATATGACATTTATTAGAGCAGAATAGAGCCGTATCAAAGCAGGATCAAATTCATGTTACGCATTCAAAGAATTTGTGTCGTTGTGTCACCTAAATAATGGAATTCAGCCTGAATATTCTGCGTTGCGAGTTAACAAAGGGTAGACTTGACCCCATTGAATGTGTAATTTCTCGAACCTTTTTATCAAATCCGCAGTTTGGGCATAACAAAACTATTTTATGCGGCGAAAGTTTATTTTGATACGCGACCGTTGTGTATTTGTACGGCTGAATCGGAACTTTGTGATTGCATTATTAATAGCATTGTGTGTTTTAGAATAGCTATGGGGGTTATCTATGGCTTTGTATATCGTGGTTGTCATATTTTATTTGTAATGGAAAGTGTACTTCTATGATATAAAGGTCATTTTCCAATTTTCACTTGACGCTGTACAAGAAAGGGAGAAAAGAAATGACCTTGCTAAGTTTCTTGCCTGCTCTTTTCAGTACGAGGTCTCCCGTTCTATAGAGTTACGAACCGATGCGATATGGCGTTACGTTGTTATATTCACAAATGCTCAATTATTATAGCCTATTGAAAATAGATGTATGTAAAAAAAATTAAAATTACAATAAGCCAATACTTTTTTTTCAAGTGCTGTTTTCAGTTCGATATTAAAAATACGATTAAAACGAGTCACCGTTAAATGTGGGCAAAACTGTTTTGCTAGATCAAATGGTTTATTTACTATTAAACTACGCTCTTATAAAAAATATATAATACACCAAAGGATATTGCCTAAAGAATGTGCTAATTAGTTACGCGATTAGATTTACTGTACTTGATTATAAAAAATCCCGAAAACAGGCAAAATAAAAGTCTAAAACGGATGATTTCTTACAGTTTTTTTTTAAATTTTTGAAATGAAGTAAATATTTACTTTGAAATACTACAGAGAACCTGCTAATTCATTAAGTCCTATAAAGTCTATATAGGCAAAAAACCTATAAAACGCGCCTATTTGCGCCGCTTCGCTGTTATACCCGTCCCGTACCGTCGTACCGTCGAGAGAGCGAGAGAGAAGCAATCGAAAGGACTCGCCTTAAGATCTTAACATTAAGATTTGTAAGTTTAAGTACGCTGCCCGTGCAAATACAATAGCCGACTATGAAAACGCAATCAGTGTTTGTCCAATGGATATTAGTCCAAACGTCTTGCTTGATTAATCATTGACCAATAATTGCTGTGTTGCGGTAGCTCAAAACTGTTTGTCTACATGCTCATATCATATAAACTCTAGTGTCGTAAGAAGCAAATAAGAGATTTTAGAATATTCACGGAGGAATAGTTAATAAGCATATCCTTGGGAAGTCCTTGTAGTGAACAAGGCGTGAGTGAGCTTTTCTATGCGAGAGTTAGCGCACAGAAGTTTTACTCGCAGAGTATGCTGTCGAAAAGGATTTAGTAAGTGGAAGACATAACCTACATTGGAGGGGTTTGATTAGGACTATGTATATTTCAGTACCGGGCTTACAATAAACTTACAGAACTTAACAAAACTATGCTAGATGAGACAGTGGCGAGCGCGCACAATCTTTAAACATTTGCCTCAAAAGATGGCCATGGCGGTTCCATGTTAATCGTCCCCTCCTCTTTAAACAAAAACGGGATGGCAAAGTCTAAATTAAAGCCGTGACGGGCTAAACACCTCTCATTGTAAATGGATTTATTACTTTATTTACATAATAACTCTACGTTTTGACACCCGTGAACCCTAATCGTTTTATAATTCCCCTATCACGGATAAACAACGCTCGTAAAGTCCATGTTTTCTTAAGCTTAGACGGAGGCACTACAAATAACAAATTTAATACATTTTTGGGATGACCACCGCCTCATTCTACCTGTGAGTCTGTAAGGTTCGGAACCCTTGACACGGTTCGAATCAATTGAATCGACTCGGTACAAGTTTTTAATATACCAATCGGTCAGCAGCCACAACTTTGAAATGGTTCAAAACATGTTAATTTGTAAAAAGGTTTTCGCAGAGTTTTTTCTAGTTTAGTAGTAGGTATCTACAGTGTAACACACTACATCAATTTATTTTATCTACATAAGTCAAATCATCTGGAGATAATTATAAAAGTACTGTTTTTTCCTACGTACGCTTAAATTTAATCATCGCTAGTATAGTTATTCATTATGATAGCATAAATACCTAAAATTAAATATGTGTCTTCTTTGTTTCATTTTATGTTTTCTCTAAAATACTAGTTTGTCAGTTTTGATATAATTTAGCAATTTTAAAACTCTTTTCCAACATTGTTGGTCATTCTTTAATTTGTGCGACAAATATATCCACAAAACAAATTCAAAATAGTAAAAATATCAACATATCATACAAAAAAAATGTGCAATGATTATTTTTGTGTGGCGCAGTATTGGGATCTTAGGTAATTGATTTTAATAAATAAATCAAAAGCAGCAATGGTGACATGGTATTATTATAGTGAGAGCCAAACCAATCGGGACCTTTCAATATGTTTAACCAAAATCACGCACAGCTGCCAATACAATTTCTTTTGGTGAGCTTATCTGAAAACCGATAATTATCTTTCTTTCCGTTTGAGACGACGAGAGTCGAGTCAATTAAGCTAATTGTTTCTTACTTTAGCTCAGTCAGATGTTTCGCATTCCGTTTACAATTATACGTTTCTGAAGAAAAGAAAGTATTAAACAACAATTTTAGAGTGGAAATTTCACCTAAGTAAACATAGATATTCTTTAGAATAGTGATATTGATTTTTTACGGCAGATAATATCTCTTACCTTAGCGGGACCTGCCGATACCGAGGTTTCTCTCTTATAGTTATTTTATTTGTCGACCCATCGGGATCTTTTGTTCAAACCAGTAGTTATAGGTCTGTTTGCGGCTCATCTAACATTTAAGCGTTCAGACTATTACAAATATTCAGAATTATATTATATCGAATCGAAAAGTAGCACTTGAAGAAATACCACTTGCATCAGTAGCACTCGAGCTCTCAACCTTTTGCGATCTTAGCAAGTAATCTTGTGACTGAGTTACCCACGCTATACACAGTTGCATCTATTTCGTACCAAAAACTTTATATAAGACTAGCGGCCGCTCGCGGTTTCACTCGCGTGGTTCCCGTTCCCGTGGAAATATCGAGATAAAAAGTATTCTATGTGTTAATCCAGGTTATAAACTATATGTATGCCAAATTTCATCATCAAATCCGTTCAGTAGTTTTTACGTGAAAGAGTAACAAACATCCATCCATACTTACAAACTTTCGCGTTTTAAATATTAGTAGGATTAAGTCAAAATCAAGACTGTCAAATCCTAATATGCGTTAAAGTAACTATACACTATAAATTTTTATTCGTTTTAATGAAATTATGGGTGAGTTCCGCTCATGAAACTGAACACCTTTCCCCAAGAAATCTATGTGCAAAGTGACAAAAAAAATCAGTTTAATGGGTCGAACTCGTCCTTAATTTCATTAAAACGAACATAAATTTAGGGTGTATATAAATAAAACACTATGTCACTGTGTACTAAAAAGATTCTCGCGTTTTCGTCATAATATTTTCTATCCACTTGCAGATAGGATAGTTCTGTGATCAGTTTTAAACACCTATCCTAAACGTAAGCAGAGTCGAGCAATAACAATTTAGCCGTGCAAAGCTTGGGCGGGTCGCTCGTCTCATAAACAACCGCTTTAGTTGGCCGTCATTAAACAGAGATGGCGCTTGAAATGAAAATCCTTATTCAGTTTAGATATCAATGGCTATAAAATAAATGTAGTTCGCTTGGATAAATGTCGTTGTTATCCAAATTTTATGCAAACACAACACATTGAAATGAAACACATTGTGCGCATCTTTTCGCCTTTGTCGTAACATGGATGTATTTAAATCCGAACACCAAACTCATATAGCGATACCAATTAATATTGTCATCATAGTCAATCAATTGTTTAAAATGAAACATTATTGTTATGATAATAAAATAATTTAAAAGTAAAGTCTACCGACACTTCAGTCCCTTTGTGACCACTAAGCCTGCAAAGGGTTCGAATAGTCATAAGTTAGTTATGTCGTTTTCCCCTATAATTTTACCGGTTCCTTTGCCCTTAAAATCGGATGTAATGCAAGCTTCTGCCTAGTAGCAGAAAAAGGGACGTGGAAAACCATCCAGATAGATTTTATGCGGTTACTCGGCCCACATGAAGCAATAGTCGCCACTGTACCATCCAGTATCTCCAGTCACGTACGCATTAAATCCTAGAGACACTCTCCACAGATTGCCCCTTTATTACTCCAAGCTTCCAATACTAATTACTATACACAATGGCCAGCTATATCGTTATCGCCATGCGATAATGGAACATAATATCGTCGTACGCTGCTAAAGATGAACTAGTGTAAGTGATTAGGATAATAGTAATTCTTATTGCTTAGATACTATAAATTTGTATAATTAGTAATTTGGTCAATTTAGCTTTTAATAGAATTGGCTGTGCACTGGTAAAGTGATCAAGACATGTTTTTATTTATCGTTCAAAAAGCGCTGCGTATGACGCAATCTGAACATACGACCTTTTTAAATTCGTCAGAATTTTAGTGGATGCAGGTTGCCTAAAACAGGCCATTCTGTAAATTTATGGGCCATGTTAAGCAGTGGACATCCTGACTACAATTTGCACGAACAAACAACCTACAGCCACCCAAAAACAAATTGAGAACTGTTATACGCTATACCAATGGTGCGCTATATTTTGTGTTTCATGTTTGTGCTCTCCGGGTGGGTCGCAAAATTGGGCAAACCAAAATCAAATAACGGATTTCAGTCTTCTACTTTTTAACGAGCTTAAACATTAACAACAATAAAAATGTCAGTCATTCTCTCTCGCCGCCGCCGTTAAAATCGACAGAAGCTATGGAAAAAATTGCAAGCGCGTCGCCGACATTGGCGAATTATTAAAATTGTTCAGCCATATTGTCTGCGCAATATTGAGAAAGTTCGGCTGTGGACTTTTCGAGCAATTTAAATGTTCCGATGACAGCAAGTATTTAATACAACAGCTTTTTTTCTTTTATGGCATGAGCAGTTGGAAAAATGAAATATGAATGTTGATGAAATGAAAATCCGTACTTTCAGAAATAGGATAACGAATTGAATATCCGTAGAAATGATTACCTTTTCGAATTTTAGAAGTACCATAGCATGATTTAGTTTTGTTGATAAGTCAAGTATAAATTTGCATTCTATTTGGCAACAATAAGTCTGAGAGCTCTCTGTCCAAGCGTCTTGATTATAAATATTTTTCGTTTGCTGCAAAAACCTTTTGTTGCAATTATAATTTATGAAGTTCACTAGTTGATAGGTCTCATTGCAATGCCTAATTGCCCAAGTAACAAAAGCTTCTACAACCAAGGCATTTTATCACCAAACAGTGATATAGTAGGCCTATAATGGTAATCATTGTGACTGCTTGTACCATAAAGGTTTTTAACAGAGCGTGTTGCTTCTATAAACTTAATGAGCATTTGCGTTCTATAAGTTTGCTCTAAGAACACTTTTAGGACTATACAAAAGAATCATTAAAGTGTTGCACTGTAATAGATATGGTAAAAACGATTATGGTACTATTTAGTACTATAGACGATCTTATTGACAGTTTTGTGTATCTATGTTGCAATAATAATGCGTGAAAATAACTTTTACAGTACTAGTATTGTAGGAGTGTCAAAAACACTATTACAGGATCAATTTGCACTATAAAAGTACCTTGCACAACGATTACGTAACGTTATATCTTCTTACAAGCTCCCTCAACATCGCTATGGAGCTAGTTCTGTAAAAATCATGATAACTCTTCTACAGTTCTTAACAGTACCATAGCGACTCTTGGTGCGGCTGCTAAATAACTTCAATTCTAAATAGCTCTATAGGTGAGTTTGTTTGTTCTCCTACGATACTAAATCGTGATAAAAAAAGTACTTTAAGAGCAGCCATAAATAATTAATCAATTTATGGCTGCTGTTTTCTGCCATGATAGCACATTAGCAGCACGGCTGGTGCCAATGTGTACTATAGCAGCCATGGTCGGGAAAAGTACTTATTTAATTAGTTTAAATTTATTCAAAACAAGAAAATTGCGAGGGCGCATTGTCAAATTTGAAAACGGCAGTAATGATTTTATCAATACAATTAATTTCGCAAGTGCAAGTTACGACAGAGCTACGTAGTGTCCTTCTCCTTTTTATTACATCGGTGAATAAAATAAAGCATAGATATTTGTTTATGTTATTTGTAGATTTTTGTTGGAGAATACACGACACGACCACAACACAAATAAAATGATTGAATAAGTGTGATAAAAAAGATCACTAAAATTTCGGTGCAAAAAGCAATTTAAACATGTTTTGGTTACTTTTATAGTGCAAATTTGTGACATAAATGCTCCTTATAGCACTATTTCAGTACCAAAAAGCGTTTCTCGACACTTTTAGGTTTCAACTACAGAGCTGATTTATTACCGTGAGAGCCTTTATGTAATGTTTATAGAATAAATCAGTGATAAAACTAGGGCCTATTTGGGGTTCTGTAAACGTTCTTAACATCATTATAGTGCTAATCATGTACACTAATTAGCACGCTCCAAAACGTTCTCAGGACTTTTATAGTACCAAATTTTGTTGCTTGGGTGACCATATTGTTAATCGGTATATGTCAGTTGGTGTTCCTAATGGCAGTGGCAGATACGCTCCATAGTGCGAATGATTATGACTATTTTCTTATATTAGTTTCAAATAGTTTATTAATTTAAAAATTTTAATATTGAATTATGACCTACTACATATGTGCGCTCTGCATGTCAAACAAAATTTACTTTACTAAAGTGTATTCTCCACAATGCATGTATTATGATGTTAACATCTAGTCTTAACATTACAGGTGATGTGCTGATATCGTCAATATCATCATTTTCCTAATATGGTTCGTTCTCGTTATCGACTTCTTCTTTCTCATCTTCATTGTCAAGATTCATACTCGCGACTTCTATGTAAAGCACAAACACCTACAATTAATCATTTCCAATGTACTTACACCCACACAAATCATATATGGTATGTTATCAATACAATAAATCGGAAAACTTGATGTTTAGAAACCAAACACGCAAGTCATTCAATCATCGCGGCGGTTCTGTATGAATAAAAAAAATCATTTACATATCCCCTCGTATTGGGCGGATCTCTTTTTCATGAGGCCATTTGGCAGTGGCGCGTATGTACGTCGTAAAATGGCAATGGCTGTTTTATACAAACAAGCTTGGTGTTACAATGAACGTCGAGCAGTAGGTGAAGTAGGCGGGAGTTAATAACTAAGTAGTCGCCGCAGTGCAGAGTCAATAATGTTTAACAAAGTAATAGTATTTTTATCTAACTTATAGTTTCCTACCAAAGCAAAGAGCAAAGGTCTTTTTCAATTTTTTCTGCCGTCTTGTGGCTTATTTATAAGGTAATAGAAAACCTTTTCATAATTTGTTTAGCACTAATTCGAATTTAATCAAACATTATTACAATCAGAAGTCCAAAAATATTTACAGAACACGACCACTAGTCCACTCCACAGGTTTCACATTAGAAACTTTAGAATATGACCTACTGAATTATATTTACTATGTACTATGGTCACAAGGTTGTGTGTGAAAGTGTTATAGTACTCTGGTTTTATTGCGAGGATATAAAACTAGAAAACAGGCATGGATGAAGGATAGATAAGCAACACTGTTTCATTATACAATGAATGAATGAAGCCAGATAATAAATGGACTAATTAACTGACGTGAACCCAAGCAAGAGTAATTAAATCACATTTTCCAATCTGCCCTTTTGATCTTTAGGGTGCCTTGTTCCATTTTCTGATTGACGTGACATTTGATGAAGTGAGAGGAACGTGTACGTGTTATGGTCACAATATTAAATTTACTGAAGCAAGGGGGAGCTCCAGATGTTTCGTTTAATTTGATCACCTATCCATCCTCTTTGCTTCGGAAAGCACTTAAAGCTATGGTCGTGCTTGTTGTCGTTAGATGAATGTCGTTAAAACTTACTAACCCGCATTGGGCCAGCCTGGTGGGTTATGGCCCTATTTCTCCATGTGCTGTTGTCCATGTGGAAAAGTCTATTCCCAGCAGAGGCACGTTTATAAGCTGATGATTTTAAATTCTCCCCCAATCATGTAAAGACGGGTATTAAGTTTTCTAGAACACTCATACCTCGCAATAGTAGATCATTTTATTTCTGATCGAGTTTGTCTACCGGTAGGTGTTAAAGGAATATAGTTCGACATATTGCGTGTGTTCATGAAGCCTGAACTGCCAGGCACTGTCTGTTATATTAAACCACGCAACAGAAGAAAGAGTATTAAACCTAATGTTATATAGCTGCTTATTCAACGTTTGATTGCGATTGCGACAATCATTTTAAGTAATGTTTATAAATAAGACCGTAAGTCCCCACTAACGAGGTGTCGTGCCTGCTCCCTGAGATAATAGACTAAGTTTAAGAAATACATAACTTTAAAATAAATGACAACCATAAGCGCGGGACAGACTAATGGCGTACACCTGTCGTTGGTTCAACGTTTTTATTCAGATTTTTGAGAACTTATGCTACGTTTTCCTTTGCTGGGACTCGACACTAACCGTTAGATAAGATAATTTTGTCATCATTTTCCTCAGTATAATAACTGAGTTATTTTTCGACGACACTAGGACATTAATTTATACTTACTGTTTTTCTATCTCTCCCCTTTTTTAGTACCTATTTCAAAAGAACTTATGTTTCCCTCAATATTTTCAAATTATGTGAATATGTCAAAATTGCGAAAAATTATGAAAATAATAAATTACGTAAATTGCGAAAACTGTGTCTAATAAGTAATTTTTTGTGAATATCTCCACTTATTTTCGTAGCGTAATGTGTTACTTATTACCTCTATGTATAATAACAGTTAAAAATGTCATAAGAAATTACTAGCATCTAAGACACAGGTTCGTTCTAGTTTTGATGCTAGCTGTGTTGCTTGTATTTTCCATAGATGTTATTGTTACCTTTTTATTATGTCATCAACACGTATTTATTATAATATAAGATACTTTGTAAGTGTTTATTACTTTTACAGGCATAAAAATTATGTACTACTTACCCAAAGTCAAAGTAAAAATTTCCTTACTCAGTCCATTTATAAAGGCACTTTTAATTGGTCAATTTTCTTAATATAATAAATGAAGTTTGATAACCCTGATGATTTGGGTACTTAATCAAACCAAAACATGTTTATCAAAAGTACGCCAATTAAAAATAAAACTTTAAAGCGACAAAATGCCGCTGGCATTCGGATGTTAAATTTTCTGCCAAAGAGCCAATTAACCCAAAGTCGTATTTGCTTTATTCTATAAACATCAGCGGCTTCTAAAACGATATAATTGTAAAAAAATGTGCCAAATATTTGGTAGCTTTTGGCGTATGCCCTAATTTTTAAGTAATAAAATTCTGTTAAATAAACCTTCGACGCAAAAAAAGTGGTGTTATCTTTGACGTAAGTATCTTTAATATTTTGCAAAATAGGCTTACAAACTGTAAGCCTATTTTGCAAATTATTTTTATCAAAAAAATTTTTGGTAACATAATATGAAGCGTTTTCCGTGGTATTCAGCTGTAGCATGTTTGTATTGGAAATGTGTTGTTTAGTACAAAATAAATTTAATTAATTAATTAATACAAAAAAACTGTTGAAAATAATTTATAAGCGGAATTTAAACTTAACCAGCTTATTTTAATATACTTATTTATATCTTAATATATTAGTTAAATACATAATAACAAACAACTATCTGAACATATTATGCTGCTTAATTCACAGCACTATTTTGTTACACCAATTTCACTATTAAGCCCAAGTTTAGATTTGGTAACCCAAATCCAGTCATTAAGGTTGTAAGGTAAAAACTGGAGACAACCAACCTGTACTCGTACATAACTACTTAGCTACATAATAGCGTTACTCTATATAATTTCATGAAATCTGAAACTTACGATACGAACGTTTCAAAGCAAGTAAGCTTTACTTGGTAGAGGGTAAAACGTTTTTCTTGTAGTATTATTACTCTGCCTAAAAATAGACTGGATACCGATTATCTGAATTCCTATTTTTTATTTCTACAAGCAACTGTGTTTTTGCAGTGTTTTTCAGGTTAAACCATTTTTGTGGTCTAGTGGCTAAGCGACGCTCTTAGACCCAGAGGCTCCTGGCTTTGATTCCCAGTGGGAGGTACATCTTTGTGTACTTGGTTTGATCATTTAGTCCACATAGAAACCCTAAAGTTTCCAGCCCTGATAAAAATACCTACTCATTAATCCGTATTCAACCCTTAGGGGTTGAATGTGGACTTCTATTTTTGAGTGGTTTTTAGTCCACATTCAACCCCTGATAGACAGTAAAGCACAAAAGTTTTATTTATCTACCCTGGTGTAGGGCTTGATTAGTCCTCCTGGCTAGCTACCACCATCTTATCTAAAGTCTGGCGCCAACAACCATGTTAATAAATAGCATTGTTGTGCTCCTACAGTTTAGAGATAAAATAGTCAGTTCCTCAGTGTTTGAGGATTCTGCGTGAAGAGCGCTTCCACCTATCGTCACTTATCATCAGGTGAGATGGAGGCCAAGTGCTTACTTGTAGTAGATCTCTCTCTATGGCGATACTCAGACAAGCATTTGGGTTTTTATTTGTAGCCTTTGGATATAAAGTTACCTTTAACGATCAATAAAGAGCTTCAGCGACTAACGACCTGCAGAAAGCTTTAGTGGAGGTACCTAGATGAATTTAATTTACCAATAGAATAAAATGTTATTTAAGTACCTTATACACTTTTTTGCATTCTAACCAATGACATTATAAACTATAATATGTTACGTTCATAGTAATTTGCGTTTTAAATGTGCACACATTGACAAGTTTCTCTGATAAGTAAAACAAAAGATACGAAATAACACGCAAATAAAAGAGATAGCTATAATTTTAATGATTTCACTTCAAGTGTTTCTTGTGCATAGAGTTACATACAAGACGTCCCAATTGGGACGTATTTGAGTCTTCACTTCGCGCGCGTTTATGACATATCTGCTTCTTGTTATACACCCTCATTTTTTATTAGTTTTAATGAAATTAAGGGTGAGTTCCACCCATGAAACTGAACAACTTTTCCCAAGAAACCTATGTGCAAAAATGACAAAAAAAATTTCGACCTCCCATTCTATTTGTCGTCAGCTGATTGGATAGTTTTTTTTTTAACTCTTTATATGCAAGTATTTTACCGCGATCTCACCTGATGGTAAGTGACGATGCGGCCTAGGATGTATGGGAGGTCGAAATATTTTTGTCATTTTTGCACATAGGTTTCTTGGAGAAAGTTGTTCAGTTTCATGGGTGGATCTCAATCTTAATTTCATTAAAACGACAAAAAAATGAGGGTGTCTAATATCATTGATTCTAACTATATTAGTGAAATTCAATTGTCGAAATGTTTGTACGCGCATCACTTCAGAACGGCTGCACGTAATCTAGTAATTAATTCTTTTTTTGTTGTGTTCGTAATTGTCAGGACTAGGTTTTTGTGAAGTATTTTTTTTTGGAAATACATTACGGTATACAGGATGTTCACGCTGACGAATACGCGGGCTGGCAGCTAGTTATAAATAAAATATTTAAACTGAGGTTTACGCTAACTACTTAGTAAAAGCATGCTAAATATAATAATAATAATAATAATGATTTATTCATAAACCGTGTCGCGTAGCGGTGAAAGAATACTAAAACTTGCCGTAAAAGGCGACTAACGGACTAAAGACTGACTCACCACCTGTCACGCTGAGCACATGTACAGTCGCAATTTGGTAAAAAAGTGCACTATGGCCGAGGACTGCTTTTGCGATCCTCATTGCCTAGTCTCTGACTAACCCTTCGGGGATAATAGTCGTGATTATATGCATGTATGTAATTTATTCAAACGAAGTTGCTGGCAATAGCTAGAATAAGATAAATATCAGTAACTAGGTTATAATAATCATATCAGAAAGCAGTTTCAATCTAAAACAATTACTAGTTATTTACTAGTGTAAATAGACTTAAGATTATCCATTATGTGCAAACATTAATGCCAGCTAGTGCTGCATTGCGACCAATATCGACATTTAAGATAAAATCAATAGAAACTGCAATCTATCGATTGTATTTTACTTAAGTATATTTATTATCATCATCATCAGCCTGTTAACGTCCCACGTGCCTCCCACGGGGACAACAGCAAGTGGGAATATTGGGCCATAACCCACCACTCTGGCCCAATGCGAGTTGGTGGGTTTTAGCGACTGTCATCTTACGACAACAACCGACACCAACGGCTTAATGTTCTTTCCGAAGCACGGAGGAGCTCGAGAGGTTTTTTATTGGTCACCCATCGAGCTCCTCGAGGTATATTATGTATTATTTTTATTTTTAATGTGAAAATGAGCCAAACGAATAGTCGGTTCACCTGATGGAATGTAATCACCGCCGCACATAGATATCCGCAAACCCAGAGGAGTTGCAAATACATTGCGGGCCTTGAGGAAGCACTAGGGCTTTGAGGAAGGAGTAAGAGTTGTGGAGGTATAGAGGGGAGAGGTCTCCGGTACTTTATTTATTTATTTATTTAATCTTTATTGCACAAAAAAACAAAATGTACAAAAGGCGGACTTAATGCCAAGTGGCATTCTCTACCAGTCAACCTTAGGGCTAGGCAGAAAGAGTTGTAGGCGGTGCAATTCAAAATCTTGTGAATTATCAAATAAACTACACAAATCAACTTACATAGGTAAATAATTATACAATAAATAACATTACACAATTTTAATATAAACTACATGAACTTACTTAGATTTAATAAAGATACGGTGATAGAAAAACTCTTACGAGGATGATGAAGACTCTTGGAGAAGCATATCGCAGATCCTTTTCTTAAATATAATTTTGCTCGGGGCCCGTCTAACTTTTTCAGGGAGAGCGTTCCATAAACGGATGGCCTGTACCGTAAAGGAATTGCCCACGAAACCTGAATGGTGAAGGGGAGTGGCAAGAAGAAGATTGTTTGATGAGCGAAGGTGCCGGGCATGAGAAGAGCTGAGAAGAGGGAAACAAGTTTTTAAATAAGAGGGAGAGTGAGGATCGTTTAAAATTGAGAATAAAGTTGAGAGAATCCTGGACTTACGACGTTGCGGGATGGTCAGCCATTTCAGCTGGAGGCGATTAGATGATATGTGATCGTATTAACGTAAGCCAAAGATGAAGCGAATTGAATTATTGAGAAGGCGATCCAATTTGTTTAGAAGATCTTTATTTAAATCGGGATAGCAAATATCAGCGTAATCAATAATCGGGAGAATAAGGGTTTGTACAAGAGAAACCTTGGTTTTTAGGGGCAGAAAGTTCTTGAGCCTATAGAGAGAACGTAACGCAGCAGTCACTTTCAGGCTAACCTCAGTGACCTGAAGACACCAACTGAGTGTGCTGTCGATCTGCAGACCAAGGTCTTTCACACAGGAGCTGAAGGGGATGTTGACACCGTTAAAAGAGACTAGCGTGACAACAGAGAGGTCAAGTTTGCGGAGTTGTCGTGGACTACCAATAACAATAGCTTGGCACTTGATGGGATTAACAGACACTCTGTACTGTTTGGACCAATCATTTACATTACGAAGGTCGCCAGTGAGGGCAGCTATCGTCTCGTCAATATCCTCAACATGACATTGCCGATACAATTGCAGATCGTCAGCGTACAAATGGTGGGAACAGCGAATGTGGGGGATCAGAGTGTTGATAAACAGGGAAAAAAGAAGGGGAGATAGGATACCTCCTTGTGGAACACCAGTGTGGAGCTTACACCATTTCGATAATTTCAGGTCAGCTCTGACAGCTTGTTCGCGGTTGCGAAGATAGGACGAGAACCACTCCAACGCTATTGAAGAGACTTTTAAATGTGATAGAATGGCTAGCAGCAGGTCATGGTCAACAGTGTTGAAGGCGTTGGAAAAGTCGATAAGGACCAACACAGTAACCCTACTACTTAGGTACTTAGGTACTTAGGTACTTTCACTAAGTGACCGAATCAGAAATGAGGAGATTCGTAGACGAACTAAAGTAACCGACATAGCCCAAAGAGTTGCCAAGCTCAAGTGGCAATGGGCAGGGCACATCGCCCGTGAACCGATGGCCGTTGGGGCAGAACGGTTCTCGAGTGGCGACCGCGCACCGGAAAACGCAGTGTGGGCAGGCCTCCAACAAGGTGGTCCGACGATCTGGTGAAGGTCGCGGGTAGCCGCTGGATGCGCGCAGCATAACACCGTGAGTGGTGGAGATTTTTGGGGGAGGCCTTTTTTTTTTTATACCAAGCCCGGCAAATGACCCCACTCCACCTGATGTTAAGTGGAAATGAGGTCCAGGCGCGAGGACAACTGGTGCAGCGTAAGAGACGTAGCATCAGTCATCCTCACTCTGCCGGCCCACAAAGTGCTTCTTCACGCCTCGTTTGAAGGACCCTATGTCATAGGTAGGAGGGAATACGTGTGCTGGTAGACTATTCCATCTTTTGGAAGTGCGGCAAAGAAACGAGTCACCAAATTTCTTTGTGCGAGATGGAATGTTAGAGACTGTAAATTGGTGACTCCGCAGAGCAGCACGCGTACTCCTATGGAGGAAGGGAGAAGGAGGGATGAGGTCAAAGAGTTCTTCAGAGCACTCGCCATGGTATAAACGGTAAAAGACGCTGAGTGACGCAATATCTCTACGCAATGGCAAAGGCTCGAGAGTTTTAGTGACCTTTGCATTGCCGATAATGCGCACAGCGCGGCGCTGCAATCTGTCCAAGGCATCGAGAAGGTACTTTGCGGAGCCGTCCCAAAGGTGAGAGCAATACTCCACGCAAGACCGCACCTGTGTCTTGTATAATAGACACAACTGACTAGGCGTGAAGAATCGCCGCACCTTGTTCAAGACACCGAGTTTACGTGAGGCATTTTTAATCACGGTTGCGATGTAGTCCTTTTGGTTCAGATCGCAGCGGATATCCATACCGAGCATGTTAATACTGCTCTGCAGGCCTAGAGATGTACCCTGAAGAGAGGGAAGGGGAAGGAATGGCGACTTTTTCGCTGTGAACGCGCACACCTGTGTTTTCTTGGCATTGAACTCCACCAGATTATCGGAGCCCCATTTAGAAAAGAGGTCCAACATCCGATCGAGCTCAATGACAAGATTTGCTCGCTTCATTTCGGTGTCTACCCGCCCAGCCGTTGGGTGCCCGTTATATCCCCCATGCACTGTGCTATCATCTGCATAGCAATGAATGTTTCCAAGAGGAAGCATGTCATTGATATGCAGAAGGAACAGCGTGGGGGATAGAACGGAGCCCTCAGGAACACCAGCGTTTACTGACATGAACCGCGAAGCGCATCCATCCAAAAGGACACGAATTCTACGCTCATGCAGGAAGCTGGCAATCCAGGTACAGAACTGAGCGGGCAAACCGTATGCCGGGAGCTTGGAGAGAAGAGTTTTGTGCCAGACCCGATCAAAAGCCTTGGCTATGTCAAGGCTAACTGCCAGTGACTCGCCACGCTTGTCAATAGTCTCACCCCAGAGATGTGTGACGTACGCTAGAAGATCACCCGTTGACTGTTTTGGCCGAAATCCATATTGACGATCGTGAATTAGGGAGTGATCTTCTAGGTATCGAATAAGCTGTTTGTTCAATATTCGTTCTAGGATCTTACACAACACTGAAGTTACGGCTATAGGGCGGTAATTAGTCGGATCTGACCGATCTCCTTTTTTAGGGATCGGTTGCACATTACCTGGAGGATCCATCTGTTGATGACAGCCACGCATCAACGCCGGAGCAACGAAGAGATCGACCAATCACAGCGTCTAAATTAACGACGCTATCATTGGTCGGCGCCGGCGGCCGCTCGTACCCCCCTCAGTGGCGCGAGCGCTAGGCGCGCTGTGATTGGTCCGCCGCCTCGCTACGTCGGTTTTTACATATACGGTCGGTACATTAGCTTCTCTCCAAGATTCCGGCACACAACCCGAAGAGAGCGAGAGACGGTACAGACGCGTTAACACAGGGGACAACTCCGCTGCACACATTTTCAGGACTATTGCTGGGATGTCATCAGGACCGTTAGCTTTCCGGACATCGATTGACTGCATTTCCGCACGGACATCACACTGCCTGATTTTAATATCAGACATTGTGTGGCCACAGTGAGGAACTAAGGGTGGCTGTGCATCACAGTCATCGATCCGGGAGTTAGCCGCAAAGAGTTTGGCCAGGAGATCGACCTTTTCCTGCGGCTTGTGAGCTAAAGTTCCGTCAAGACATCTCAGTGGTGGCAGCGAGGGTTGGCAGAAGTTGGATTGCACGGCTTTGGCCAGACGCCAGTAGCTACGGCTGCCCGTAGGATGCGTCAGGAGTTCTTGGCCTACTCGTGCAACGCGCTGGGCATCCGCTCTAATGTAGGCCCTCTTACACGACTTGGTGGCATTATTATAGGCTGCTTTTAGCGAGCGAGTTTCGGGATCCCCATGAGCTTTACCTCTGATCCAAGCGCGGTATGCCGTCTGTTTGCTTTCAACAGCGCTGGCACTCTCGCGATTGAACCAGCGGTTGCGTCTGCCTTTGCTGATGACATAGGAGTGTGGAATATAGTATTCCATTCCTAATACTATCTCATCAGCAACGGCAGTGGCGCTAGCGGTTGGGTCCTTCCCACTAAAGCAGCGCTGCCTCCAAGGGACGGATGCAAAATACTCCCGCATACCGTCCCAGTCTGCCGACGCGTAGTGCCAAATCTGGCGTTTCGAAACCGCTGTTGGCGGGCGCGATGCCAAGGGCACTGTGCTGGATATCAAGCAGTGATCCGAGGAACCTAAAGGAGCTCGAATCTACACCCGGTATCAGGCTGGGCGACTCGTCAGCAGAAGGTCGAGTAAGGAGGGCGCATGGCCAACTATGTCTGGGATCCTGGTGGGCTGGTTCACCAGTTGCGTCAGGTCATGCGTGAGAGCGAATGCGTGGGCAGTTCTACCAGCATGGTCTGTTTTGGAGGAACCTAACCACAACTCATGGTGGGCGTTGAAGTCGGATCTGACCGATCTCCTTTTTTAGGGATCGGTTGCACATTAGCTTCTCTCCAAGATTCCGGCACACAACCCGAAGAGAGCGAGAGACGGTACAGACGCGTTAACACAGGGGACAACTCCGCTGCACACATTTTCAGGACTATTGCTGGGATGCCATCAGGACCGTTAGCTTTCCGGACATCGATTGACTGCATTTCCGCACGGACATCACACTGCATGATTTTAATATCAGACATTGTGAAGCCACAGTGAGGAATTGAGGGTGGCTGTGCATCACAGTCATCGATCCGGGAGTTAGCCGCAAAGAGTTTGGCCAGGAGATCGACCTTTTCCTGCGGCTTGTGAGCTAAAGTTCCGTCAAGACATCTCAGTGGTGGCAGCGAGGGTTGGCAGAAGTTGGATTGCACGGCTTTGGCCAGACGCCAGTAGCTACGGCTGCCCGTAGGATGCGTCAGGAGTTCTTGGCCTACTCGTGCAACGCGCTGGGCATCCGCTCTAATGTAGGCCCTCTTACACGACTTGGTGGCATTATTATAGGCTGCTTTTAGCGAGCGAGTTTCGGGAGCCCCATGAGCATTACCTCTGATCCAAGCGCGTCTGCCTTTGCTGATGACATAGGAGTGTGGAATATAGTATTCCATTCCTAATACTATCTCATCAGCAACGGCAGTGGCGCTAGCGGTCGGGTTCTTCCCACTAAAGCAGCGCTGCCTCCAAGGGACGGATGCAAAATACTCCCGCATCCCGTCCCAGTCTGCCGACGCGTAGTGCCAAATCTGGCGTTTTGAAACCGCTGTTGGCGGGCGCGATGCCAAGGGCACTGTGCTGGATATCAAGCAGTGATCCGAGGAACCTAAAGGAGCTCGAATCTCCACCCGGTATCCAGCTGGGCGACTCGTCAGCAGAAGGTCGAGTAAGGAGGGCGCATGGCCAACTATGTCTGGGATCCTGTTGGGCTGGTTCACCAGTTGCGTCAGGTCATGCGTGAGAGCGAATGCGTGGGCAGTTCTACCAGCATGGTCTGTTTTGGAGGAACCTAACCACAACTCATGGTGGGCGTTGAAGTCCCCCAAAAACACCAGTTCCGCCGATGGATGGCCTGGCCTTTTCCCAGCAGGAAAGGTATTCTGGCTAATGATGATGATTAATGTTTTATATTTTAGCGTTTTATTAACGCTTAAATATACTTAAGTAAAATTTTTAAACACCGAAAAAAGACGACAACCTCAGGCGGGATCGAACCACGCACCTTCCGCATTCCGGGCGGTTGCCTTAACCACTTGGCAGCCGCCCGGAATGCGGAAGGTGCGTGGTTCGATTCCCGCCTGAGGTTGTCGTCTTTTTTCGGTGTTTAATATTTTACTGATGATGATGACTTTCACTCACCAGACGAAATACAACAGCAACGAGTGTCATTATTTCACGCCAATATTCTGCGTGAGGGTGCTATACTCGTATTACGCCTGGCGAGCCGGCCCAATTCGTGCTATAACGCAGCGTGGCTCTACCACTCTAACAGTGTAACTCATTTAGCGTCATCCAGGGATCCTATCCTATCCTATAGGTGGATGAAATTACGGACGCAAGTGACTTTAATTCCCTAAATTAATTGGTTTATGTTATGACTGGCAGATTTTGGGGGACGTAGTTAGGCTTCTCGTAGAGCAAATCCACTACATTTGCTTGGGCCTCTATCGTAAGTACCAACGAAAACTATGTTGGAAAACTAATAACTACACCACAGCTACATTGAAGCTAAAGCTAAACAGCTAAAATAATTTAACTGTCGCTGAATTGATGAGAAGAAGAAAGCAGATTTTGCAATACTATCGATACTATTTATTTACATAGTTTTCGAGGTCTACTAAACAATCGATGGTTCTGCAACACTAATAATAGCAGCCAAGTGAGCGCCGGGCTCAACGATTCCACCCGCTTCGCCGTTTAATTTCAATTAACCTGGAGTTAACTCGCCGTTATGAACCAAAGTTTCTCGATGCCAGTAACATATGGCTCTTCTTAAGGGTAAGTTCTTCTAAGTGGCGGTAAGTCGGCTAATGCATCTTGGAGAGTTTTCTATTTAAATAAATTGAAGCTGTTCGTTTTGTTTGGAAATGCATAGTAAGCCGAATTTGAACCCTGCAACAAATCAACCGCCTGTGTGGTTTAGTGGTCAGACTACCGATCTCAAACGTATTGTGATTTTTATTTTATTTTCTTCCCATCAATTGTTGCAATCACTGGATTTCAATGTTGGAGGTCTTTGTCCAGCAATGGGACAGTATACAGGCTGTACTTTAATTTCATTTTTAATGCGCTAAGTAATAAAATATAAATTATTATGAATTGTATTTAATTTAAAATTATTTAATTTTTATTTTATTGATCCGTACAAATCTTAATTATCGTAGATCTATTACACTGTAACTAACTTTTGTTACTTAGGCTGGATTCGACCTAACTAAAATAAGACTTACTCCGAGATTAGTCTATACAAATCCGGCGTTTAATCTAGGTATAAGACCTTATTCCAGTTTGGTCGAATCCACCCTTAGAGGAAGAAAAAAAAGGCCTCCTGAGTTTTTTGCCAGCTTCTTCTCGGTCGAAATCTCTCCCGAAATCTGAACTGGTGGTAGATTAGTGAGGTAGGTAGATTAGTGAGGTAGGTAGATTAGTTAGGTAGGTAGAGAAGATTAGTTAGTTAGATTAGTTGTTAAGTCTTTACTACAAGTTAATTAACTGTTTTTTGATTAGTATTGTGTGCCTGTGCCTATAAGTGCATGTAAAGGTTTATATTCAATATTAATAATATAATTTGAATTTGACTTTAAATAGATATATAGATGGATACAACGCTTTATTGCACACACACAAAAATAAAGAAAACATACACAAAGAGTAAGCATTATAAAAAAAGCTAATGTGGGCAAAGGCGGTCTTATCGCTAAAAAGTAACAGTTATAACTGTGTTTGCAGTTTTGCTTTGTTATTGGAACAGGAACAGCTGACTATTTCCCTATTTCTAAGTTGCTCCTAAGCAAACATTTTTTTTGCACTTAGGGTGGATTCGAACAAACTGGAATAAGGTCTTATACCTAGATTAAACGCCGAATTTGTATAGACTAATCTCGGAGTAAGTCTTATTAGTCTTACCCTTAATAGGATAGCCCAGACGCGGGGACTACTTATATACCTCTTACCAAACACTATGTGTATGTGTGATATTGCATAATAAAAATATATTATATAATTATAAATATTGTCCCGACCATTGTCACAAAGCTTTCGGACAAAACTATTCGCGGAGCTCCGACTGAGCTGTATTTATGACCAAATCTCCAGTTAACTGATTTTAACTCTATTGTTTCAGCAACAATACGTGAGGTCTAAATGACCCACATTATAAAACATTTCAATGGATATCAGACGCAGTGTGAACCCTCCTCCAGCAAACAATTGTTTTAGATTGTGGTATGTTCAAACGTTATTAATGGATCTCTGTATATTTGAGGTTTGCTCGTAACAATTATGTTTATCGAATGGAAACTCCTCGTGATGATGTTTGGTTATTTAATAAACGATTACACACTACGTTTGGTAATGTCACTAAACAGATACGTACAGAAGTCAATCTACACACAAAGCGCGCTAGAGCAACGCACACATAGACACCGCTCACGGACACGATATCTCGAACCGGCTGAGACCACACTGTGATTCTCTCTAAGTTAAAGCCTTTTTAGCAGCGGCTGCCGCAGCGCTGAGAATTGACTCTGTCTCTTTCATATTCATAGAATCGGAAAGAGACAGCAGATAACAGCCATGCGCACAGCGTCTATGTCGCTTATGCCCCCTCTTCACGTGATTTGCGCGTCTGTGGTAGGTATTTAACGTCTGCTGCGTCTGCAGACGTTAAATACCGCAATTTTTAGCACAAATCACCTCCCTACACGTCGGCCGACGCATCCGCAGACACGTCTGCGGATGCGTCGTCACGTCTGTAAACTTTGTGCAAAATCGGAGCAACAAAAAATAACTAACGTAACTGTTCAGTGGAAGGTAGTTTAAATTCAACATTAAACGGTGAATTGTCGTTTTTTAAGCTACCACTTGTTTCAGAGAGGTATTGAAATTTCGATGGTTCCTTTTAACGTGGTTTTAACGTAACACGGAACAGTTATGTAGGTAGGTAAGCGCCCCGGCCCGACGCGGCGGCCCCAGGAGAATTGTTGTAATGTAAGGTGGCTATCTAAGCTCGATTTATATAACAGCTTCCTAATTTAATCCTATCAGTATAAACGAAGTAACTAAAGGTTTGTAAGATAAATTAACTTCACTAATTACGTAAGTTGCAAACATGTTACTTTGTTTGTGTAGATTGTGTTGTGTTGTTTTTAGTGTCATTATCTAATGACACTAAAAACAACACAACCTATCTAGGTTTACGTCTAAAATGGATAAGGCAAGAGAAATTGTGTAAATAGGGTAATCCGTTTAGACGTTTTTAGGGATTTTCTATAGTGAAAATTATTAAATGTAATATTTTGTATGTTGTTGTTTTGTAAAGTTTTTGTATTGTAATAGGTAGTATGTTTATTGTTTTATTATTGTAAAATAAGTTTTTTGCTATGCGGGCTATACCGCGGGTTTGGAGTAGCCTCCTCAGTCGCTCGCGCAACCCTAGCGCGACCGCCGAGCGTAGGTGTGAAAAGTGAAGTACATACATGAGATTGACTTCTGTACCTATCTGTTTTGTGGGTTTAACTTAGTCAAAGACTCAAATGTCAAAATTAGTCAAAGGACAAAGACTCTCAAAGGTCAAAATTAGTCAAAGACAAAGTCAAAAATCCTTCATTCAAATAAACTTTCATAGAATTTTAAATACTTAGGTAATAATACAAAATTATGTTTTAAACATAGTAACCACCTGGTCGTGTTTCTAAAATAATTAGAAAGCAAATAAAAATCAGAGCTGTCATTAAAGTGTAGGACGTACCTACTTGCAAAGCGGTTACGTACTCTTCCATTATTATGTTCCCAAAGAATCTGTTTTATTATAATGTCTCGCACAAAAGAGTTTTAAGCATCTAAAAGTGTATTATAATATTTTGGTAAAAAAGTAGCTTATTATGAGAAAAACAGGAATTGTATTTTTTTTTAATGTGACACGTCATAGTGTCTTTATACATCCTGCCTGATGTTAAGCAGCCGATGCAGTTCAAAATAACGAGAGCGCTCCTCACCGTGGAATAAATACGGTAACAAGCGCATCCATTCATAAAGGCCTGCATATTAATCACGTCAAAGTTATTACGGCAAAAATATTACTTCCTTACTTTTTTTTACATCTATGTAGTTGTAATTTAATAGATTTAACTGACAAGAACATGCATTATTAATCAAGATATACATGTGAAATGCAAATAAATAATATGAATATGAAGATAATCGAAAACTTAATACTAATAATAATATACTTAGGTAGTATAAAATTTTATTGTGTAGTAGGTCAAAAATAACGATAGAATATTTTATGACGTCATTTGATTATATTAACGATATACTACTTACTAAAAACCACTGTAAACTCTTCTTGAACGTGAAAAGCATCACCCACATATTCCGGAACGAAGCTTCCATTTCCTTATTTAAAAAAAATGCGGTGCCACGACCACTCTCAATGTTGTTTTAATATTCCCGGTCCCAGAACGGATCCCGGCGGCACCCCCTGAGAGGCGTACGAATTAAAGTGAGTTGCAAAATTCAAAAAGCAAAGCTTTATCAGAACAACCTTCGAGGTAAATAAATGCTAACCTTTTTAGATTTTGGAATAAATTATGTTGGGGACACGAATCTGTGCCAATGTGATTATTCCGCTGATCCGCTAGGTTTCATAGAAGTAGGTTAATTGAATAGCATGTATTTAACTAAGTTTATCAGAGATCAGCAATGAATGTCAAAACAGAAATACGTGCGTAATTTAGAAATAGTGTACATAAAAACTGTTTTACTGATAGCACTAATCACTTTAATGAAATGACGAATTTTAGATATACATAAATTAGCAATATTTACCCCAATGTTTGCAATGGAATGTCTATGTAGCTGTTATTTCCCAACTGCAAATACTTAGCATTTACGAGGCTCGGAATATACATAACATTACAGATCCAATATCTGAATTGTATTCCGTGGACCGATCGTCGACATTACTATATGAAAGGTATTGGCCTTTTAGCAAACGAATCAAAGGCAAAAGACATTGTATACATATGAGGCAATAAAGATTCAGTTGACTGAATGCTGTAGTGAATCAGCCTAAATCAGAGGGCCTACTGCGGATAACAAACAATAAAATAAATACGGCACGAACGTAATACACTGCTGTGCTCAGTCGCAATATTTTTAAGTGCTGCCAACGTACTTAACCATGTAAAGCGTCTTGCCTTTGTTTCCAATTTCAGGATACGCTTCGGAGTTCATTCATTTGTATAAATATACATTCGCATGATATTTCTGCTTTGTCACAAATCATAGCTATTGCATATCAAACAAGTAATGAAATGTTAAATAAGTCTATTTTATATTTTAGAGACTACTTGTATTGTAGTTCCGATTTCATTGGCATACCATTATCGAATATGCGTAGAAAATCCATATTATTCTACGCATATTGAACGGTTAACATTTAGAACACTTTTCATAACTTTCTTCAGTTTTTTTCAGTAGACCAGCTGTCCCAGACCATTTTTTCAGTTAATCCACCTTATGGATACACTACCCCTGGAAGGGAGGTAAGGCTATGTGAGGCTCCATCCGTCCCCTTTCCCCTTTTCACACTGAAAGCATAATAATCAATCAGGGATGAGAGAGAGGGAAGTTTATCCACTAAACACTGGAGAAAAGCAAATTCAAGTAAAGTGGAGGCCGCGGGACCTGCCCAGCCTCCCTGCCTCCCTGCACTAGGGAATTGAACCACGGGATCCACCCTGACGTACGTATACCCATCTGTGGACAGCTACCTACACTTATAACCTGCACGAGCGCGCTTCACCATCCATGCACTAGCATAACAGACGTTCTTTGCGACACAAAAACTACATGTATTAACATTTCACAATTCATCCTTGGATCCATCACAGTTACGGATCACAGACAGCTACGGCGGTTGTAGTTCCGCGTATTGTCTGCGTCTCCTCCCCGCCCTCCTCCTTCGCGATGGTGCCGCATCTGCTGGATCCTCACGGGCCCGTTCAGCCTGTTCCTTTAGTCTCATGACTTCGGAGCAGAACTGAACCATGGCCTTCTAGACGGAGTCTCTCGGTACCATTGCCTCTACAACGATTGGCAGTGAGATACTCCCAACTCCCCCTATTGCCTCCTCCTCCACCGCATATCTCAAGAGTATGTTGCGCGCTATTCTCGGCAGCGTCGCCTCGTGGCAAGTGGCCGTCTCTTCCCATCCAATATGAATCAGATACTTACCGAAGCATCTATGCCCAGTAAGCATCTGCGATAGGTGGTAGTCCAACACTCCAAAGGGCCATTCCAGCCACTCCGACAGGACGGGGCGAATTGCGTCAACTGTACGCACACCGGCTTCTGGGGATTCGAGTTGGTCCTCCCAGAGCCATAGCGCCATCTCGCGTGCAAGTCGCCTCTCTCTTTCGATCTCAGCCATGACTTTACTATACAATCCGCTACGAGTATTTGAAATACAACATATTCCCAAGAATTTTATGAAACAAATTTCATTTGAAACGCCACTCGTCAAGAGTATTTGCCAAAAAAAACATGGCAGCCGTTTGTGAATAGTTTAAACTCGACCGATGGCATGTTGCAAAAGGATTTTCATATTTTCACGCCCAATGCGACACTGCCGGCTACAGTGACCGCAAAGTTATGTTTAAAATGCAAATGACTGCGTTTTTTGCGACACCATACTGACAGGCACGAAATTATGGAGTCAACTCAAAAAGGTGTTGCTATATGTAAAAGTCCACCAATTTGATGTACTAATCTGTTAAAAACTTCAAACCGGGAACAGTATTACTTATTGCAAGTATTTAAGATTTAATAAGTAACAGTTTAAAAATTACGCAATTAAAGTTTAAAACACCAGGTCTCCTTTCCACAAAAGGTTTTTTATTTTTTTGGTGATCCATGATTTCCCCTCGATTTCCCCGTTTTCTTCCCCTCTATTTCCTCCCCTAATTTCCCCTCAAAAGGGGAACTTCCCCTCATTGTGGAAGCACTGCCCACAACAGGCCAAAAAACTCCATTATTCAAATCTAATCATTGTTTTTAGATTAGGTATTATCTTAATCACCACACTTAACCATTGTCCCAGTTAAAACATTTAATATCTACTTAGGGCCGATTTATCAATTGTCAGATACAACTTATTCTGTGGTTATAGTACTACACAGCCATTTTAAAATGTACTGTCAAGTCATGTCTTTTCGTTTTCTACAAGTGACATTTTAATTTAACCGTGGCCGTTAAATGCGCGTGTCGCATAGCTGTGAAAGTATACTAGCACCCTCCTCTCTTCCCTTGGGTGTCGTAAAAGGCGACTAACTGACTTAAGACTGCACATACATCCAAAAGCATGAAGCGGCGATGGGCTCACCACCTGTCACGCTAACCGACACCGGGCTGTAAATATACGAACGTATCAAAAATAAACAAATCATCATCATCATCATCATCAGCCTATAAACGTCCCACTGCTGGGCACAGGCCTCCCACGTGAACAATAGCACGTGGAGATATTGGGCCATAACCCACCACGCTGGCCCAGTGCGGGTTGGTAGGTTTTAACGGCTGCCATCTTACGACAACAACCGGGACCAACGGCTTAACGTGCCTTCCGAAACACGGAGGGCAAACAAATCAATTGTGGCGAAAAAAAATGGATTTCAATAACGGAGGCATTTTTAGGTACTACCTTATTATGCAAAATACAGTAGGTAAGTATCAGGTTAATGATATTAGTTTTTTTTTAATCTCTTTCTCGTATTTTTTGTTTACAAAAAAATAAGAGGATGCAAAATTTCCTTATAATTTAAAATGAAATAAATTCTAATGATCATACCATATTTTAAAAAATACCATACCATACCATATTTAAAAGAACTTAAAAGCTTATCTTAAATTGATTAAAAGATACCGGCGCCTACATTTGAGTTTATGTAGGCTGACATACCTACCCAAGGAATCCAGGATTAAATGAAGATTTGCATTGGACTATGTAAATTTTCTACGAATCGGCAATGCGAAACACCCTGTAATTTCTTTCCTTGTGTCCTGATTAAATTTCCATTAAATTCATTAGAATATTTCGATCTCGTAGCCACGGCCTAAATAAATTCATAAGATTGTAACATCAAAAAATTCCATCTGTATCTTTCTTTTAATAAATATGCTTTTTTGAAAGTACGCCAACATTAATGTGATATTTATTAAAATAGCAGAGGTTTTTATTAAAAATGTAAATTTTAATAACTAATGATATTATAATTTATTAATTCTAATTAATAAAATGTAATTTTCATCATAAATTAATAATTAGCTCTAGCTAGAATATTTTTAAATCAGTTACTTTAATCTTTTTAAGGCTAGGTGTTAGTGAAAAACTAAAATAACACGTTCTTAGAATTACTTTTTGAAGTAGTTGTTAATCGAAAATTAACATGTTTGTATGTATTTCATTGTGTATCATCTTAATGTTTAACGCCTTTGTGTTATCGATCTTACGTTCAAAAAAAAGAATCACTTGTCATTCAATCAAAAACCTGTCTAGTTTATAGTAGAAAGATGTGAACAAAGATGGCAGTCGGCCATGCATTGGTTTTCCTCATACGTATGTACGCCATGTAATATTAATTAGATTAGTAAAATCAGTTGTTCATTGGTTTTGTCATCAAGGCGTGTGGATGCCAGTTCAATATTCATTATAGTCTTTCATTGGTTTTCAAATTCAAAGGCGCGTGGACGCCATTTCATGTAAATTATAGTAGTTAAATCTTGTTACCTATTAAAATCAGTGTGACAAAGTAAAGTGTTTATCTTCATCATCCTTACCATCAACAATTCATCAATTATCAACGCCACAAGGGTCTAAAGCGACGTTTCGAACCCGCTGTACGCCGGCCTTTGAGGAAGTCATCAACGTGTGCGATCCTTGGCCGTCGCGATCACCGCTGGCCGAGAAAATCTATGCACAGTAGTAAACAGTAAAATTTAAATCTGCGAAAATTATGAAATATTGTTGAGGCTTTATTCTGTGAAATACACCCGATGGAAACACGATTTTATAAAGTTGGCTCGATAGAATAAACTCACAAAGTTACATATTTTTTGTGTCATTTTATCTTCTTTTCCAGGTTTTATTCTTAAAATAAGTGATTTGAAATTATGAGTCATTTACTAAAATGAAGCTCGTAAATAACTTGAGTTATTATATCAATATCAAATATCAATTTTTTAAAATATAAAACGCGATTATTCGCGCCGCTTCGCTGTTATACCCGTCCCTTACCGTTGTACCGTCGAGAGAACGAGAGGGAAGCGCTCGAAATACCTTCCCATAAGTTAGTATAAAACATTTACCTCTCCCTTTAACCTTATCCAGCTGATAGATTGCTTCGTCCGCTACTTCCTACCTGAGACTATTATATTTGTGTATATAAATGTATTTATTATAGTATATATTTAAATAATAAGTATACTTAATATGTATTATGTATTTACTTTAATTTTTACAATTATGTTTACACCTCCGACTTTAGCGTGTATAAGTTCTCTCCATCCGACTGGTTGTCTGTAAGAAATCGCTTTATAGCGATAAGACCGCCAAATTGTAACTGTGTATTGTACTTGTATTTTTATGTTTCGTGTTGTAAATGTAAACTGTTACAATAAAAGTGTTATCTATATCTATCTATCTATAAAACATGGCAGCAACGACCTACCTTCGACATAATGAAGTCTTTTGACTAGCAGTTGGACAGTAAAAAGTCTAATTAGTTTACTACTTAAGTATATAATGTTTTCAATTTAATGCTAAATTATCCCGTACTCATGGTATTATTAAAAAAATGGCCGTTCTTTATTTCATGCAAGTTGAAATTTTAAGTAGCAGGTACTTGAGCTCAGAACGGTCACTGCTCTCTCATCTCAGGAGCTATGTACGTTAACAATGAATAATTAAAGTAGATCCCAACTGTTTTAGGGCTGTCCAGCAGAGCGTTAAAATGAAATACATTAATTTCTTAGCTTAATGCCAGCAACAGGATAGTGTATTGTCCAGTTTCGGTTCAAAGTCTCCAAGACTATGTCCTCTAGATTGAAAAGAAATTCAATGAGCGTAGGGTACATTTATTTCCTTTCTAAGTCAAATAAAATAATACCATAACACAACATTATCGCACGAACCAGTGTTGCCAGATCCGTATGTTAAAACTATTCTAGATTTATTCAAAAAGACAGATTATAAGTCTGGGGCACTCTTAATTTGCTACCATGATCCGAAAGTTTTAGGTTCAATTTGGAGATCGGGAATGGTGTTTCAGATTTTTTGATACATAGCCCATTTATTTGTTTACCGATCCGTAGTGATTAATTAAATACCCATCAAATGTAGCTTTGCCCTGGGCTTTTAATATTTAACTCTACATACATACATACATACAGCCATGACTAATAAAGCCGGAGGATTAGTCCTCTGCCATAGTCCACGTTTCACCAAACAACATCTGCACATGTGCTCAGCGTGATAGGTGGTGAGCCTACGCTGTATGCTATTGGGTAAATGTTTAGTCTTAAGTCCGTTAGTCGCCTTTTAAATAAATAAATAAATAAATAAATAATCTTTCCTACAATCACACCAATTATCTAGCCCAAGAGAAGCTTCGAAGAAACTCGTTAAATGGTTACTAGACAACGGAAAAACATACTTAAAATACTTAAATACATACTTATTATACATAGAAAACACCCAGACCCGAGACAATTTAAAAAAACAATAATTTCTAAATTGACCCGACCTGGGATCGAACCCGGGACCTCAGAGATGGCGACACCATGAAAGCCGTTGTACAAACCACTCGACCAAGGAGGTCGTCACGTTTGTTTGGCGGGTGCACAGAAAACACTTCTTTAAAAAACTTTTACGACACCCAAGGGAAGAGATGGGTTAGTAGTATTCCATTAATGAGCCGCCCGGGTCGAACCGGGACCTCAGAGATGGAGACACCAGAATCGGCGTTCTAACCACTCGACCATGGAGGTCATCAAAACTTACTTGATAAAAAACTCTGGAAACACCCCAAGGGCCAGAATCATACGGAATGTTGATAATATCACGGCATTGAAAGCTCAGCTGAAGACAAGTGGATACAACTAGCAGAAAATTACGAAAGAGGCTTACACCTAAACATAGAACGAAGACGAGATAACACAAGACTTCTTGGAGGTTTATCGGATATAGATAAATATGAAAATATGGTGGATTATTAACAGTTAAATGTTTGTGAGCGCGCATAAGTGTTCTAAAGTTCTGTGTACGAGTAAAACAAAACAGTGCAACATCCATTTTAAAATTCATTATTGACATCTCACACGGACTTGGTGAGAGATATTCTCCCCAAACTGACATCTCACACGGATTTGGCGAGAGATATTCTCCCCAAACTCAAGAATAAACAGAGAATAAGGTCGGAATAGTTATTCCGTGTTTTGTCTTTTTTACTCTAATTTGAAATTACGTTTACATGACAGGAACAAAACACTAACTCTTCGAAGCTTATTCTTTGTTTATTTGTAAGGCTCTAGGGGTTTGGGGAGAATATCATTTACATTATTACATACCTACATTACATACATACTTACTTTATTAGTATCTACATTATAATCATCTACTTTATATTTTATTATAACAATATCTCCCGCACTTGACACTGGTTAAATATGCTAAGCACACCAAGCCAATAAAAAAAAGTTAATACAACCTATTGGTTGTAACAACGAAAAAGTTTATATCGCAGTGAGGTGTAAATGTTAAAATGGCGCGCTTCACTCGCGTCTTCGTATGTCTTCACTTTCGTGCCACGTATCGACATAAATTCGCCCGCAGTATCTTTGCGAAGCTTTAAGTTTTACGAGGAACCCATACCGATCCATTCTGTACTTTCCTTTGGAGGGAGCGGAGATCGATTGTGGAGTGGGCGGTTGCCGATCGCAAATGCTAGGAAAATGGTGGTTTTTTTAAACTTTTTTCTGTGATGACAGAATTGAATCGTGCTACTATAGTAATATATATATTACTTCTATAGTAATATAAAATCTAACTAACTAAATATGTAATACCTAACTAAAGTAGTCTCTAAGTGGATCAAAACACGGTACAAAGTCAAGCGGAGAGTGGCCATATAATTGGCCGCTTGGGGTCTGACGGAATAGCGAGTTTTTAGGTGCGGCCAAATGTGGCCGCTTTGGGCTTGAGGGGTTAATATAACATGGTCCAATGCTTGGGTGGATATGGCTTATAATAAAAAATCCACCCAAGCATTGGACCAGCGTGGATGGTTATATTAAAATTCAGTTTAATAAAGAGTATAATAATAACATTCCCAGGAGCTTAATAGCGCAGAGGTTAAAATGCATTGACCCGGTAACTGGATGTGTGACCAAATCAAAACATTTCGACCTCTGCCGTGCCTCGGAACACTAGCGAACGAAACCACATAGAGATCGATTCGAACGGCTATTCGACCCCACTAAAAAGTTCCCGTGCTTGTTCATATTCCTAGTTTTTTTTTTCCTCTTATAATGGCTTCGTGCACAGCACATCAGCACATTTAGCCAGTGTAAAGTTTTTAATAGTAAACAATTAATATTTTCTTTAAATTAAGTGGATGATAATGAGTGATAATGAACGTTTAATGGTAAATGGTTTTCCCCCAAACCCATCTAGACTGAATAAAGCTGTGGGACTTTATTGAGGTCTCAGACGGACTTGTTGAGAGAATTTGAAAAGTGATGTTGCACTGTTTTGTTTTTTTTGCCAACACTCATGCACGTTCACGAACACTTAACAGTAAATAATCCACCATTATTTCACATTAATATTCGGCAAAACACTAATTATAGAAAATAATACAAAACTGCAGACATGACGCTTCACTTTCCCACCAAGAACTCCTTATTCCTAGTTCATAATCTAAATTCTGACAAATTCCGTACGCGTCGCATAATGACGTTTGTTTGGCGGGTGCACAGAAAACACTTCTTTTAAAATAAAAATCAAATGCCGATATGTTTTTTATCACTTGAAGGGGTACTTCTGATTGGGCTGATTCTTTTTTTTGTGTTCGTAATAATAATTGTCAGGACAATGTTTGTGTGAAAGAAATTTTTTGAAAATTGGTTACGTTATTTACAGCATGTTCACTCGGACGAAATCGCGGGCTGGCCATTAGTTTGTAATAAAATAGGCAACGTTGATTTCAGTGTGTGTTCTAAACGTAAATGCATCTTCGTGTTGCGAAAGTGTGTATTAGATAGCGTACGAAAAAAATATATAGAAAGCTCTAAATTTTTAACGCTGCTACGGCCTGCTCCAAGCTGTTTGACGTTTATGTAGGCTGATGACGATGTTGATGAAATTTTGAACATAAAAACATTTATAAATTTTCTTTGAAAGCCCAGCCCTAGCCCTTTTAAAGGTCGCTAGGGTCCGCGATGTGTATAGGAACCTTTATGAAATCATAAAACATGCATTGTGTGGCCACGCCTGCACAGCCTTTTGGTGTAAGCCACGCATTTAAAGGGTGATTAGGTGAAAGGATCCTTTTTTATAGACGGATTACTATTTTAAGGTAAGGTACTCGTAGTAGGGACTGCTGAAGGGTAATTATGAACTAGAAAACTTTTAAAAAAGTGGCGTAGGTTATTAAACTTATAATCTATCTATCACATATATAAAAATGAATTGCTGTTCGTTTGTCTTGCAAACCAAACCGATTTGGCTAATTTTGATCATGAAATATTTGTAAAAGTTCAGGGAAGATTAAAACGGTAAGAAAAAATTGTAAAAATCCTCAAAAAAAAATTAAACATAAAAAGACGTCGTGCAATAAAAGTGTTAAATATTAATTGGTTGCTAAAAACTTTTTGCAGTTTTCTTAGGTACTTCTTTTTGTCGCGACATTTATCTTTTTCCTGTCAGTTGAGTTGTCATTGTGATTTGGACAGGACAACGTCTGTCAGGTGTACTAGCAAGTAGCAAGTCTAAAAAATTAATAAGCCAGTACTTACCCCGTGACGAATTTCCAGAAAAATATTTTGTACTACATATATAACCTTGTCCTGACAACGTTTTAAACCCTGTCGCGTATTGGTGAAAGAATACTACCACCCCCTCTCTTCCCTTTGGTGTCGTAAAAGGACTAACGGACTAAGACTGTCCAACACACATACATCCAACAGCTTAGAGCGGCGATGGGCTCACCACCTGTCACGCTGAGCACATGTGCAGTCGCTATTTAGTGAAAAGTGGAATTAGCAGAGGACTACTTTTGCGGTCCTCATTGCCTAGTCTCTGACTAACCCTTCGGGGATAATAGTCGTGATTATATGTATGTATGTTATCCTGACAATTACAAATACAACAAAAAAAGAATCAGCCAAATAAGTGCAGCCGTTTAGAACTGACGCACGAACAATCATTTCGGGCAATACTTTACTTTTACCATCATTAGCATATACTCACATTTTCACATTGGTGTGACATGTTGGTGTGACCACGAGTCCGTACTCTAACTACACTATTCCCTTTCGTGGAATATAAAGAAACCACGTCAGTGATTTACTTTCAGCAGATCTGGGAATAATGGATTGCACTAAACTATATGAGTAAAGGAAAATTGAAACCGGAAAACTATTCCGTCGAGCTTTCTTCTAGAGATTCAGTTTGTCGTAATTCTCGGAGGAACGAGATGTTTTCCCGTGGCAGAATGTAAACCATGGCGAAGATTTCAAATCCTCCAACTACGTATTGTGCGAAATACAGACCGTAACCATGTAGCGTAGCGGTAAAAGAATACTACCACACCCTCTCTTCCCTTGAGTGTCGTAAAAGGCGACTAACGGACTAAAAACTGAGCACATGTGCAGCCGCTGTTTGGTGAAAAGTGAACTATGGCACAGGACTGTATGACTGTAGTCTCTGACTAACCCTTCGGGGATAATAGTCGTGATTATTTATTATGTATGTATGTATTTTCTTTCAATGGCTTTTGTAACACAACATCACAGTTATACTCGTGCTTTAACCATGACACAACAAAGATACGTATTTGCGTTGCATACGTTAAACTCACATTATACGTAAGCTGAAATACCAACATCATTATGCATGAGATATATGTTACCAGGTTCGTGAGACTCTAAATCAGAGCTGGCAAATATGTGGTTGTTATTAGAGTTGCATCAATCGGCACTAGGAGGTACCCAGGGGCAAGATAAAACCATTTTGCATGTGGTACACGAAACTCCAAATCACACTAATATTATAAGGCGAAAGTTTGTGAGTGTGTATGTTTGTTACTCTTTCACGTAAAAACTACTAAATGGATTTGGATGAAATTCGGCATACAGATAGTTTATAACCTGGATAATACATACGATACTTTTTATCTCGATATTCCCACGGGAACGGGTATCACGCGGGTGAAACCGCGAGCGGCCGCTAGTCATACATACATATTATAATCACGACTATTATCCCCGAAGGGTTAGTCAGAGACTAGGCAATGAGCACAGCAAAAGCAGTCATCTACCCTAAGGACTATTCTACTTTTCACCAAATAGCGACTGCACATGTGCTCAGCATGACGGGTGATTTTTTCCATCGCCGCTCTATGCTGTTGGATGTATGTGCAGTATTTAGTCCGTTAGTCGCCTTTTACGACATCCAAGGAAAGAGAGGAGGTGCGGTAGTATTATTTCACCGTTACTAAATTCCAAGCCAACAAGTATGATAAGTTACTACCAACCTCTTCTACCTACCAATTTCTTCCCTTGGGTGTCGTAAAAGGCAAGTAACGGACCAAAGACTGCATAAAGCGGCGATGGGCTCACCACCTGTCACGCTGAGCACATGTGCTGTCGCTATTTCAATAGTTGTGAATCTATGCATGTTTAAAGTAGGTATTTTGCCGTCTAGATTAACGTCATCTACAGCACGTGCTAGGGTATACATACCTAAGTACGGCCCTGTTGAATGCAATCGAGACTTTCGACCTGAATCAGAATATTGTGTCAGAATAATCGACAATCGGGATATTATGTTCATTCACAGTCGTACTACCTATTACGGAGTACTATGTGTAATAGAGTAAGGCAAGGAGTAGGTCTTAGTTAAAATGCTTATGTTACTTTTAAATATTGTTGGATTGTTTAAAGTTAATACACAGTATTGGTGGTCATTGATACGTTACCATAATCAATAAGGACCTTACTTATAAACACTCTTTAGGCTTTATTTAGTTAAACATTAATGTTTTTATATATTTTAGCGTTTTATTAATAAAAAATTTAACCCGTTAAGCGACATGTCAGTCACCGGTGACTGACAAACAATACATTTTCTGGTTATGTGGCAGTCAATGTGTTAAACACTGAAAAAAGACAACAACCTCAGGCGGAAATCGAACCACGCACGAATGCGCATGGTGCGTGGTTCGATTCCTGCCTGATGTTGTCGTCTTTTTTTAGTGTTTAAAAATTTTAGTTACACATTGTTTTGTCTCTTTTGCTCAAATTCAAAATGACATTGTGCGAGTTAGACAAAACAATGGAAAACTTAATAATGCTAAAAATAGTGTTTATGAGTAAAGGCCCTAAGCTTGTTTAGCAAGATTGGTGATCAAACACAGCCGACATTGAAATATTCAAAACACCCAGATTGGGAATTTAATCTAGATAACAAGCTGCGCTACCTCGGTCAACAAAGCATTGTTTTTGATGACAAATTATAAAGTAATTTATTAAACACCTATTAAACAGGTTAATATGGTTAAAAATATACTTAACATTAATACAACATCACTTGTTCAAATCATTTATCATTGACTAACATGATATATTTTAATTGTAAGTCTGTGTGTTTAGGATCTGATAGGACTGACAAGTCATGTTTTAGTCATAAGTCCTTAAATAAATAAATAAAAAAAATTATAATTTTGAGCTCTGATGTGGTGACAGGCTATTGTGTTGGGTGACTTAAAAGAATACTACTCACTCATTTCTTTTCTAGGGTGTGAAAGGCGACTAACGGACTAAAGACGGCATACGTCCCGCAGCAAAGAGCGGCGCCACCTGTCACGCTGAGCACATGTGCAGTTGGTGAAACGTAGCTTAAGCCAGAGGACTGCTTCTGCGGTCCTCATTGCCTAGTCTCTGACTAGCCCTTTAGGGAGAATAGTAGTGAATCTATCTATATGAGGGGTCTATTTAAAAAACCTCCTAAAGGCACTTTTTCACAAACGAAGATAATTCATATTTTTATTATTGAAATTTTCTATTCACATTGCTATATACTTAGATATAGCATAAAATGTTTACTAGAAAAAAATCAACCAGTCTCAAGAAGCTCGAGTGAGATTCGAACCCACGACCTTTGGTTTGCCGGTCCACTGCTCTAACCGCTGAGCTACCGAGACCCCAGAAGACTCGTTGAATTTTTCGTAGTAGTTTGATTTACGCTGCAAGCCAGCGGTATTACGTCACTGTGAAGTCTACCCTCACAGTCGAAAAAAATACTATTGCAAGTATTTAACAATCGATAAAGACGTAATTGCTTATAAATATCTTTTTGCATTCACAGTGCTATATAGGATAAAATGTTTACTAGAAAGAAATCAACCACTCTCAGGAAGCTCGAGTGTTATTTGAAGATAATTCATGTTTAAATTTTAATACAAAACCGCATAAAGCATCGTTCGCGACGACAACAATATAAATCTCAATAGCGACATACTGTTCTAAAGTCACGCGTCGTAATAAAGCTCTGCTATTGGCCAACTCTATTTTAGTGGAATTTGATAGTGACACTGATGTTTTAGTGGGTTTTAATACAAATGTCACTCTTCCTAATGGGTTTTAGTGGGATTTGTTACGGAATCAGTAGTGGATCATGGAAGGAATTTATTGTATTTTGTTTTTCTAGTAATACGAGTAGTTAAATTGTGACCAATATTTGTTTTAGGGGGTTTTGAGAGTAGACCCCTCGTGTATAGGTAACAGTCATTACTAATCATAGTAATATTTTACGCTACTGTGAACAACCGACCTTCTGTTTAAGCTTACGCCAGAAAGTCCACCCACAGGAGAGGTTTGCTTGAATCGCAACACAAATCCCATTTAACCTTTGTTATGCTGAATTTGGAATACGTCTGTTATAATTCGGACTATAATGCGGAGCTTAACGTACCCCAAACTCGTGAAGACAAAGTAACAACCCATATAACTTCGGCGAACGCTGATTTCGTAAAATTGTTAATAATAACCACGATTTTTATCCCCGAAGGGTTAGTCAGAGACTAGGCAATGAGGACAGCAAAAGCAGTTCTCTATCATATCCACTTTTTACCAAATAGCGACTGCACATGTGCTCAGCGTGACAGGTGGTGAGCCCATCGCTGCTTTATGCTATTGAATGTATGTGCAGTCCTTAGTCCGTTAAAATTGTTATGCTGCTGTTTAAAAATTGTAGTCTGTATTGTTAACCCGTGACGTGACTACAACCGATATTTATTCTAATGAGAGAGGTCTATGTCCAACCGTATAATATACAATATTTCAATTACTCGTATAATGTAAAGACGTTCATTTGATTTGCTTCCTTACGCAGGACTACATGCGGTATTATGTGTATTTCACTCATTGCGAAATTAGTGTTTAGTAGCCCTACCACGATGAGATTACGTACGCTTCTAGATAGCAAGGCTTTGATCATCTAAACACTAGACTAGATGATCGAATTAGCAAAGCCATGAATGCTTTGTTAAACATAGTGCAATTTACTTTTATGGAACATCAAAGAGCGCTATGAAATCTACCATAAACCAAAATATTCTCCGTCAGGTTACAGTGTGTTGTCTATACCTTGAACTTTATACAAACATTACGTCCATGGTCTATACAAAAACATTTATCCTTGCATTGAGATCTAGCGAACACCAGAGGGTGCTGTTGATTTGTTCGTTTTGGTGTACAAAAGATAGACGCTGTCGTTAGCATGTACCGTATGTATATTATGTTGCAGCCATCCGATTGAATCAGACCATTGATGAATGGCTAGACGTTGACAGGACTAATGTCAAGTTACTCAAAGTTTAATGAGAAGGCTGATTTATACCTTTGGAGACGTTTGAACTTAAAACGGTCAGGTGATTTAACAACATTAAGTCACTTAACGTTCAATATGTACTTAGGTTGATTTTCCCATTGGCTAAACTCAGGTTAGGTTAAACACAGTGGCGTGCCCGGGATTGAGATAAGGGCAAGCCCGGAAGCCCGAAGCTCCAAGTCTAGTATGTACCTACCTATTCCAAACGTACGAAAAAAAATGTGAAACGCTTAACATTGTAGGTAGATAATTTATATGAATGGAACTAACAAAAATGCAACTAGCATTGTATGCAGACCTATAAAATACCCTTAAAACACTTACTAGTTTGCGAAATACACAAATCTGAAGTAGGTTTGTTGTTTGCGTGATGTTATGAGTTGCTTTATTACCGAACAGTTCAAAGAATTTACCTTTCCATCGTCAATAATAACATTTAAGTCCTTCATAGGAATCCCAGAGCACAATGTAAAGCTTTGAACTGAGTTTAACATGCATTTTGTATCTCTAAATAAACACATTTTCTTAGAACACCTCAGTAATAACAACAGTGAAATTACCACAATAATAATAAAAAGTTATTAAGCAACACAACCGTTCAATCAAAATTACCAGTACAGTACTTACAGGATTTGAGTACTTATTACGTTTGATAATACTCGTTTAAATAAATAAAACATTTCTATAATGAATAGTAAAATTTTGTGTAAATAATTGCAGTGTTATTTATGAAGTCAGTGTCTTTTTCGTGAAGTTGTAAGATAAGCTCTAAATAAATTATTTGCAGTGTGAAAATTTTGTAATGAACTTTGTTATTAAGAAAATTAAGTGCGAAGAGTGTAAAAACCATTATTAATTTTAAAATCACCGAAAACTTGATACAAGCAAAAAAACAAATATAAAGTTGCGTTTTAGCTCCACCATAATTATATGTACCTAGTTATTATTTTTGTCGAATATTAATGTGAAATAATGGAAAATTATTGATCGCAACAAAATTTGCGTAAAAATTATATAAACAAATGAACGTGCATGAGTGTTGGCAAATAAAACAAAACAGTGAAACATCACTTTTAAATTCTCTCAAGAAGTCCGTGTGAGATCAGTAAAGTTCCGCATCTTTACGATGGCTTAGGAGAATATCGATGGTGGAAAGGAAAAACCAATGAAAGGCCACTTTGGTCGATAATGATTTTTATATACAGTTCGATAGAGTTTTTGATTCTCTATCGATCTGTCTACGTTAGAAGCCAATCGGAAGCCTTTTTAGCGTTTCATTTAAAGTACAAAATGGGGTATTTTAAAAATGCACTCCCATTTAACGACAGTTTTATGATATATTTTTTTAAAAATGTCATATAAATTAATTAAAAATATTGTAAATGCCTCTTAAGTTGTTGACCAATCTTATTTTTCTACGAAGATGGCACCTCATGCAATTTACCCTTCATAATTAGTTTTTAATTTGGCCTTTCAATACTTTTCCCCTAATAAGTTATGTCTAGACGTGTCGTAACTACAAGTCGTGGCGTTTCAATTGTTATTCCCATCCTACTTTTAAATAAACAGGTCGTATCGGTTACTTATTAATTTTCTATTCGTATCGGTAACTTATTAATTTATTATGTATCTAAATTAATAGGACAATTATTTAGGTAGTAATTTAAATAATCAAATTAAACGTTATATAATGTTCACTGTGACATTAATGTAAAATTTTTGAACTTTTATTAAGTTGATACTATTACCATTTTTTCATGACGATTAAAAGTTTGGTTTTAATTAACTTGTATAATTATTTGTTTTGTTAACTTTATGAAACCCCTATCCTAAAAATGCATAATACTTTAACTTTATATAACCACATATGGTCAATAAATTATTGTACCAATCTAAAAAAATAACAGGCATCGTACATAAAAGTTTCTTCAATATTGTTTTTTTTTCATCAAGTGTTATTTATGAAGCATTTTTCATTTTATGTTTTTAATTTGATTTGGTATCTAAAATAATTTTCCCCTCGATTTTTATGGAGATTTGGCGAATGAATTAATTTAGCCTTTTAAGTTTTTTTTTGTCGATGGCCTATGAAGTGTTTTTAATGACTAGGCACTAGGCAGTATGGTCTCTGACCTTAGCCCGTTCCTTCAAGGAACAAATTAAAGTAAAAAAAAATCGCTTACCTACCGCCGCTGTATGTAACTTCATAGGCGAGCAAGCCAGCTTTGCTTTGTGAGTTCCTCATACAATCTATATAAACTTACGCAGTATTAGGTATATCGAGTAGCACATTTGTTGATTTTAGAAGAAAGCGGATATATAAAGTTCGCGAAGCCCGGTTGCAAGCCAAGTTGTGCGAGTGAAATGTAAAGATGATGTAAGCTTCGTACGATATATTAAAACGCAAATGAGTAGTTTAGCGACTTGTTCTAAACGAACATTTTATTGAAAATTGATTTTACTATGAATGATCGATAAAAAATTAACATTGAACAAAATATTATGTGATTGTAATTATTTGCGATTCACCGGTAGTGTTTATGAGTTTTGGTTAAAGCAAGCCGGGCTTTTCGGCTTGTATGAAGGTACCGCCACTGGATAAACATTGCATTAAACTATTTGGCTAGGTATCGTTAAGCTTTTCAATTGAATCGTCTTCATCAGACGTCCATTGCTGGACAAAACCTTTTTTAGGCCTCAAAGCCTCAGTGGCGGGTTTAATAGAACCGTTGAATAAGAATTCAATTGAATGCCGCCACTTAACAATCTAGCTTTTCAATCAAAGGGCTTATTGAACCCATGAACCGCGACATACTCATGGTAGGGCTGCAGCTGTTGCTACTCGCTCGTGCAGAAAGAGAGGGTGCAAGCTGTTTAATGTTTTACTTGACGGGAAGGAAGGCAAAGGAATTATATAGGTATATACTAACCAAGCATTTTCCAGCGACTTTGTATGTGTTATCATCGTCATCATCAGCGAACAGGAACCGTTTACCGGAATAAAAAGTGTTCTATAACGTTTTCTGTACCCCCAACAACGTGTATGCAAAATGTGGATTACAATAAATACGTGTATGCATACAAGTATTTATTGTATTAAAACTGTTTTAACGGGACTAAACACGACTAATTTTGTAAGTAAGTACATATCCGAAAAGTCAAGCAGTAAATAGATATGTACTTACTTACAAAATTAATCGTGTTTAGTCCCGTTAAAACAGTTTTAATGCAATGCAACGCGATAGTTGTAATCCGCGTCCTGTGTGCGTATTCCACGCATTACAATAAATAGATACTTGTATGAAAAGGACACTTGCGGGGTGTGTCACGCATGCGGGGCAATCCCGCGTGCGTGATGAAATCCGCACGATATTAAAAACACCCTAAGGAGCAATCAAACAAACTCATTTTCGCATTTATGATCCTCGTACTTGTAAGGAGCAATGAAACAAACAAAATCATTTTCGCATTTTTATATTAGTAAGAGCTATCAAACAAACTCATTTTCGCATTTATGATTAGTAAGGAGCAATGAAACAAACAAACTCATTTTCGCTTTTATGATATTAGTAAGGATTGTGCACGTTCAGAGATAATGTTTAATGGGTATACTATTTTTTTTTAGACGGAGTACCCCATTTTAGTCTGACTTATTAATGTTCCTGTAGTAAGCTAGGGTAGTTTTAAGGTAAATCGATACTGAATACTCAATATTATTATATTCATTGCACTTTCATAATATTAAACATTATGTTTACTTAAGATGTTAAAAAACTATGAAATACATTATTTATGAACCTGACAGAAGGCACTGCAATACTAAAGAGGGATATAACCATTTCGTAATTTTTTTTTTCAACATTTTGTGTCCCACTGCTGGGCAAAGGTCTCCCCCAAACTCTTCCACACAGTCAAAGACTGCCAATCCCTTGTTTGGTTTACAAGGTCGTCGCACCATCTCTTTTTGGGTCTGCCTCTTTGACGACACCCGTCTGTGGATATCCACCGAGTAACAAATTGAACTCATTTGTTAGGGTGCATCCTGCATACATGACCCGCCCACTCCCACTTCAGCTTAGCAGCTTTCTCACCTATATCTGCTAAGTATTCCGGTCTTGGAGTGAAATTTAATTCTGATAATCATAGCCTTTTGGCAAACCTTGAGTTTGGGCTTCTGATGTAAGTGACAAGGTAAATTATTATGAATTATAAATTATCCTGTCAGCCGCCATAAAACTGGTCCAACAGAAATTCAATTTTTAGTAAGTAACCGATTTAAGATTTTCTCATAGACGAGAGGTAAATTGTAAAAAATATCAAGTTGTAATATCTTGAGAGGAGTGTGGTATAGTGGTTCACTAAAATAATACAAGATTTAGTGAACCACTATACCACACTTTACTTGGGTGTCGTAAAAAGAGACTAACTGACTAAAGTCTGCACATACAACCAACAGCATAGAGCGGCGATGTGCTCATCAAAAAAATACTACCAACCCCTCTCTTCCCTTCAATGTCGTAAAAGGCGACTAACGGACTAAAGACTTCACATACACCCAACGGCATAGAGCGGCGATGGACTCATCAAAGTAAAAGCGACTTTTGGGCTAAAGCTCACCACCTAGGCACATGTGCAGACTGTGCAGTTGTTTCTTGCTGAAGCGTGGACTGTGTGGGCGTGGTCTGTGTTGTCCATAGATTCAAATGATTAATTACTTATTTTACCATAAACTTTAACATTAACTATCTCAAAAAAGTTGTTGATTTTTGTCTCCCCTCAGTCTTGGATTTTTTTGACACTTTTTTTGGCGCTACTGTCAACGTCAATATTGACAGAATCGAGCATAGACTATGCGATATTTTGTGATAACAATACTTATGATGAACCACAGAACCGAAATAACCAAACTTGTTCATACTAAAGTAGTCTATGAAAACACGGTACAAAGTCAAGTGTGTATTTGTAGGTGCGGTCTCATGCGACCGCTTGGTGCCTGAGGGGTAAGTAAACAGTAATAAGTCGAGTCTTTATTCATGATTATTCTACTTACAACAGCAGAGCGGCGATGAGCTCACCACCTACCCACATGTACAGTTTGTAATTTGGTGAAACGTAGACGTGCTACTGCGGTCTTCATGGCCTAGTCTCTGACTAAATTTCTGGGAATGTTAGTCGTAAACCTACATATGTAATGTATGTTCTAAATTCAATTAACATTGTCTCGTCTCGTCACGCCTGTCTATCTGTCACAGCCACTGGTACAGTAAATATTTATTCAGTGCTTACTTGAAAGCTTAGTTCGCTTACTTAAAAATACATGCTCGGTAGAAATGTTAAAAAAACTCCCTTTAACGCTTTTCAGCTCGCTATTAAATCCATCTAATATATACATACCATACCTAACATATTTATAACGTAAACACTATTTCAAGCGCATTTGATTGCCCAAGTAAATACATATATTTACATCACGCTCGCTTTATAAATTGCATGTTTGATCTGAGCAAACTCTTGGAACTAGATTTATGAAATTAAAATGAGTACACAATATGCACAAATGTACATTAACCCGCCACACTGACCCAATGCGAGTTGGTTGCATAGTACTTAATAATTATAAAAGCTTAAAGGTACTGCGAAATATAATAGCATAGGTACTGCTATTACCACTCACTCGTGGAAATTTGCAGACACAAAAATTGGCGCAACTGTCAACGTCAAATTTGACTGAATCGAGCATAGACTATGCGATATTTTGCGATCACGATGCATAAAATGTACCACAGAATCGAAATAATCAAACTTGTTCATACTAAAGTAGTCTGTAAGTCTATGAAAACACGGTACAAAGTCAAGTGTGTTTTTGTAGGTGCGGTCTCATGCGACCGCTTGGGGGCAGAGGGGTTAAATATAATTATGTACAAATAGGATGTCAGTTCACAAATAAATTGTACAGTCATGTCCTGCTGTAATGGCATAACATTTTTCGCAACGATTTGTATACTAACCGAAAGAAATAAACTAAATAGCTAAACTTAATTCAAGACAGCCAGCAAAACTGTCCAAACTAGCGATTCGGATTGTCCAGAGAAAAATGCGAAAAATTGTGTACTCGAGCGTAGCGTCGGCAAATTCGCGGGCGACCGCGTTAAGGCCAGCGCTTACTAACACATTACGATACTTCATTTGTAGCTTGTTTTTACTCAGACAGGAGATACTCGTAATAACTGCACAAAGAGAGGTGTTTCACGAAGTCGTTAGAATTTTAAAGAGTCAATTATAGAGTAATCGCCATATATTTTTAAATTGCTTTCTTTTATAGACTTACCTATAAAAGCATATTTTTATCTTTTTTACTTCTCCTTAAATTGGATTTAGAAAATAACTTTTCTTACCTGTGACTTGCAATAAACTTGAATTAAATTTGGATTAAGGTTGATGTAAGGTTATTATTAAATTAAACACGATGGAGTTTAGCAAAACTTTAAGCTAATTACGTATTCCATACAAAAACCCTTATAAAATGTTTGAGATTCATTTTATTGTAATTGAAAAACAATACAACTTAATGCGAAAAGCGTGTTATAATACCTACCTTTCTTTTCCAGTAGATAAGCCTCATGAAAAAAGGAGGCAATTAAGAGGCCTATTACATCTCGACTGTGATTTTTGCGTAAAATGGCCAATTTTGGCGTTATGGATCTCAGAAACAAAAATACATTAACAATTATGACTTATTGAATAGTGTAGAATAGCTATTGGAATAGTGCGTAGCGGCCTCGCTTTTTGTAAATTTTGCTTAACTTATTAATTAAACCCAAAATTGCAGAGAAAGATTTGGATAAAGTGCGCGAAGGCACTTTTTTGAGCTCATCGATTGAACTACTGTTCTAAACAAGTGAAATAAAAAAAATATAATCTTATCTCTTATATAGTCGAATAGTGCGTAGCGGCCTCGGAATTTTTAAATATGACTGATATTTTAAAGAAAAAAAATCTTATTCTAAACCAAAAAACTTTGAAAATTGCTATAAGTTAACTGTGAATTTCTCCTATCTACGATAATATTATTGAGCAAAATTTATACCAGAGTAATTGTTACTTCATATTTAATAAAGATTTTATAATAAATTTCTTATCCTATATTTCGATAAAAACGATAAATACAACTGCAAAATTACTACAAAATGCGATGCGCCGGCCGTCCGAATTCAACTTATGCTCACAAAATGGAGATTTGTAATATTATGCACAAATTTATTATCCTATTTCAATAAAAACGATAAATACAACTGCAAAATTACTACAAAATGCGAAAATGGGCATTTAACGCAAAAATCACATTCGAGATGTCTCTTAAGTGTGAGGCTTGAATGGACGGCCACGAAACTCGTCAAAAAATATTAAAGAACCTAGTCAATTACAAGGTTTTCCTATAAATACTGACATGCATTACGCGATACACTAAAAATATTTTATTGTGTTAGTCAACGCCCGCCTTAATGCTCTATGCTGAGTGTTTCCTTGTTCTCCCAGAGCAATGACGTCATCATGGAACTCATACAATATGCATTTTCTTCCTAAATGAACCCACTTGCATTCAAATGGGCGTTTGAATATTGAGGTAACGGAAAAATTTGGAACTTCAGGGAAGTTTATGAATTTGTTTGAGATTTCCGGCCGTCATTATGAGTTTCGCTCCGAAGTTGCTGTTGTATGTAGGTACAGTCAAAATACTGATGATTGCTTTACTGATGATTGCTTTACAGGCGGTGTAAAGAGAGGGGATGTAAAAACCTGTTTCTCTAGCGTCAGACTCATGTTAGACAATGCGAGAAAGTTCTCTTTACAACAACATACAAAATTTGTATTATTTAACAATCACGACTATTATCCCCGAGGGGTAAATCAGGGACTAGGCAATGAAGAAGCAAAAGCAGTCCTCTACCATAGCCCACTTTTCACCAAATAGCGACTTATAGCCCATCGCCGCTCACGCTGTTGGATGTATGCGCAGTTGTAGTCAGTTAGTCGCCATTTACGACACCCAAGAGAAGAGAGAGGGTGGTAGTATTCTTGAAGTCAGCGAATACTTACCAATTCTTAATTTTCCAAGCGAGAAAAATAAGAAAAATAAATAATAATAATTTTCTTTTTTTTTCTTACGGATGAATTATATTAGACCGGGCCATGCACGGGGCGTGCCGTGTGCGTGGCCCGGACGGGACACGGCTAATATAAATACAAAATTTATGTAACGTTTCAAATCAGTGCCCCGTCCGGGCCACGTACACCGCACGCCCCGTGCACAGCCCGGTCTAATATAATTCAACCCTTATTGTACAGACATTGTATTTATCTATTCAATTTAAAACAAGCTGTCTTCAAAGCTAGCCCCTGCTAGAAATCGGACCCCAGACTAACAGATTTGAGACCAGCAGTCTAACCATTACAAGCAGAGGTAGTATTAATTTGCAGAAACTCTTTAAAGCAAACAAACACTCTGAGATATTTATCGTTTCGCCCAATTTAAATGTTACTCTCCAATAATCCCTAGAGTCGGTCGTGGATTTTATAGCTGGAGTGACACCGACGGAAGAAGTTCACTACATAAAGTTATCATTTCACTAGCTTAGAGGGTATGCACACGACGACGCGGTTTAACGAACGCATAAACTTGTAGGTTTAAGATGGATTTTTATGTGTGACGCATTCAGCAAGCAAGAATAATCGGTACATGAACTAGATTCATAATTTTTGTGTGAATTAAAACGTTATATTATACTAGACTAGGCAATAAAGAGAGCAAAAGCAGTCCTCTGCCATAGTCCACTTTTTACCAAATAGCGACTGCACATGTTCTCAGGTGGTGAGCCCATCGCCGCTCTATGCTGATGGATGCATGTGCAATTTTTAGTCTATTAGTAGCCTTTTTCGACACCCAAGGGAAGAGAGGGGGTGGTAGTATTCTTCCACCGCTACGTGACACGATTAATTACTGCTACTTAAATACAAATCCTTTACATGCAAACAAATAAGTTTTATCTAATTTTAATATAATAGTAAAAGAGTACCTAAAAGACATTTTTCATCCAATTTAAATGTTCCCGTTCAATTCCCAGCTCTCCACAGCCAGACGATCGCAGATCCGCTTTACAGCCGGAGTGAACCAGCTATAGAAGTTTAGGTACTAACTTAACCTTCTGCAAGCTTAGTTTTGGCAAACGATTTCGTTTAATGACGTCATGTGAATGCTGTTTTTTATTACGCACCGCATTTATTAGTAAGGGATGTGCACTACTTCACATAAATATTTGGTTATCATATCGCTGTTGGTTGATGAAGAAAAATAAACATTTATTTTCATGACAGAGAAGTCTAGATGAATCTATAAATAAAAATCAATTTGCCATTATTGCATGTTTTTGGCTATTTGGCTAATTCTGTTTTTGTTAGGTTTGTGATTGACAGGAAAACGTATTTATCAATGTATTTTTTTTAATTCGTCATTCTGCGTCACGCGGACTAATTCGCGGACGGGTCGCTCGTCATTACATAAAAATTAACAGTTACCTACTTTGCTAATTTACTTTTCGAAACACGAAAATATTACACATGACCCACGCATGGAAGATTTTGGGGAGACCTTTGCTTGGCAGTCTGATAAATTGTTGTTATTTTTAAAGTAAGGGCCTATTATCGTTCAATAGGTTTTACTTCAAAACGATTGCTTCCAGGCGCTTTTGCATTATCTTTTATTTTTTATATTTTTGTAACTAATTTGTCCCATTTGTTTGCCTTGTCTGCTGTTTCTTTGTTACCTTTGTTTTTTTTTTATTTTTTTTATTTTGCTGTAAGTAGGTAAGTACTATTTTATTTTAAAAAGTTATGTTTTAGTTATCTAATATTGCTATTAATTTTCGTTATGTCACTTCAAATTATTCAGGCACTGTCAGAATAACAGCGTTTCTGTGTCATTCTGAACATCGACGAATGACATAGAAGCATAATAGAAGCATATGCTGAGACAGGACCCATTAACTTCGCACTCTTAGTTATATTTTTTTATTATTTATCTGTTTTTTATTTTTTTGTATACAGCCTGTGTTATTTTAGTTTCTTTATATTTTATTTTGTATATTATGTCATGTAAGAGTGTGTTAGTTAATAAATGTTTTCTATTCTATTCTATAATTGAAGAAAACCTAGAGTCACAACCATACGTAATTGAACATAATCAAACTGGCTCGTTTCTTTAATAAAAACTTTCGGGCAATCCTCCGTTGTCCGGGCATCGGCCCATATATTTTGTCACCAAAAGATATTGATGAAAAGACAATGTTGCCAAAAGCCTAAATAGGCACAAAACAGGACGCTCAGACGCACTTTAATATCGGTCAAGAGTCGCTTCGGGTCGTTGGACCAACGAAATAAGCTTTTCTAGCTATTTTTCTTAACTAGTGATCCGCCCGCGCCCGCTCCTTGCTCCACGCTTACTTAGAATTACCGTCTTACATTTGTACCATTTTGTACAAAATAATTCTACAATTACAAAAAACTATGATTGTCCTTTCTATCAGTGAAAACCGCGCTAAAATTCATTGTGTGGTCTCTTTTAATAAACTATTTTTTTTATTCGTATTCCGACTTAGTTAATAAACCAAAATAGTTCTAAGACTAGAAACTCTTTTTATTAACTAATTCGGAATACGAGTAGGTACACGCTACACGTTTGATTCTGCAACACGATTGAAAATGAAGTACTTTTTTTACTCTTGTAATAAATTAATTTTTCATATTTTGTTTACTAAAGAAAGGTTACAAGTTTGTATTGTGCACTGAGTCATAGTAATAGCCCTTAATTTATCTTTAACTTTATTTAAAAAAAAAAAAAATTAAAGCCATTGTAGTCTTTTTACCCGACTGCTCCTGAAGGAGGGTTATGTTTTTCGAGATAATGTATGTACCTATGTTTGTTGTATAATTGTTTGGCACGCTCTGCGAACGGCTCGATGGATTTAGCTTGAGTGAGTGTGACACTGGGTATGTCAAAATAAACAAAAAACAAAATGGCGGCCTGAACGGCTCGATGGATTTTTGCTTCAAAGTGTTTGTGTGTCATGTGTAGGTATATAGGTTACTATACAAACTCATTTAATAATGAAACTAAAAACAAATAAAATAAAACGGTAATTTAAAAACTAAAAAACTCGAATGCGTTTCTGTGTAATTTGGAAATAAAAAACCCTAATACTAGAAAGTTGTCATACCCGATAGCACTTAACTTAAGAATCGCCAAAGTTGCAAAAAAATTGTAGCAGTCGGGGCCAATTCTAGAAAGTGAGCCGTCTAGTCTTTTAATTTTAGCTTCAATTTTTCTTTGCAACTTTTCAATTCTTAAGTTAAGTGCAATCGGTTATAACAACTTTCTTGTTTTAGGGTTTTTTTTATTTCCAAATTGCACAGAAGCGCAGTCAAGTTGTTTAGTTTTTTAAGTTACCGTTTTCTTTAACGATGATTTGATTTCAATGACGGACTCACCAAATGGTAACTTTGCAATTTGCTATTTTTTTATTTGTACTGTTAGTGCATATGGTGTTGCAATAAAAGTAATATCTATTTGTCCATCAATCAATTTAGAATAAACTAGAGTAGGTAGTTATTGTCTGTATATTGTCCACACCCGGGCAAATGCCTCCATCATTGAAATCAATTCAATGATGCAATGGATGCGTTAGCCAAATGCGGGCTGGTGATCAACCCACTCCACCTGATGTTAAGTGGAAATGAAGTCCAGGCGCGAGGACAACTGGTGCAGCGTAAGAGACGTAGCATCAGTCACCCTCACTCTGCCGGCCCACAAAGTGCCTCTTCACGCCTCGTTTGAAGGACCCTATGTCATAGGTAGGAGGGAATACGTGTACTGGTAGACTATACTATCTTTTGGAAGTGCGACAAAGAAACGAGTCACCAAATTTCTTTGTGCGTGATAGAATATTAGAGACTGTAAATTAGTGACTCCGAAAAGCAGCACGCGTACTCCTATGGAGAAAGGGAAAAGGAGGGATGAGGTCAAAGAGATTTTCAGAGCACTCGCCATAGTATAAACGGTAAAAGACGCTGAGTGACGCAATATCTTTACGCAATTGCAAAGGCTCGAGAGTGTTAGTGACTTCCGCGATGCCAATAATGCGCACAGCGCAGCGCTGCAACCTGTCTAAGGCATCGAGAAGGTACTTTGCAGAGCCGTCCCAAAGGTGAGAGCAATACTCCACGCAAGACCGCACCTGTGTCTTGTATAATAGACACAACTGATCAGGCGTGAAGAATCGCCGCACCTTGTTCAGGACACCGAGTTTACGTGAGGCATTTTTAATCACGGTTTCGATGTAGTCCATTTGGTTCAGATCGCAGCAGATATCCATACCGAGCCATGTTAATACTGCTCTGCAGGCCTAGAGATGTACCCTGAAGAGAGGGAAGTTGAAGGAATGGCGACTTTTTCGCTGTGAACGCGTACACCTGTGTTTTCTTGGCATTGAACACCACCACAATTGATTTCGGGACTACCGCATATCGAGCCGAGCGCTAGACCACTCGGCCACTGAGGCGTTAGCATAGTAACGGGTAAAAACTTAAGCAAAAATCTTTTCCCTTTTCATTCCATTTATTGAAATTAGCTCCGGACAGCTTTTATCGTGATTCAGTTAGTTACTTACATAACACTATTCGCAACAGTGAAGGGGAGCAAGACACCCAATCGACAAGTTTGAAGAGTTAACACTACGCGATGGTGCTCCAGCTTTCCAGTTCTAGTTGAAACTAGTTTATTGTAGTATTACAGAATGATCACGTGAAATACTATTGATTACAGCGATACTATCGATAGTATTGCACACGATAGTAAAAAAAACATTACTATTGAAAGCATCAATTGTTTTTTTATAATCGGTTGTACAATATTCCCATCGATTGAACAAAAAAATTGATACTATCTGTAGAATCGATATTTTTTGGTTCATACTAGCTGTATAAGCAATACCTACTGTCGATACTACCGAATGCAATAGTATTTATAGTATCACTGTTAACAGTAAAAGTAATAATGAGGTAAAATTTTTAGGTAAGTATTATTTTAAACTTTAAACTAAATTGGAAATCTTACTCTGAAGCAGTTTGCAAAAAAATTAATGGGTTTTCTTTTGCTCTTTATAAATTGATGAAAATGGCCAATAGAGAAGCCGCCCTCACTGTTTTCTATGCATACATAGAGTCTTTTTGCTAAGATATGGTATAATAGTGTGGAAGCAAAAACAGTGTTTATAGCTCAGAAACTATGTGTTTAAGCGATATGCGGTATTGCACCAGATATATCATGCCGAACATACTTCGTAAACATAGGCATACTTACGTTAACATCTATCTACATATTGGAGGTTGGAAAAATTGTAAAACTAAATTACCATGTTTTCACTGAAGCAAGGGATTTTTACAGGGCCAATACTAGAAATCCTGATAGACAGGTAATGGATGCTAGACCGAAGACGTGAAGTCTTCGGTTTTGGGAAAAATTGTTACGCAATGTGCATAAACATTTATAAGAAAATACCAGAGTTCATAAAAGGCCTTCCCTTCAATAGATTTAAGTTTATGTTACGTAAATGGTTGATACTGTACACTTTTTATTCAATTGTCGAATATTTAAATTATAAATCAAATACTTAGCATGACAATGTAATTTTTCTATTAATCTTTAATCCTATTTGCATAATTAATATTGTGTATGTTTTAAATGACATTTTATTATCTAAATTTTGTATGCCATTAAGTCAAAGTAATTACCACAATTAATGCAAATAAAGAAATTGAATTGAACTGAGTGTCGCGTAGCGGTAAAGGAATCCTACCTATTATTCTACCTACTATTCTATTCTATTCTATTCTATTCTATACCACCCTCTCTCTTCAGTCGCTATTTGTAAAAAGTGGACTATGGTAGAGGACTGCTTTTGCTGTCCTCATTTATTGCCTAGTCTCTGACTAACCCTTCGGGGATAATGGTCTTGATTATAATATGTATGAATGTTGTCAATAGTATTGCTCTCTAAGTGCTATTGATACTATCGACAGTATTGACACGTAACGATACTATCGATAGACAATCGATACTATCGGTTACGTCTTTATTATTGATCTACTAATTGTCTATCTATATTGAACAATCTTTAGGCAACACTAGTATGTTTAGTAACGCTCCTAACTGCCATCCAATGCGCCCCTATTAAATTAATGTTTTATTAGGACACGTGCACGTGCATGATATGAAAATAATATCCAAGTTAGTGTCACCGCTTTTGATTTAACCACGGACGCTAGAAACATGGAAATAATCAAAATTTGCAGTTTGACTTGGCTGATATTCAAAGAGATGTGCATCGAATTATCAAAATGCAAGGCGCTCAGTCATTTCGGTATGCAGAGCTGACTATCTAATGAGATTGTATCATTATTATTCTAGCTTAAGATTTCTAATTCGGCTTATACAAAGGTAAATAGCGAGAAAGCAACGCGACGGGTGACTATATACTCTCTTGAGTAAACGACATACATAAATATACATTTACATATATATGTAGTGTAGTTACTACATGTGCTGGTCTTAGGAACCACCATCATACTGTGCAGAATATCAGCACTCATACCAAAAAATTTGGCAAAGTCATTCCTCTGTAAGACCATTCGGCTTTGGAATTCTCTGCCGGCGCATGTGTTTCCCAGCTCCTATAATCCCTGGTCTTTTAAACGGGGCGTGAAACGGCATTTATGCAGGCCGTCATGAATGGGTGCGCTTGTTACCGTGCTTGTTGCACGGTGAGGAGCGCTCTCATTATTTTGGACTACATCAGCTGCTTAGCATCAGGCAGGATGTAATCACTATGACGTGTCACATAAAAAAAAAAAAATATACTAACGACTATTTTCCACGAAGGGTTAGTCAGAGACTAAGTATGGGGACCGCAAATGCAGTCCTTTGCCAGTCTACGTTTCACCAAAAAACAACTAAACATGTGCTCAGCGTGATAGGTGGTGAGCCCATCGCCGCAATATGCTGATGGATGTATGTGCAGTCCGTTAGTCGCCTTTTACGACACCCAATAGATGGGTTGGTAGTATTCTATGATTGAGCCGCTACCACACATCTCGAATGGGCGACAAATGGCGTAAAATATAAATTCATTTTATAGAAAAGCACAATGGCCCAGTGACTAAGGCGTTCAGTTGGCGATCATAAAAGTTAAGCAACTCTTGATATGCCGGGTCAACTCACCCAATCGGTGTGAGTCAGCCGATGTCGATAAGTCAAAGTCAAAGAAAACGTAGGGTCAGGATAACTTATTTATTCATAGCAGTATGTATTAAACTGTTTTTAAAGATAATGTTTTGATATTTTATTTTGCCATTAACCTGTACCTATAATTCGGAAAAATCTATATCAGAATAACAATCGTTGTGGATATTTATTTTAACATTGAATGTACACAAAAGATCCCAATGGGTCGACGTGCCGCTGCGAGAGGGAAACCTCTGTAGGCCCCACTAAGATAAGATAAAATAAGATAACATTGAATTCTGCGAATCCTATCCTACTAATCTTACTAATTTTATAAACGCGAAAGTTTGTAAGTATGGATGGATGTTTGTTACTCTTTCACGTAAAAACTACTGAATGAATTTTGATGTAATTCAGCATACAGATAGTTTATAATCTGGATTAACACAAAGAATACTTTTTATCCCGATATTCCCAAGGGAACGGGAATCACGCGCGTGAAGCCGCGAGCAGCCGCTAGTAATAAAATAATATGGGAACAGCAGATTAACCAGTTGTAAATTAACGAATGCAAAGGTTAATATAACTAAATTAAATTACACATTTCACAGAATGTGTGTCGATCCTGGCAAATTTAATTTGCTGTGGTTTCTGGCTACCCCTCCGGGATCACGGCATTACGGGCGTGTAAATAAAGTAATGCAAAATATAAATAAATAAAAATCAATAGCTATGAATGTATGTTCACTTCAGAACTGCTGCACCTTTTTGGCAATTTTTTCTGTTGTGTTTGTAATTGTCAGCAAAAGGTGTTGTATGTATACGGTTTTTTTTGAAAATTCGTGATTTGTTTCGTCGTTTCGTTTTTATTCGTTTGTCGCAGGCAGGCTAGAATGTTCCATATTTTATTTTAATGCAAAAAGGTGATTGATAGTTCGACAGTTTCGACAAAGCGGTAAAAGTGCAAACTGATGTCGTTCGGGGATATGGGGAAAAAGTGCGGCAAATATAGAATCAGTGAGTATTTCAAAATTGAAAATTAAATCCTTTCCAAATTATTATACTGTTTTTTTTAGCAATAGAAATTGGTGAATGTCACTTATTTTTTATATTCTAAATAGCCAGTAAGTAATTTAAATGTTTAATTAATGTGAACATTTTTATAAAAAAATATGTTAACAAATACAAAACTAAAATTAAACACAAATAGTTTATAAGTTTGTATTTACTGAAAATCCGAGGACAGTGTAAACGATCTGAAGATCATTACACTTAGGACACTGATTTATTTCATTACACCTTCTATTATTATACAACGTATCTTATATCAATCTAATGTTTATTCTCTATTTAATTATCTGTTGATACCAAAAAATTACTATACCTATATAGTAACTTTATAGTAAATATAGATTTCTTAAAACGTACTCTCAGGTCAAAATATAGATTGATTCACGACGAACTAACCTATTTCAGACTAAATTATTAACAGTCACTGATGTAGTATGTCATTCCGACTAAAAACTTGTCATGTGACGTTACATGTTATGCTATATTGTTGAAACGAGTCAATTGATAGAGTAAAACAAAAATATTTTTACACTGACTTTTAGGCCTTTTATATTTTCAGTCACACTTTTATAATGTTGTTCATAAAAAAGGTTTAGTAACACTACTTTTTTAACTTTCAATTTCCAATGCTATAAAAAACGAAGATAGGTATATTTTCAATGCTAAAGTGAGTTTTTGTGTTTGTTTACTACGTTTTCACTTCACTTCACCTAAACCACCTAACCTAACCCATTTTCAGGTTAACCCTTTTGGGTTTTCCCAGAAACAACAATTACATATCGGATGGGTTAACAGGACAATTATAATTAAGGTTTTATAAAACTTAAACTTTCCTACACTCACACCAATTATCTGGCCCAAGAGAAGCTTCGCTATGAAACTCATGGTTACTAGACAACGGATAAACATACTTAAAATACTTAAATACATACTTATTAAACATAGAAAACACCCAGACCCGAGACAATTTAGAAAAACCATAATTTCTAAATTGACCCGACCGGGGATCGAACCCAGGACCCTAGAGATGGCGACACCATGAAAACCGGTTTACAGACCACTCGACCAAGGAAGGTTGAAAGGCTAATTAGATCAATTGATCTAAGCGACATTTTTTGCGAAATTGAGTTTAGTACCTATTCGGAATCAGCAATATTTCTCCGTCTTTTGAGTCATGTTTCGAAATTTTTTGACTACCTTTTTGGCGCTTAGCACCCAGAACAAAACAGGCCTCATTTCTAAGCTCATTGATCTATACGACACAAAATTAGACAAATTTGAGGACTCGATGACATAAGCTATTTTGATTTTTCGATATTTCATAACATGTGTCGATTAAGGCATTTGGCTTTTTCGCCATGGTTGTGGTTTTGTCGTTTGGTCTATTTTGCATTAAACCAAAACAATAAGCTTTGTCGTTCGGCCTATTTTAAAATGTCGCTTGAATCAATTAGCCTTTCAACCATAGATTTAGGATGTATATCTATGCTTTCAACCGTCGATATGTGCTCAGCCTGATAGGTGGTGGTGAGCCCACCGCCGCTCTTTGCTGTTGGATGTATGTGCAGTGCGTTAGTCGCTATTTACGACACCCAAGGAAAGAGATGGATTAGTATATTAGATGGATAGTATTGTTTTGATGAGCCGCCGCCACCACACAGGACGTAACTTAGATAAAACATTAAATAGGTACGTATTAAAATCCCGAAAATTCATAATACCTAAAATACCTACGTTTAAAACATTGAAAAGCAAAATACCGAATGTATGAAATACCTATGCCCGGCGATATACCGAACAATATGTCGATTTTCAAATAACCGAAAGTTCAAAAATTCCGAAAGTTCGAAACACCGAAAGTTAAAAATCCCGAAAATGCAAAATAGGTACCAAATTTTATAAGACCTAATTTCGAGGTTATGTTTTTTGATTATACAACAGAAATACTAGCTGCCCTACTCCTGTAGGTCACGTGATAGGTTAGAAATTTAAGTTACATTGTAAAAACACGGTTAGTCTGTATTTCGGGATTTTGAACTTCGGCTTATCAACTGTACCTATGTACCTATATAAATTTTCGGAATTTTGAACATTCGGGATTTGAACTTTAGGGATTTTGTACATTCGGGATTTTGAACTTTCGGCATTTAAATATTCGGCCTTCCGTTCATAGGTCATAAGAAATTCGGTATTTTAAAATTCGGCATTATAATAGGTACGTACCCCTACATATTATCACAACTATATTATCCCCGAAGGGTTAGTTAGAGACTAGGCAATGAGGACCGCAATAGCAGTCCTCTGCCATAGTCCACTTTTCACCAAATAGCGACTACACATGTGCTCATCGTGACAGGTGGTGAGTCTATCACCGCACTATGCTGGTAGATGTATGTGCAGTCTTTAGTCCGTTAGTCGCCTTTTACGACGCCCAAGTGAAGAGAGGGGTGGTAGTATTCTTTCACCGCTGCTACAAGATTAATAACACGAGCATATACCAGTATGTTTTATACATAATAATCTACGTATTTGCTAATTTCTTACGTTATATCATCCCATGAGTCAAGTTACTGGATGAGTAATTATAAATCTACACGAAGTGGAAACATACGAGATTATTACGGTTAACGAACACAACTTAATTAACATGCTCTTAATTATTTCATGTACTCATATAATTTAATCTTATTATAATATGGCGCAACGTTTAAATGTATTTCTGGATGAAAATTTAAGCAAGCATTTTTTTTTGCTTACATTTATGAGGTTAAACCGTGTAACCGTGACGCGTAGCGGTGAAAGAATACTACCCCATCGTATACTACCCCCTTGGCCGTCGTAAAAGGCGACTAACGGACTAAAGACTGCACATACTTCTAACAGCATAGAGCGGCGATGGTCACCACCTGACACGCTGAGTACATGTACAGTCGCTATTTGGTAAAAGTGGACTATGGTAGAGGACGCTTTTCGGTCCTCATAGCCTAGTCTCTGACTAACCCTTTGGCATAATAGTTATAATTATATGTAGGTACGTATGTATGTATTTATGAGTTAAACTTAAACATGGATTAAACATAAACTTAAAACTTTCCTTTACTCACACCAATTATCTAGCCCAAGAGAAGCTTCATTATGAAACTCGTGAAATGGTTACTAGACAACGGATAAACATACTTAAAAATCGTTAAATACATACTTATTATACATAGAAAACACCCATACCCGAGACAATTTAGAAAAACAATAATTTCTAAATTGACCCGACCGGGGATCGGACCCGGGACCTCAGAGATAGCGACACCATGAAAACCGGTGTACAAGCCACTTGTCCAAGGAGGTCGTCAAGTGAGGAGGAGATAAGGAGGTCACAATTAGTGATCATCAACTCGCATTTGGCTAATGTGGTGATAGCCAACACCAATTATTTGTTTTTTTCTTTTAATACAGGGGTGGTTTACATAGAAAAATAATAGGTACAATTCTAAAGAAATACTTTAAACAAAAAATTTGTGCAAAATTTGATGATGACAACTCAAAAACTAGAAAAAAAATGTCACTAAAAAAAAGGCAAAAAAAAGTTTTTTATCAACTTGGTTGATAAAACTTTATGCTTTCTAGCGACATTTTTCTTTTTCCTGTCGTTGAGTTGTCATTATATTATTGGCATGCCTCTTTTGGGAGTTTCTCCCGTGTTCTTTTAGCAACAACACGTGTTGTGAGACTCTATTTTAATTCAATCTACCGTACAATACTAAATGTGTTTTAAAAATATATAAGTACAGACCACTTGAAATTGGCTTAATGTTAAACGCAAAGCCCTTAATTAAGTTATATTTAAAACCCTCTTTTGCTTACATCTACGGGTATTTAATGCCATTTCACATCACAAGTTTTGCTACGCCCGTTCGACCTACAATGATGAGTAAAATAAGCGCTTGGTTCCATACAGAGTGTTTCCTTCCAAATCGTTTATAATTAAAGTGGCAGTGTCAGAGGGAGTTGGGTACAGGAAGCGCACGTGCTCCCTCCATTCCTACTAACTAAGGCACTTGATAAATTCTGAAGCTGGGGAAAAGAGCATTTTAATAAGAAATAATGTTACAACATACAGCTTGCATTGTGGGAACTTAGGGAAATACACGAACAGTAAGTATATTGTTGTGTTGACGTTTTAAATTTTAACGTCTGTCGAAGTATGTAAGTAAGTAATTAGGTACTGGATATTTCCTAGTTGCGTTTTCCCCCTTATAATAATATCCAGTTTCAAACAAATTCTAAGTAAGTAGGTATATTAATTATTTATTTTACATTTGCAATGTGAATGTAAAATAAATAATTGACATCGTGAATCGACAGTTCTATAAAAACTATCATCATCATCATCATCATCAGCCTATAAACGTCCCACTGCTGGGCACAGGCCTCCAGGCACGTGGGGATATTGGGCCATAACCCACCACGCTGGCCCAATGCGGGTTGGTAGGTTTTAACGACTGTCATCTTACGACAACAACCGGGACCAACGGCTTAACGTGCCTTCCGAAGCACGGAGGAGCCCGAGATGTTTTTTAATTGGTCACCCATCCAGCGACCCGCCATTGCGAAAGTGGCTTAGCGAGCAAGATCGCAAGCCGAACGCGCTAGCCGCTGCGCCATCGAGCTCCTCTCTATAAAAACTATAACACTGAAAATGTAAATCAGCAAACCATTTACAGATTCACACAAATAAAAAATAAATAAATAGAATATTTGCTATTTATTTTTTATTTGTGTGAATCTGTAAATGGTTTGCTGATTTACATTTTCAGTGTTATAGTTTTTTTCTAAAGTTCTCATTCCGCAACACATTAAACTTAACCTGAACAAAATTGTGAAAATTGTGAAAAAAAAGAAACTTATTAGATTTATGTATTGTTTGATATTACAAACAGTACTCCTAAAACATATTTTTCCGACAATTTTTTTTAATTTATCGCATGAAACAATAATTCTTACATGATAATATAATAAATAAAAATAAATTTTGTTTACGCTCACACCAATTATCTGGACCAAGATGAGTATTACTGTGAAACTCGTTTATATATTAAGATAACGGATAAATATACATAAACATAGAAAAAACACCCAGACCCGAAATCAATTTAGAAAAACAGTTTTTCTCTAAATTGACCCGACCGGGGATCGAACCCGGGACCTCAGAGATGGTGACACCATGAAAACCGGTGTACAAACCACTCGACCAAGGAGGTCGTCAAATATTTGTATTGATATCACGCAGGGCACCCCCTTCTTTAAAAAAGTAAATTTTAATTTTTAACACAAGCGCGTGATGGTTTTGCACATTTTGCAGAATAAAAACATTGCTCTAATTAAATTACTAGATCTGTCGTCAAGGGTAGACTTATGGTGATGATATGATGATATGCGACGGCCCATAATTATTTTGAAACTTTATACAAGTTACCACTAAACGAATTTACGCAGTTTCAAATGTTAAGTAAAACTTCATTCAAAAACTCAAATACAAAACCGGGCATCCAACTCTGCCAAATCTGTTGAATAATCGCAAGTTAATTTATTGCAAAAGTTGTTTATCATCATTAGCCGAAGAACGTCCACAGCTGGACAAAGGCCTCCCGGAAGGATTTCCATCACGTCCGGTCTTGTGCTGCTCACATCTAGCGGCTACCCGCGACCTTCACCAGATCGTCGTACCACCTTGTTGGAGGCCTACCTATACTACGTCTTTGGGTGCGCGGTCGCCACACAAGAACCGTTCTGTCCCAACGGCCGTCGATTCTACGAGCAATGTCAAGACATGTACCCTACCTATATTTATATAATTTTTTTATACCTACCTACCTTTATTTATATATTTAGATTATTTTTAAAAAACGATAAAAAAAATATGTGATAAATAATTGTCGACACCAATAATCTATTTAACGCAATTATTTTATTATCTATTTGCAGTCTAGAACTGGTAAATTTATAAATAAAAATATAGCAACCCATCGCCTACGGAACTACAAAACTAAATCCGGAATAAGTAATTTTAATCTTCGCCCTCATATTACGGCATTACTTGCCAAATCGCAAATTAATCTCCAGTCAAGGTTATCTTGAACTTTAATTCTTTAACGCAATTATTTTATTATCTATTTGCCGTCTAGAACTGGTAAATTTATAAATAAAAATATAGCAACCCATCGCCTACGGAACTACAAAACTAAATCCGGAATAAGTAATTTTAATCTTCGCCCTCATATTACGGCATTACTTGCCAAATCGCAAATTAATCTCCAGTCAAGGTTATCTTGAACTTTAATTCTATAAAGCTTAAGTGTTTAAATCGTAAAGCCTTCAAGTCCCCGCGACGAGGCAGACAAATGCCTTCAACATTCCACTTTGCGTCTTTATACTGTAACTCTCGAAATGTCACTTGAGCGGGTTATTCCCGTGCGCTAAACCATTTTGTTCCCAACCGCTCGTGTTGTCGCATGTTTAAAAGTACCCCTTGGGTGTCGTATAAATAAAATATTAAAATGCCGTTATTCAAAATAAGCCGCAAGAAACTTCAAGGCACTACTACATACACAACACAACTACACTACACTACAAGATGAATACAGTGCGGAAGAAAGCATTGACGCGACAGTTTTAACTGAATAAACAGCACTATTGAAATATAAGCGATCGATAGTCGATACTTCAATAACATCATCAACATCAAACATTTTTAAACTTTTGTGTTTCTAATGAATTCCTATTAATATAGGAAAGATTTTGACGAGTTTAATAAGATATGCGTATAGCGAAGGTAAGTTTAGTAAGTAGTTAGCATTAAACCTCGATTAAATATTTCGGTTACTTTGTTTACGTTAGGTTAATGAATCAAACTTAAACCAAAAATCTTGTAACAGTGTATTGCTATCTAACGATCATTCTCAGAGTATATACGTCAATGAACTTTGTTTACATTGACTGCTAATACCCAATTCCATCCTAATTTAATTTTGTCATACTATATAGAAAAATGTACTCTATTCTACGTACACAACTCTCCACACTATATGTGTGGTGACCACACATACACTTTTGTACTGACTGACCACACATACTATATTAAATAGACTATTGTTTGGATCAATAAAAGTGATCTCTTTCACACAACCTTCAGATGTAAAATTTAGACGACATTTTTTATTTATAGTTTTAAGATAGACTTTTTTTAAGACCAAGTGTGTGCTGTTTTTTTTTCTGTGTTTCTATTATTACTACCACATTATACTTGTTCATCGCTAAATTTACCTGTTTGTGTTACGAATAAAATAAAAAAATAAATATAGATTTTGAATTCGATTGGGTGCACCATGTATTGCATAAAAGTACAATGGACTTGGAGCGGAGTGGAAGCAACCCACTCGAGCATCCCAATTGGAATTATTAAATTCGTCAGCAAGCAGACGGCGGCGAAAAATAAAAGCTCCTTATTTGGCCTAATTTGAGACGTCGTTGACGGAAAATTGAAACGTCCATTTCGACGTCAGAATTTGCTGATTAATGAGAAATGTTACGTCATTTTTGAGTGAACTTGGTGTTTTTGTTGGGCAATTATTTAATTAAGAAGTTTTTGTACGTACTAAGACGTTTTGGCGTTTGTTAGAGGTGATTATCGAGTTCCCTTTGAACCGCAGAACCATGACTTGACTGCTCTGACGATACTTAAGATAATAGGTGATATGGTAATGTCTAAATTATACCTAAAGCTGCATATACTTGTGGGAGATTGGCATTTAAATGTAGATTACTATTAATGTTAGCATTAAAAACAAATGTTTGAAGAAAGCAAATTCACCGCAGTAATTAATACGAATAAGAAAACACGTGCTTGTCCATTGCCACGCTCCCCAGGCCATGCGTCATTAGCGACTTGTTTGTGCTTCAGTATAAAAAGGTCATGCGCTAGCGCCTTCGGGGCATTCTGTACTCAACTGCGGAGCATGACGGAGCTCTGATCGTCGACATAGTATTGAGGTATGCTATGATGGTGTAACTAAATTATGTATTGTAGTACATAACTGTGTATCTTACAAGAAATAGTAGTAAGTAGAGAGAGAGAGAGAGAGAGAGAGAAACATTTATTGACAACGAAAAAAAAAAAATAATAATAACAAAAGATCACATACAAAAAAAATAATAATTTGTCAATCAGGACCCCGCCTCAGCTTGTGTTGTTGCGACCAGAACGTATCGCAACAACGCTGGTATTCTGGCGGGGCCTGTCGGTGCACGGTACACGAACAACATACAGATTTACATGAAACACATACACATTACAATAAACTATACATAGACATAGACAATACTTACAGACAATAAAAATAAAAAAATTATGGGCAGAATGACCTTGACTCCTTAGCAACTTAGACAACTGATGTTTAAAAGTCTTGTTCTGCTTGTCCATGTCATTCATTGTTGAAATTGATGTCATCATTTCATTTGATTTGATCTTACATTTGATGCCAAGCCAAAGTTAAGTTACTATTAGGTACGCAGTTATCAAAGTGTTATCTTTACAATTTAATTAACGTAGTAGTGATTACATCCTCTCAGCTTGTTCAGATGATCGAAGCGTTCCATACAAAACCAAAAAAAACAACAATTCCACTCAATTTTCACAGGTACTTGTTCCTTGGTTATAATGTTGACAAAACTTGGTGAAGCAAGAGAATAAAGCAGCGACGCAAATGGGAAGAACGCGTTATACGAAACAGCAGACATTTCCCACGCCCGTCGAGAGCCACTATGAAGTAAGTAAAGTACATAATTACTCTTACAAATATATGAATTTATGCCTAAACAGTACAGACAAGTATGAAAAACTAGCCCGTTCCACAGCCATTTAAACCGGTTGTTTATTTCAGGTCTCGCCGCTCGGGAAAAGAAATTCCATACAAAAGTTCCATAAAACAATAATAACAAAATAACAATTCACAGGTATGTAAAAAAAATAAATAAATACCAATTACCAAGTACCAATTTTCATTATATAAAATGCGAAATGGCTAATTATTTTAATAAATTGATATTACTATTATTATAATTAACACTAAATGTGTGTATATTGTTACTGTCTGCCAATTAATCTGGTTTTTATGAATATAAATTGATCAAAATCATTACTCTCTTTTCTTAATCTTTCACATACTAAACTACCTAATTAAATTACATAAATAACATAATTATTAGACGATTACTGATGTGGAGTATCAGCTTGTTCTGTAAAAAGCTGCGCAATTTGGTTTTTAACGCATACCGACCGGTAGACATTCTGATATTGAGAGAGGGAGAGAATTCCAGAGGAGCATGGGTTTAACAAAGAAGGAAGAGTGAATGATCTCAGAGTAGTGAGAGGGACAGATGAGCAAGCGGTTAAAAGAAGAACGAAGATATTGTCATGACTGGCATGGCCCGCATACTTCTACGCAGCCGAATGGGCAACCGTTTAAGCTGTGATCGGCATGAGAACACATGATCATACTTATGAAGGTTAAATACGAATCACACGCAGTTATTCAAGAGACGGTCGAGGTTGTTAAGTAGGTAGATCTGCATTTAGGTCGAGGTAGCACACATCACCATAGTCGTCGGTGATCACGCGGACGAAGTCACCGACGGGCGGATAGTTTTTAATACAAATATGATAAAGAACTCTACCGTGTCGCGTAGCGGTGAAAGAATACTACCACTCCCTATCTTCCCTTGGGTATCGTAAAAGGCGACTAACGGACTAAAGACATGTGCAGTCTTTAGTCCGATCATCCGACATCCAACAGCATAAAGCGGCGATGAGTTCACCACCTGTCATGCTGAACACATGTGCTGTTGCTATTTGGTGAAAAGTGGACTATGTGGTAGAGGACTGCTTTTGCTGTCCTCATTGCTCCCTATCTACCGACCTCAATAGACAGGGTATCGCAACTGGAACTACGGGTCCGGTTGTGTTTTCAGAGGTACTACGGGGTTCCGGTTCAAGCCCCCCGCTGGTCGTGCCTTTAACCAGGCGCCTCCGAATGTTCGTTTGTCCTGGTATTGTGTGCCAGGACTTCCAAACTCGTGCACAGCGAGCGGGGCCTAGTAGCGGTCTCTGAGGGGCCAGAAGCGAAAAGTCCTGCGGGGAACGTGAGTTTCCCTTATAGTTGGCAGCTTTGTCCGGTGGTTTTCATTGGACATTGGTGTTGACATCTCCGGTACTAGTCTGGATAACTAGTAGAGGCGGCCTCCTAGATGCCGTAGTCTCCGGTCCAGCCAGCCGCGTAGGACGTGGGAACTGGCTAGGCGCCCGTATGGGTTCCGAAAAGTGAGTGTGCTTACTACTCCGCTACCAAGGTGGACACTTGGGAGTCGACTTTAGAGTCGACGACCCTAGCAGTGGCAACTGCGAGTTGTGCCCTTCGTGCAACGAGAAGTGAGCGAGCTTGACAGCTCCGGTTACCTATCTGGACAATAGGCAGTGAACTACACGTGTTCACGGGGATACTCTCCTGAGACACTAGTCTTATGAGTACCGAATGAAGAGCGCGCTGCGGCGGGCACTAATTTGGCGTCAAGACCTAACGTTGGTAGTCTCCAGCGCGAGTGTTCTACTGGCGCAGGGACGTCTGGCACTTCTTGCATAACCTAACGGTTGGTCTCGAGGTGCCAGTACAAATAAACTTAGTGAAATAAGGAGAGGGGATGTCCTCATTGCGTCCCTATCTACCGACCTCAATAGATAGGGTATCGCAACTGGAACTACGGGTCCGGTTGTGTTTTCAGAGGTACTACGGGGTTACGGTTCAAGCCTCCCGCTGGTCGTGCCTTTAACCAGGCGCCTCCGGCGGGATCCGGACATGGGTTGGACTCGTAGTGGCGTGTGGTTAGCTGTAGAGCTTGGGAATGTTCGTTTGTCCTGGTATTGTGTGCCAGGACTTCCAAACTCGTGCACAGCGAGCGGGGCCTAGTAGCGGTCTCTGAGGGGCCAGAAGCGAAAAGTCCTGCGGGGAACGTGAGTTTCCCTTATAGTTGGCAGCTTTGTCCGGTGGTTTTCATTGGACATTGGTGTTGACATCTCCGGTACTAGTCTGAATAACTAGTAGAGGCGGCCTCCTAGATGCCGTAGTCTCCGGTCCAGCCAGCCGCGTAGGACGTGGGAACTGGCTGGCGCCCGTATGGGTTCCGAAAAGTGAGTGTGCTTACTACTCCGCTACCAAGGTGGACACTTGGGAGTCGACTTTAGAGTCAACGACCCTAGCAGTGGCAACTGCGAGTTGTGCCCTTCGTGCAACGAGAAGTGAGCGAGCTTAACAGCTCCGGTTACCTATCTGGACAATAGGCAGTAAACTACACGTGTTCACGGGAATACTCTCCTGAGACACTAGTTTTATGAGTACCGAATAAAGTGCGCGCTGCGTCGGACACTAATTTGGCGTCAAGACCTAACGTTGGTGGTCTCCTGCGCGAGTGTTCTATTGGCGCAGGGACGTCTGGCACTTCTTGCATAACCTAACGGTTGATCTCGAGGTGCCAGTACAAATAAACTTAGTGAAGTAAGGAGAGGGGATGTCCTCATTGCATCCCTATCTACCGACCCCTATACATAAGGTATCGCAGCTGGAACTTGTCGTGAAGCGACATTTAAAAAAGAAAAGATGATAAGAAATTAACAAATATTTACGAGACAAAATAAAATTACAAACAAAAGTTAAAAAGTAAGTGAGTGATGATGGTGTGTGTGGAGGTGATGATGGTTAAAATGAAGGTTGATGATATAAAAAGTGAAGAGGTAGGTGCAGCTGACGTGGAGGCAGGCGAAGGTGTGGAGGCAAGCGCTGAACTTGGCAGTCGTCGAAGGGCGCAGGCAAGTGAAGACAGGCAGGCGCCGGTAGGCAGGCGCCGGTAGGCAGGCGCCGGTAGGCGAAGGCAAGCGAAGGCAGGCAGGCGCCGACAGGCACGCGCTGACAGGCAGGCGCCGGTAGGCGCAGGCAGGCGCAGGCAGCAGGCGCCAGCAGGCGCAGGCTGGCGAAGGTGCAGGCAGGCAGGCGCCACCAGGCGCAGGCAGGCGAAGGTGCAGGCTGACAGGCGAGACAGGCACAGGCAGGCGTAGACGCACGCGATGACTGGAGGCTGTAGTCTTCCAATTCGGAAGCTGGTGATTGTAGTTGAAGACTAGTCTTTCCAATTTGGAAGAGGAAAGTAAGGAGTCTTGACCTTCCAATTCGGAAGCTGGTGATCGTCTCAGTAGACTAACCCTTTTGAATCCAAAGCTAGAGATGTAATGATTAGTCGTCGGCTGAACTTTATAATGAAACCTCGGTTTCTGAGTTCTGCATAAATTTCAAAATAATATTTTTTAAACGCTGAAATCTCGATGGCCAAATGTGAAAATAAGAAAGTCAAAAAGTTTTGATTGAATTATGTTCATAAGTTGCATAGCAACGAAGCAAAAATAAGTTGTCAGATACGTCAAAACGTAACCAAAACACAATATTTAGTAAATAGAAAACAATTAAGGTGAGATAAATGTAAATATTACAAGGAAAAACGCATAATAAGATTATCGAAGTGATCCGAAACTTGTGAGATACGTAAAAGTGTCGAAAAATAGTGTCCGAAGTTTCGTGATTTAGATCACGTAAGTAAATGTGTTTAGATCACGGACCTGAATTTTCAGGTCCGTGGTTTAGATAAAAGAATTGCGATGGGTGTAGTGTAGTGTGTAGTTACTAAATCATTATGTATCGCTGCAGAAGCGAGGAAAAATAAAGGCAAATATATAAATGAGACGAAGTTAAAATATGAGATGATTACATGAAATAAAAAAGGTACCAGGGAAGTGGAACAGGTAAGTGGTTTCACCACAAACTACGGGTCCGGCTGTGTTTCTCAGGGGTACTACGGGGTCGCGGTTCATGCTGGTTGTGCCTTTACCGGCGCCTCCGGCGGGATTTCAGCCGTGGGTTTGACTTGTAGTGTTTTGTGGTAAGCTGTAGGGCTTGGGAATGTTCGTTTGTCTTGGCATTGTGTGCCAGGGCTTTCAAACTCGTGCACAGCGAGCGGGGCTTAGCAGCGGTCTCTGTGGGGCCAGCAGCGAAAAGTCCTGCGGGCAACGTGAGTTTTCCTTATAGTTGGCAGCTTTGTGTGGTGGTTCTCATTGGACATTGCTGTTGACATCTCCGGTACTAGTCTGGAGAACTAGTAGAGGTGGCCCCCTAGATGCCGTAGCCTCCGGTCCAGCCAGCCGCCGAGGACGTGGGAACCGGCTAGGCTCCCGGATTGGTTCCGAGAAGTGAGTGTGCTTACTACTCCGCGACCAAGGTGGACACCTGGGAGTTGACTTTAGAGTTGACGACCCTAGCAGTGGCAACTGCGAGTTGTGCCCTTTGTGCAACGAGAAGTGAGCGAGCTTGACAGCTCCGGTTACCTATCTGGACAATAGGCAGTGAACTACACGTGTTCACGGGGGGACGCTCCCGAGACACTAGTCTTTTGAGTACCGAATGAAGAGCGCGCTTCGTCGGGCACTGATTTGGCGTCAAGACCTAACGCAGATGGTCTCCTGCGCGAGTTGGTTTACTGGCGCAAGGACGTCTGGCACTTCAAGCATAACGTAAGGGTTGGTCTCGAGGTGCCAGAACAAATAAAATTAGCGATGTACGGAGAGGGGATGTCCTCATTGCCTAGTCTCTGACTAACCCTTCTGGGATAATATACGTGATTATATGTATGTATGTATGTTAAAGGACTATAAAACAGAAAGCATTTTTTTTACATAACCAATTATATAAATAAGCAGATAAATAAATTAAGAAGCTTATAAACTTAATACAAAAAGCCCATATTTTCAATAAAAAATAAACTTTTAAGTATAAGGAAATACAGAGATACAGCTTATTCAACATTTATACGGCCGCAAATACAATTAAAAATAACGTTGAAATGTTGTTTATTTTTATTTGTGTCAAAAAACAGTGTAAGCACACAATAATGTTCACGATAACAAAGTATTTTTTTATGGTATTATGTTATTGTGATACCCAGATCATTAGGTAACCATGACAGCATTTAGAGCGGATATAGATTATATAAAAAACGTTATATAAATAAGTAATGTCCTTTTAGTATTTTTACGCCTCGGTGGCCGAGTGGCCAAGCGCTCGGGTCGATATCCGGAGGTTCCGGGTTCAAATCCCAGGTCAGATTTTTCGATGCATAGCCCGAGTTTGTGATCATCAACCCGCATTGGGCAGGCGTGGTGATTAAGCCAATACCCACAATTAGCTACTTGACAGTTTTCGAAAAGTATTTAAAAAGTTACAAACGCTTATTTTATACCCCGTACAATATTTTCTTTCTCGAAAAAAACCTTTATTTAACAGAAAAAAACATATTTTTCTCTATTGATTTCAAATTTAGTGTGAAAACGGTTGGTCACGTGACATTTTGCTCGGTGACGTCACATTTCAATAAATACAGAAACATAATATCTTGAAACCTGACAGATGTCTTTGATAATTTTGTTAAATTTGACGTCACGTGAAGCTCAATCATGGCCGCCCCTTACTGCCCGTGTTTCGGGTCTTGTATTCTACAGATAAAAAACCGCAAATTTATTTTGTAAAAAAAGAAAAATTTACAAATTATCTTAATAAAAAAAAACTATTGGATAATTATCGTTAAATCTTATACTACGATTTCCGACATATTTCATATTTTATTGTTACAACTGTCAAATAGCCAATTGTATTGATAACTAGATTGCAATGTTAAAGGTCTTTACACTGCAGTCACCATCATCATCATCAGCCTACACTCGTCCACTGCTAAACATAGGCCTCTCCAAGAACATGCCACTGAGCACGATCCGCGGCCACTCTCATCCAGCTCTTGCCAACCACCTTGCGAAAATCTTTGCTCCACCTTGTCTGAGGGCGTCCTACGCTACGCTTGCCGATACGCGGTACACTGCAGTACCCCGCAGGATAAAGGCTGTACTTTAATTTTACTAGTATTTTTAACACACTCCTCCTCCAATAACCATGTCGCGTAGCGGTGAAAGAATACTACCACCCCCTCCCTTTAATTGGGTGTCGTAAAAGGCGAATGACGGACTAAAGACTGACCATACATCCAACAGCATAGAACGGCAATGGGCTCACCACCTGTCACGCTGAACACATGTGCAGTTGCTATTCGGTGAGCGTACTATGGTAGAGGACTGCTTTTGCTGTCCTCATTGCCTAGTCTTTGCTAACCCGTCGGGGATAAAAATCGTGATAGTATTATGATATTTATATTATATGATTACGTGTTCATTATATGATTATATGTTTGTATGTTTAACACACTCACTTCATCAATCCAATACGGATCCCAAAAAAGTATTTCTCGTTTTTTTTCGTCTAGTTGCAGCCAGTTTTTCAAAGTGGACCGGGCGAACGCAACTCGTTGATTTAAACTTGATTTGGCAGCCGACTTTGCCGGCTTTGGCTGGGACCTAACTGAATCCTTGCGTCCACGCCCAACGACCAATTGCTTGATATGAGACTACTAGGTTTTTCGGAACACAGATTGATTGGACTGCCTCCTTTTGAATCTAAAAGAGATTAGTCATCAATTGTAGTGATGACTTGATTTCATTTACCCAGCTGTGGATATTGAAGATTTTAAGCAAAGGGGAGTTAAATGTGTTCAAAGATTTCTTAACAAGCTTACCTGCGTCGGAAATCTAACCTTACGGTTCTTGTAAGTAAGTACACGCACTTATCAACAACATAATTATAAATTCAACGATGACAATAAAATATTTCCAAGAAACATTCCCTTTTCAATTTAAGGACGATCTTATAATTTTACAGTACTTAACTTCTAAAGTCAATGGAACAAGATGAAGCATTATGAAATTACAATTACGTCGAACATAATATTCATTTATTTTTGTCGCAATTTCATAGGTTAATTATTTAAACCTATTTATATAAAATGGTTAAAAAAAAGTTATTCGTGTTCATTATAAATTATGTTAATGAGTTATAATTAAATTATGGTAATAAGTTCTTTTTAATGTTTAACACAATGTGAAAGCGCTTGCATGGCCTTCACCCTGCCTCATGGTAAGTAACGGAATAGCATTTCACCAGAAATCCTCAATTACTGAGGAACCGGCTACCTCATTATTGTTGGAAACTTGAAGTTATCAATGCTGCGATCGCAAGAATGAATTTGGCCTAATATTGCCAAGCATCACAAACGTTGTTTTTAGAACGGTGCGGGTATGAAGCACTTTATAAACGAAGGCTTCACAGCAAACAGTGGCCAACATCACCGAAGGAAGATAAACTTAATTTCAGGCCTGTCGTGTTATGAAGTGGTATACGGTTAGTTAATTAATTTGATGTCATCACATTGTCGCCACATTTTCAACGGCTTTGCTTTTAGAAATAGCAAGTCTGATGAGGCTTTACTTCATGGTTACCTTTAACATAAGGTGGCATTAAATAATAAAGATAATTATAGGGTCAGATACAGAAGGGTCCTTCCTCAGTGTGCAGACCTAGCCACCAATAACTTGGGTCTATAGATACCCGTTGCTGGTGGCAACCCAGGTTAAGTTTTTTTTATAATACACACATCAAAAGTGTCTAGGGATCAAGCATTTTTATGCGGATTTCTTGAGATTGAGATGTGGCTTTGTAATAAATTTATGATTTTATAAAATTATATGGATCCTTTTTGGTGCATTTCATAATTTGAAACAGGAACTTTCAATCAATTTCTAGTAAAAGATGAAAATCAGCTGTCAATATATTCCCTATAAAAACATACAACGCATTGAAGACATTATTAGTGCTACTGTTTCCCTACTACTGATTAAAACCAACGTTATTATGGAGCGGCGACGTCATTTAAGCAGGGAAGAAATGCTCAGAGCCGTGGGAATGATAGAAGCTGGTTCCCGGCAACGTACTGTGGCTTTAGCTCTGAATACAAGTCAGAGTGTTATCAGTCGACTTTGGACACGTTACCGAAGCACTGGTACCGTGGCTGAGCGCCATGGAGGACGGTATCGCTGCACCACACGGAGACAAGACCGATACATTCAAATCACAACTCGAAGAGCTCCAACAATAACCGCCATGATGTTAGCCGTGAGGCTTCATCACTCTTTAGGGAACTTAATTAGCGACCAAACAGTCAGAAACCGCTTGCATGAAGTGAACCTTCATTCCCGAAGACCGCTAAGGGTACCACCTATAGCAATGCACAATCGTAGGATTCGATATCAATGGGCTCTTGAACACAGAAATTGGGCAGAAGAACAATGGCGTTTCGTGTGCTTTTCTGATGAGTCTCGTTTTGGTATGAGACCGGATACAAGACGTATACGACACTGGAGAACCCCTGGACGCCAACAGCGATTAAAATCCTGCCAGGAAGTCCATCCTTATAGTGGTGGAACCATCATGGTATGGGCGGGTATTTGGATCGGCGGAAGAACTGAGTTCATTTGGATCAGAGGCAACCTCAACGCTCAAATTTATGCTGAGACGATTGTATCAGACATCATCGTTCCTCTACAAGTGCAAATCGGTCCCTTATTTCAGTTAATGCATGATAATGCACGACCGCACACCGCAAGAGTTGTAAGACAGACTCTCGCCGCAGCTAACATCAATGTCATGCCCTGGCCTGCTCAGTCGCCAGCCTTGAACCCGATTGAGCATGCATGGGATATGCTACAGAGAAGAGCTCTGCCGAATATGGAGGGTATCCAGTCGCAAGAAGACCTTTTTTTGTTGTTGCAACGAACATGGGCGGCCATTCCACAGCGTGATTTGGATGAACTCATTTTGAGTATGCCAAACCGATGTTCTTGTGTTGTTAGTGTTCGCGGTAGAAACACGGATTATTAATTGTTTAAGTTACCCAATAAAATTTAAAAAAAAAAAACTGTTGTTTCAGTCTTTTTTTCGAACTTTAATGTTAGTGGTTCAAATGTCAAAAATCCCTTTATTAGGAAAATGGCAAATTTCTTTATTAATGCAAAGGTGACTTGGTTTATCGTTACTTCGTTACTGTAGACAAACGAAAACACTTTATTTGATGAATCCTTAAAGAAAATTTTAATTAATATCAATCAGGAGAAAAGTTATTGCAAAAATATATGTTGATCCCTAGACACTTTTGATGTGTGTATTTTAAATTGTATAAACATTTTTCAAAAAATATTGATATAATGTTTGCCTAAGAGAGAGAGAATAATAAATGTTTACGTTTTCAAATATGCTCGGTAAGATAGTTATTCTGCTATATATTTGTATCGGGACACATAGCTTAACAAAATTAGCATTCGTCGATTTAAATCATATTTGCTGTAGGTACTGCGGGCCGATCGCCGTAATTTTATGACGCATTGGTCGAGTGTACGTGCAGTTCACGCATACGTGAAGTACACCTTAAACGCAAACAACCGTCCGTATTGCCCTAAAATAAAACTACGCGTCATCGTCACCTGCACTGCACGTCAACTGCACCTACGCGTGAAACCAGTGTGTGTTGCCGTATGCAAGTTTTGATAATTCTATATCGATTATTCGTTGTGTAATCGATTATGTCCACGAATAAAGTTGTTGTTACAGTGCTACATCACGCCTAATAACCTAGGATCTAAGTTTATTCACAAACATAACACTTGATTATGATCTAAGCATAGTAAAAATGGTATTAAAACGGAGATATTGAACACAAAATATGGATGTATGGATGTATCCCTTTGCATACCCTCCCATGAAGAAAAAAACACTGTTGGTTCTGATTGACAGTTGGGTTGACGTTAGGTTTAAATATTAAAATAGGTGTCCAATCATTTGACAAAAAATAAATACCTAATTTTCATTTGAAAAATAACATTTGACAAAATTATACTTGATAAATGTATCATTTTACAAACTATTGTTTAATAAACTACTCATTAGACAATATACCTATTTACTAAAAAAATAATCATTATGCCAAAACATTATTTCACAAATTGATTATTTTTTAAACATGTTAGTTGGCAAAACAATGTAAAGCATAAATAACATCCAACAAATACTAGCTGCCCTACTCCTGTGGGTCACGTGATAGGTTAGATATTTAAGACAATCGCGAAGCGCAGCGTAGCGGTTGTCTTAAATTTAGAGGTTATTTTTTTATAAGACAACATAAATACTAGCTGCCCTACTCCTGTAGGTATTGAAATTGCTTACATCCTTGCTTATATAATATATCATACCTAATATACCATACTTTTTGTAAAATCACCAATTTGGCAAACGAATTATTTAGTCAAGTGAATATTATTAAAATAATATTTTAACAGTAGAAATATTTCGTAAGAAAAACATTTGCGAAATCTGTATATGTCAAATGATTCTTTTTAAAGTAATATGTTTGCGAAAAGAAAGTTTGTCAAATGATTAGTTTTTCAAACGTTGTTTGTAAAATTATCTTTCGTCATACGTTTTTTGTTAAACAATAGTAAACCATTAAAATAATTGAATTTATTTGTATTTTGCTCGGAGTTATTTTACTTGATAAGGTAAGGTATTGTGTAACTATTGTAAAAGTAAGTTGGCGTTTAATTGGTTTGCCGGCAGTAGTTACAAAGATAATATGAGATATGACAAGTTTTAACTTTGTAGATTTTCGGTTCAATTTTTGATGGTGACACCCAGAAAAGAAATCGTCTCTGAGACAAATTGAGATATTGGTGGAGTTTCTCGAGAACCATATCCAATGTGATACTTTTTGATTTCCATGTTTATAAATTATTTGTGTATTTTTGTTCATTTCATGGTCAATCTGTGTTCGCTAGCATAAAATTGAAGAGGTATTTACTGAGCATTTTGGTAGTGATAATATTTGTGTGTTTATTTCATCATCATCATCATCGTCATCGGCCTATAAACGTCCCACTGCTGGGCACATGCCTCCCACGTGGTCAATGGTACGTGGGGATATTGGGCCATAACCCACCACGTTGGCCCAATGCGGGTTGGTGGGTTTTAACGACTGTCATCTTACGACCGGGACGTTGGTCCCGGTCGTAAGATGACAGTCGTTTCGCTTAACGTGCCTTCCGAAGCACGAGATGTTTTTAATTTGGTCATCCATCCAGCGACCCGGCATTGCCAAAGTTGCTTAGCGGGCAAGATCGCAAGCCGAACGCGCTAGCCGCTACGCCATTGAACTCAACTAACGAGTGAAGATAGAATACTGCTGTTTAAAAATGTATATTTTGCTTACAGAATAAACGTTGCCGCTGTCGTCGTTCTGATAATGAGCTAAGGACTTCCCTTAATATAAGTTACCTATGTGTAGAATTTAAGGATTTAAGATATTGTGACAATAATAAACAATTTTTTATCAAATTTTATATTTGTTTTTATTACATGAGGTTTCTCTCGTTCCAAAGCCTTTGAATAAGAGCCTGTCGGACTGTCCTCCTCTACATTAACTCGATATTTACACGCCTATCAACATTTTGTGGTACTTGAGCCACTTTTAACTCTGCCTCAGCAGCCACCCTGCGGACTTGATTTAAAGCCTCACGCTTGCGTTCTTGTAAATTAAGTTGGGGATGCAGGAATTTGAGCACGTAGAGCCATGTTGTGCAGCACAGCACATGCATTCACGATTTGCCCAGCAAATACTGGATCGTAGTGAAGCATCCTCGCAGACAACAAACATCTAAAAAATAAGATTTACATTCACAGCTAAACAGATTTGGATGAAGCATAGCATGTAAATTTATTTATGTAAGATGAAGCACCCGCTTGATCAACAAATAAGCTACTTCATATCTCGATCCATCGAGTGGTTACTGTGAGAGAAACAAAATTATGCTACAATCATCGAGCTATTATTACTACGTATAGAGAAGACACCGCTCACCACTGCTATGTTCCGTTCAAGTGCGGCCTGCCGGCCGCACTTTCGCTGCAAACGCCTCAGTGATTGCGCGTGATTCGAGCGATTGTGGACCTTGCGGCTGCACCTTAGTGCGCACAAACTTGCTTCGCGGTGTCTTCTCTAGTTTATTGTACCTCAATGGCTACAATCTCAAATCTTCTTGATCTGCCAAATCCAACATTTCCCAACGCAAATGGTTCATGCTCAAATTTTGTGCCTGAAAAATTAATTCGAAAGGTATGACATTATAAGGTAGGTAAGTACATCACTCGGTAATTGTGTATGATGCTGTTTTTTTACTATATATCTGTAGGAAACGACATAAAAGTTACTAACAAGATTTGCAAAGTTAACAATCCATACACTTCTGCAATGCGTTACCAACACTCGATGAACACTGCAAAGTGACATTTCATTTGACATTTATGAAACGTCTAAATTTAGCGCGATACCGTTTTTGTGCGATACAAAAAACGCGTAAGTGAGGTTCTATTATTTATGACAATACGGCGGTGCGCTGCGTTGAGGTGAGCGTGCGTCATTATTTAATTACGGCAATACGAAATCAAACGTTATGACGCAAACGCAGTCAAGACGTGCTGCATAAAATTACGGCGATCGGCCCGCTGGTCAAACATATAGGTACAGCAGAGGCCGTCAAAGTAAGTTTATAAATTCATATCGCTAGATTTTAAGTTTAACAATTTGCTCTGAAAATACTTAACTGTCGTGTTATTGAAAGTGGAGCCACTATGTAACGATTTTTTTTTTACCTACTCCGAAAAATGGCATGGCAACCGAGGAGGTACGAAATATTTGATTTTTTGTGTTAATTATACTCAAATTAAGATAAGATAACGAACCGTTAAAAAAATACTACCTCGTTTCGTTAACCAAAGAGGTAGGTAAGTTATCTAAGATTTGATTTTTTGGAACTCTTTTTTGATTCGATTTTATTTTTGAAAACAGAGAACCAAATAAAACTGTGTGTTCGCGACATGGACGGAATTATCACACTCGGAACGGAATAGTCACTGAGTGGTAGAGCCACGCTGCGTTGCAGCACGCATTGGGCCGGCTCGCCCTGGGTAATACCACCCTCTCACTAATATCCGGCGTGAAATAATCGCCCTTGGTGCTGTTGTGTTTCGTCCGGCCAGTGAGAGGGCGGCGGTAATTGCTCTCCATCAGGTGACCCACATGCTCGTTTGCCTCCTTCTTTTAAAAAAAATTAAAAAAATCGGTTTTCCATACAAATTTTGAAGTCGAAATTTTTAAAAACCAATAAGTCAATTTTGATGAAACTTTGCATGCTAAAGTAAAAACAGGGATCTAAATAGTTTGTTGAAAACATTTTTTTAAAACGTTTATTTAACTGAGTTATTGGGATTTTAAACTTTCTATAGTGGACTTTAAATCACAATAACTCAGCTAAATAAACGTTTTTTAAAAATGTTTTCAACAAACTATTTAGATCCCTGTGTTTTACTTTAGCATGCAAAGATTCATCAAAATTGGCTCATTATTTTTTTTATTTAATAATAATTTTTTTTAGATAATAATTTTTTTTATTTATTATTTTTTTTAATTAATTTCTACTTGGAAGTTTGTATGGGAAACCGAAATGCGTAAACCCTATTAAGTAATATAATATTACGTCCACGGTACACGTAAAGTACTTAGTTAAATTACCGGGCATTCTTTGAGGAATTCAGATGGAGGTTATCTAATATGCTCGGTCTGGGATCATGTTACTTGTATACAAGCCTAGGCCACGACTGGCCAGTAATCTGTGCCAGTTATGGACTCACGTAAGTGTGTCTGTGCTTCGCTTCGCCCACATTGCCACGTTCGTCCATCGATACCAGCTTTGCCGACCGCTGCATCGTTGCTTATTTAAAACATTTTTTTAAAATCTAGCTAGCAAAGCAATGTACTTGAAAGGTACTGCGATAGTTGTTGAAGTTATACAATAAGGCCCCGGGTTGCTAGTCAAGCGCTGCACCATGCTAAAAAAAACTTTATAACCTTAAGAGGATCCTGCACGAAATTGTGAAAATTTACGTATGTCACGTGACATATGCGCTGAATTAGTTAAATACATTAAAAGAACTTACGTAAGTTAGCCTGATTATTGCACAAGGTCGTGGCCTTGTTGAAATTTCAAACAAATTGTTTAAACAATAACAAACAATACATAAATCTTATGACTCCTAAAAACATTTTTCTTTGACAACTTTCTTAATTTTACGCATGAAACAATAATTCTTACATGAAAATATTTGTATTGATATTCCGCAGGTCGCCCCTATCTTAAAAAAGTAAATTTTAATTTTTAACACAAGCGCGTGATGCTTTTGTACTTACATTTCGCAGAATAAAAACATTGCTCTAATCAAATTACTAGGTCTGAAACTTCGAAGCAGAATTGTTCTAATTTTAAATATTAATATGATTGATTTTGCTTTGAAGTTCATTATGCTACAGCATTATATATAGCTACTATTCCTTGAATGAATATCTACATTCGTAATTAGCTGAATAGTAAATAAATTATATATTTTTTAGTAACTTGTGAAATTTATAAGTGTACCTATACCTCATATGATTGTACGTCAGGTCGACTATGTGCTCCAATATTGCTTAATAATGTATTGTCTCATTTTTATATAAAATTTAATAACTAAGTTTATAAGCTGTCCTCGAATTTGCAATACCCAAACGGTAACTAAGTTTTAAGCACTTCTTTTTTATTGTCACCATCTTGTACACTTAGTTTGCAATAAACTTTTGATTGATTGATTGATTGATTGAGACTTATGCCAGTTTTTGCGATCGCGCGGCTCCGCGCGGTGCCCTCTTAAATAGTCGAATACCTACATTCTAATAATTATAAAACTGTTACATTTAATCCTCCTTTTGTTTCACTCTGTTGACATTTCGGAGAACCGTCCAATAATCTAAGAAAACCCCCAATGCTTTCAGCGTAGTTTTATAGATTGTCGTAAATGACGTCACTTTATGGACGACCCTTTGTAAATTGAAGATCACACCGCGTAGGGCGATCGCAGGGCTGCTGACAACCTTTACATTTATCTTTTACGACCCAAAGGTGCTTTTGGTAGTTAAAAAAACTCGTAAGTACCTATGTGAAGTGCTTAGTATAAGTTTACTTATCTTTGGTAAAAAATAAATAGTCATAGTCATAATTTCTTTATTTAAATTATCTTAATATACTTATAAGAACTTTCGAATCGTCCAAAAACAATTTTACCTATTCTATTCAGGACGTCTTTTAGCTGTGAAGAAAAATGGGCGCAAGAAACTGCACAGAAGAAGTAATGACATTTACAAATATTGTATTGTTAGAAATAGACAACCAGAAGGCGGGGCCAAGCGGCACGTCACGAGTGACGTAAGCGTGGTGGGAGACGCCAAGTGGGGGACCAAAGCTGAGGCGAGCTCGTCACGCGGCTCGACACTTTTTCGGCGGCGTTCGTGTGTGCTGGACGTATTTTGCGGACACGTTTCATTTAATTATTTTTGTTTAATTACCTAATTATTTAATTTCGTTAATAAAAGTTTTGCTTTTGAGTAGGGTATTTCTCGTTTCTTTTTAAAAAATCAACTCCACTTCAAGTTCATAAAATCAGAAGTGGGATAGTCCACAAGGCCTAGCTCGCTATCGGCTTTCTGCCTGCCTTATGTAAAAATTTTAATTCTTATTAATTTAGCGGGTCTCCTATTTTTATAGCGCGTTGTACGATCATTACATTGCTTAAGCAGTTTAAGTGTTTGTTAAAGTACGTTGTGCGACTTGTGCGTATTTTGTTGGCAAGTTTTTTATCACTCTACCCCCTTAACGTAATTGGTGCGTTGCGTTACGCGCATAGTGCGTTTTCTTATAGCAAATTGTAAAATTTTATTAGTCACGGTTTTTATTTCTGAATTAAGTTATTGTTTAATAGTGAAGTGGTTTAATCTTTTAAGGATTTTCTTTTCTTCTTCGCTTCTTTATCCAGACAGTTAACGATTTTAGTTTCGTTCACGTAAAGGTTGCTTAGACGTTAGTTGTTAGCTTTAAATTTAATAATGTCAGACCGTGTTTCGCTGTCAAAGGAAAGAGGTCGTAGCCGTAGTAGAAACCGCAGTAGATCGCGTGACCGTTATGATAATTCTTATTATAGCTCTCGTAGACGGCGTCACGACGACTCTCCTGGCTATCGCGATGGTTCTCGTAGTCAGGCTTTAGATACGATTCTTGGTAGATTGCATGCGATCGAAAATAGGTTAAGTACCTCAACGCCAACGCTAGTTCCGCCACGTCCAGCACATGAATGCACTACTCCACCGTTACACCGTGCAAGTAAGAGCATCGAGCCGGGTGAGTCTGTTTGTGATACAACGAACAAAATTGTCAGCGCGCTATCATCATTAATACAGTCTAAGCCATCTCATTATTATATTTCAAATTTTGATCCGAATATTCACGACTTCGATGTTTGGTGTGCAGAAGTTGATCAAGGTCGCGAGTTGAATCATTGGAACGATCGTGAGTGCCTTTCGCGTGTTGGTGGCTGTCTTAAAGGCGACGCGCGCACCTGGCTGAATGATTGGATTTCCAATGATCGTACCTGGACCAATTTCAAACTTGAATTCCGATCACTCTGCCCGCGGAGCATCGATGTTGCTAACATTTTGTTTGAGATAATGAATACGGATTCCAATAGTTTTGCTTCTTATGCCGACTATGCCCGAAAGTCATTGTTGCGTTTAAATATCGTGAAAGGGCTGTCGGATTACTTGAAAACAGCGATTGTCATTCGAGGCATTAAAGATCCACAAGTAAAAGCTGCTGCATCAAATGCTAAATTGCAACCAATTGAGCTAGTGGAGTTTTTGTCGGTTTATTCGAAACCTAAAACAGATTTTCGCAATAACCGCAATTTTGTTCGTTCCTTTAATGCTGATCGTTTTGAATCTCGTAAGCGTACGGCTTCAACAAAGCCTAATGTAAAATGTTTTAAGTGCGGTGACAGCGGTCATATTCAATCTCACTGCAAGAGGCAGAAAAGCGAAACAAATAAACCATTTAGAGAACCTTCGACGCCGAACAAATTAGCATTGCCCTGTACGTATTGTAGTAAAACCGGGCATACGGTAGATAGGTGTTTTACTAAACAACGTGTCGAATCTAAAAGTAAAGATACTGGTAATGTAAATTTTTGTCAAACCGTGCCAGACACAGTAATGTCATGACTGCTATAATTGAAAAATTACCTGTAGACGTTTTGATTGATAGCGGCTCAGATATTTCTTTAATTTCTAATTCAGTTCTTAAATATCTAAATTGTAACAAGTTCCCTACATATCGTATAATGCGCGGAATAGGTAGTCAGGAAATAGAAGCAACATGTTATGTAACGACAATCATTAAATTCCCCGAAATATCAGTAGAGGTGGACCTATTTGTTGTTCCTTCTACATGTATAAGTGCATCCGTACTATTGGCAACTGATGTTTTAAATCGAGAAGGGTCACATACTTTAGATCTGGTGAAGTACAACGTCTCACTAGAATTAATTGCACGTCTCTGGTTAATCACTTAAGTAGCATAGATTTTAGTGTCACAAATACACTCTTAGTGGGTGAGGACAAGCAACGTTTACTTCTGCTCATTAACGAGTTTTCTGATTTCTTTGTCACTGGAACTGCTACTTCTACTGTCAATACTGGTAGCATGGAAATAAAACTTTCTAGTAACATTCCTGTTCACTATCGTCCCTATAAGCTTTCAGCTGATGAAAAGTCAAGAGTTCGTAATATTATTGACGATCTCATGAGCAAGGGTATTATCCGAGAGTCTGAATCGGAATATGCTAGTCCTGTCATACTTGTTAAAAAGAAAGACGGTTCTGACAGGATGTGCGTTGATTATCGCGCTCTAAATGCAATCAACGTTAAGGATAGATTCCCCTTGCCTCTTATAGATGACCACATCGACAAACTAGGCAATAGTAAATACTTTACTAGTCTTGATATGGCGACTGGTTTTCATCAGCTCCCAATGAAGGACGATGATTCTATTAGCAAAACAGCGTTCGTCACGCCTGAGGGTCATTTCGAATATATGAAAATGCCCTACGGTTTGACGAATGCTCCTGTAGTATACCAGAGGGTCATATCGAAAACTCTAAAAAACCTGATAGACACTGGGAAGGTCCTTAATTATATTGACGACGTGCTGGTGCTATCAGATTCAATTGAGGAGGGGTTGACGTTGTTACGTCAGGTACTTGTCTGTCTTACCAATGCGGGATTTTCCATAAACTTAAAAAAGTGCACTTTCCTAGACACTGAAGTTGAATATCTGGGCAGGCTAATAAGCCAAGGTCAGGTACGGCCGAGTCCTAGGAAGGTAGATGCCTTAGTAAATTCCCCAAAACCAACAACTGTTAGACAAGTCCGCCAATTCTTGGGTTTGGCCGGATACTTTAGACGCTATATCGCTAATTACGCCGTCAAAACCTCTTGTATTGCAAGACTCACCAAGATCGGAGTGCCGTTTGTGTGGGGTGACGAGCAAGACGTAGCTCGAAGTTACATAATTGGTTGCTTAACGGAAGAACCAGTACTCGCGATCTTTGACCCTAAGTTACCTACGGAGCTCCATACAGACGCCAGTGCAATAGGCTATGGCGCTATTTTGTTGCAAGAGCATGAGGGTAAGAGAAAACGTGTAGTTGCCTATTTTAGCAGAGCCACACATGGCTCCGAGTGTCGGTATCATAGCTATGAGCTCGAAACTTTAGCCATAGTGAAATCACTGCAGCATTTCCGTCACTATCTTATCGGGGTTGATTTTAAAATAGTAACGGATTGTAACTCGCTTAAATTAACCGAGCGTAAAAAAGACCTCATCCCGCGAGTAGCACGTTGGTGGGTCTACTTGCAAGATTTTCATATCTCTATTGAGTACCGAAAAGGAACTTTAATGCAGCATGCTGACTTCTTAAGTAGAAACCCAGTGAATGTGTCTCACATTCGTCGGCCTAACAATTGGGCACAAGTAGCCCAAACTGCTGACTCTGAGACGCAAGAACTGATGGAGAAATTAAGAGACGGTCAGTTAGATTCTTCCCGATATTTTGTTAAAAATAATCTTTTGTACTACAAGTACAGTCCTACTGGTGAGGATTCGCGACTTCTTTGCTTCATACCAAAGGGTCATAGACTCAGTCTTTTACGTGTTTTCCACGATGATCATGAGCACATTGGCATAAGTAAAACTACCAACCTAATTCTTCGTCACTTCTGGTTCCCCGGCTTGAGACAATTTGTGAACAAATACATTACCCACTGTCTGATTTGTCTTTCCCATAAGCGAGTTCCGCGAGCTCCACATCAACCTATTGAATCGTGGACTAAACCTGATAGTCCTTTCTCCACTTTTCACATGGACGTCCTGGGTCCACTCCCAGAATCGAATGGCTTTAAGTATGTTTTGATATTGGTAGATGCTTTTTCAAAATTTTGCCTCCTGTATCCGCTATACAAGCAAGATACCGTTGACCTGAAACGCGTGTTTACAAACGCAATTTCTTTATTCGGTACACCGTCATTGATCGTTACTGATAGAGGCAGGATGTTTGAGAGTTCTGGGTTTCAAACCTGGGTTTCTGAGTTGGGTTGTTCCACGCATCTAATCACGCCCGGGATGCATCAAGAAAACGGACAAGCTGAGCGGTACTGCCGTACTGTCCTTAATATGCTGCGAGTCGAAGTGAACAGTAAGGGCAGTAATTGGTCCGACGCGTTATGGAAGGTTCAGTTGATCCTAAATGTCACCAAGCAGGCTACGACGCAGACTTCTCCTCTGCAACTTTTAATTGGCGTTGAAGCCACCACTCCTGTTTTGAGAGCCTTGGTTAGAGATGTTGCCCTTGAAAATTCAGACACGAATCGCGAAGCGATGGTCACCTTGAGACGTCAACATGCTTCGGATCTACTTGAGGCGAACCAGGAACGACAAGATCGACAAACCAATGAAAAGCGAAAACAGCCACGTGTTTTTGCACTTGGTGACTTTGTGTTTGTTGGAAAAACTTCTCAAAGTTCCGGCAAACTGGATAACGGAATGAGAGGTCCTTACAAGGTTACTCAGCAGCTTGCCCATGACCGCTATGAGCTAGAGCTCCTAGCAGGGTCCTATGGGAAGAAGACCCAGGCAGCTGCGGAACACATGGTTCTGTGGCGAGGCGAATGGACACCGGACACGTGTGCAGTGTTCTTTGCTGGTGGTGAGTAATTTATAGCAACGTGCGCGGGCCTTTAGCCGCAACCTATGGCGTATGCTGTGTTATTTTGTTGAGTGCCACGTGCGCTGGCCGTTGGCCGCAACCTATGACGTGTGTTATTTTGTTGAGAGCCACGTGCGCTGGCCGTTGGCCGCAACCTATGACGTGTGTTATTTTGTTGAGAGCCACGTGCGCTGGCCTTTGGCCGCAACCTATGACGTGTATTAGTGTGTTATTTTATTGAAAGCCACGTGCGCGGGCCTATGGCCGCAACCTATGGCGTGTGCTGTTTTATTGAGAGCCACGCGCGCTGGCCTTTGGCCGCAACATATGGCGTGTGCTCACAGTTTTGTCTTAACCTCCCCTTTCGTTATTTAATTTTATTTTTATATTTTTATTAATAATCGAATTGCGATGTCCCGAAAATTCCTTATTGAATTTGTTCAACAATTTTGCAATTGATTAGCAATGCAATTCCTAGTGTTGGTCGCGACTGTTTGAGTGCACGCTTACAGTCGAGATGCGAGACTATTAATTGTTGTTGAATCTTATGCCACTATGTACATGAAGAAAAAATGCTATAACATAGTTGTGTTTCAGGTGACGATGATCTTGTTCCTGACAATCTTCAAGATTGCGATGAACCACTAACCCAAGAGCAAGCGGTCGAGGACGCCTCGCTATCAGGAGAGGCCGTGTTAGAAATAGACAACCAGAAGGCGGGGCCAAGCGGCACGTCACGAGTGACGTAAGCGTGGTGGGAGACGCCAAGTGGGGGACCAAAGCTGAGGCGAGCTCGTCACGCGGCTCGACACTTTTTCGGCGGCGTTCGTGTGTGCTGGACGTATTTTGCGGACACGTTTCATTTAATTATTTTTGTTTAATTACCTAATTATTTAATTTCGTTAATAAAAGTTTTGCTTTTGAGTAGGGTATTTCTCGTTTCTTTTTAAAAAATCAACTCCACTTCAAGTTCATAAAAGTATTATGTCGTAATTACTAAAACATATACATAATCGCAAAGAAAATTGATATTAAACTATATTATGAAGTTTCGTAAACGACATCAAGAGATACCAATGAAACCTATAGATATAATTTTCGAAAAAACAAAAACAAAATGCAAACTTAAATATAAAAAAATATCATGATAAAAGTCATGTGATATGATCAATTCGATTATTAATGAAAACACACTTACGTATGAGTTCAATAAAGAAAATGATAAATTTCAAAACCGTAAGGGAAAGGGCAACATTTATTTCTATCCGACTGAGCAGATAAACAATCTCTCATGAGTGCCGTAGTAAATATAGGAGTTTAAGTATCTTCTTTTCGACGACCTCTGTGGTTGAGTGGTTAGCACGGCGGTTCTGGCGTCGCCATCTATGAGGTCCCGGGTTGATTCCCGGTCGGGGCAATTTAGAAATAACTGTTTTACTAAATTGATTTCGGGTCTTGGTGTTTTTAACGAGTTTCAAAAGAAGCTTAAGAGGGTGCCGCGCGATCGCAAAAACTGACTCATGAACTTCAAAGCAAAATCAATCATAATGATATTTAAAATTAGAACATTCTGCTTTGAAGTTTCAGACCTAGAATTTAATTAAAGCAATGTTTTTGTTCCGCGTAATGTGCAAAACCATTACGCGCTTGTGTTAAAAATTAAAATTTTAATTTTAAAGACGGGGGCGACCTGTGATATATCAAGACAAATATTTTCATGTTAGAATTATTGTTTCATGCGTGAAATTCAGAAATATGTCAAAAAAAATGTTTTTAGGAGTACATTTACATTTATGTATTGTTTGTTATTGTTTAAAGAATTTGTTTCAAATTTCAACAAGACCATGACCTTGTGCAATGATCAGGCAAACTTATAAAAGTCTCTTTAATGTATTTAACTAATTCAGCGCATAGTACAAGTGACTTTAAAATACGTAGATTTTCACAATTTCGTGCAGGGTCCCCTTAACTGGGCTACATAATGGGAATTTATTAATTATTATTATCTAACCAATAAAACCAAGTTACAAACGAATCTTAACTTGGGCTAGATAATTTGTGTAATAGTGGTACTTACAAATACATAAAATAGATCTTTTTTCTTTTTCTTAATGGATTTTGCAAAAAGCCATTTTTTACATAAATTCAATTTATTTTTCAAGTTCGTCTTAAAAACAGTTATACGTAAGAGATCTACACAGCTAGATCTCTTCATTTTCCAACATTTATATGTATACTATACCAAAATGTACAAAAGCTCCATACACCCATGTTAAATCGAGTACGCGCCCGGCCATTTTGCGAGATTGTCAAAGCGGATGTACGTCAAACTGGGAAACTGGATTAAGGCAGAACTGATCCAGACGTAAGTTAGTTTATGTAAGTCGCCCGTTGGAATCACGCCGCGGACGAGTTATGTTAATATGCCAAATTGTCCCGGCTCCCCGCCGTGAATACTGTAGTATGTGCTTTGCTACGCGCCATTGTAGATACGAAATAATTTATACGACATACCTATCAAAGACTAACGCACCGCACCGCGTATGATTTTCAGTAAGGAAATTTAGGAATTGTTATGGCATGTCGATACGTATTTATAATAATAATACCCATTGAATTTAGGAAGTTACCTTTAAGTAAATTTAGATCGCAACTGCGTAGTTGGCTAATAATTAAATCCCCGTATAAATAAAATGAGTATTTTGACATGCAATGATGTAAGGTCAACTTGGGTAAGACAGGCATACTTTATTAATAGTTACAATTGATTGCCACTAGGTCTCTTTTAATTATTCTAGAAAGACGGAGTTTAAAGCAGATGGCAAAGTAGTTATTTGTGAACTTAAGTTTTACAAATAAGGCGAATGTCCGTGCGTACTAATGTCTTGACAAATACGGATGGTATTTTGAAAACACATCTTCTAGACGGACTTCCCCGTGACGAGGGGTAAGTTCGTCTAGTGAAAGTATTCTATGTTGTGCATACTACAAAAATGGACTAATAACCAATCAGTGATATGCACATGTGGGTAGTTTTTTTTTTGCTAGCCTATACTGTCCCACTGCTGGGCAAAGGCCTCCCCCAAGTCCCTCCATCCATCTCTATCCTGAGCCACCTCATGCCAGTCAGTCTGGTGTGCGTCCAGATCGTCACGCCATCTCTTTCTAGGCCGACCTCGGCGGCGTCGTCCATCGCCAGGGACCCATTGCGTAGTGATGTGGGTAGTAATGAATAAAAAAGTTTACGGCTATCAACTTATTGTGTAAATTAGTTTCAATTTGAAAAACCAAAAAAATGAGGCAACTCCGTCATATGACTGGGTGAAGGGGTGTAAAACATTTTTTTTACATGGATAGTTAATTTAGACAATATATTTTAATTAAAAATAGTCCTTATTTTAAATAAAACCCTGTTTATTAGTAACTATGACTTTGTAATTCAGAGGTAAAAGTTTTTATAAGCTAAACAAAAACTGTTCTTTGTATAAAAAATGGCAATAAAGTCGCATAACATACTAAGATTTTATTCTTCTGTTATTTACATGGTCCAATAATGTCATGCGTGGTATATTATAAACTTTTCCGCTTTATAGCCACTGAGTTCTCCACTTTGAATTGCTTGCACAGCTTCTCTTAATTTTTCTTTAGAATAAGAAGCTGTTACGGCGAAAGGCGTTCGCAGTAACAGCGGCGAAATAAGGGTTAGGCAGGAGGTATAAGGGAATAAAGTACTTACAGGGATGATGAGTCACAGGAACCGGGGGGCGAGCTGACCACGGGCGGCGAGGTAGGTTGGGTTTCCTGGCGCACAGTCACTACACTACACAATAGGCATTTAGGCGGTTTTTTTCACATTAGGTTCAGGAGTCACTATAAATAAGGGCAGATACCAGCGCGCGTATTTTGTGGGCGTCTCGCGGTAGTTAACAGACAGACTGGTCGGCGCGGTATATCTCACGAAGCCAGCGGCTGCGGGTCGCGCAGCGGTGGCGCCGCGGCAGATAGGCGGACGCGGTCGTCAACAACCGCCTTACCGATGGCGGTATAGTTTGAATGGCCGTCCCGGCTTTGGCGGGAACAGAAGCTTTCTCAGTTTTCCTGATGTAAGTAATTTTAGAATTCTTTTACTGAAAAATAGAAACTTGTGTTAGGTACTTAGTAGACTACAATACAACGGTGAAAATCAAATTGATCATTATTTCGACAAAATAAATATAGAATTAAGGTTTCCTCTTAACTCGTAATCCCTACGCGCGCGCGTAAACCCTGCGCTCCTGACGGACGTCAAATCGATATCGAGTCGGCTGTGCTTATCGGAATATGAACGCTCGGGTCACGAGATAGGTTTCAGTTTCGCGTGGGGGTCGTTGGAGGGTGAACCTTCTGTACGGTAGTAATATTAGTTATTCTGTGCTTGTACCAAGACGAAAAACGAAATAATTTTAAAACACACAAATTTATGCTTATTAATTTTTGACGTTTTTTTATGCTTAAGTTTTTATAAAAAAAGATATTTGAATGATTAAAAATGTCAACCTTATTGGTTAGGTAGGTACTAATGTTTTCCAAAACTCATTTCAGCCGTTACTTTATTTTACTTCAAAAACTCTCCAATTTCTATTACTTACCGCAGTATCAATACGATAATTGGAAATCATATTTAATTTTATTCCATTAAGTTATAACTTAAGTTAACAATTTATTATGATTTATCATTTTTCACCTTTCATCCCAAGAAAACGATAAATTACCTATAAATTTTAGCCGTTTGTGTCGCTAGGGGAGAGACACTTGCCTATTTTTTCTCGTACCAGGATACGTATGTTTACACAATTCTATGACCACGGCTTATATTTCGGTTCGACGCGATTCTATTTCGGCGTGCAGTGGTACTGGGGGTAGCGATGCGCATTTGTCTGGCACAGACTATAATAGCTCGTAAGATTAGTTGTTAAGTCTTAACTATAAGTTAGTTACCTGTTTTTTTATTATTATTAGTATTGACGTCAATAAGTGCCTGTAAAGGTTTACATTGAATAAATAATTTGACTTTGACTTTGATAAATCTTCAATAATCAAGCGAAGCTATTAAGTAAGTAGGTATGTTCTAAAACAGAAAAGGTTTTTAACACCTGTTTTGAGGCAAAACAGGCATATGCCGGTCTTGTTAGATGGTCTGGACGGACTTCCCCACTATTAGTTTTTTAGGTTAGAAAAAATTACATTAAATTAATTTAATTTAATAACTATACTAGTTTTCCTGGAACCAATACAGCAAATTGCTTTAGTATACATTTTAAAAGCTACTCACCATCTCTCTATTAAAAATACTGATAAATCCACAGACATATAATAGAAGCAGACCAAACATTATTTCACAACTACATAGATGAGAATAAAACATTATTTCTACTTCTTTCTCTCCAACCACAAATTAATGAGACGCCATCTTGACAAGCTACAATTAAGCTACACAAAATCACAAATGTCTTCCTAGACTTGTCAACAAAGGACGTACAGGAGATTGTTTTCGCTTATTTTTTGTGATCTAATAAAGTTTATGAGCCAAAAGTACTAAAATAAAATGGTGAAGTGTAGTGCGCCCTTGTGCGGCAACTCCTCATATAGAAAAACACCTGAAATTACGTTCCATTGGTAAGTTTTGTTGTGCCATCTAATCTCATAATGTTTTTTTTAGTCATTGTGTGATTATTATTAATCTTTCGGCATTCTAGAAGTAGTGAATAATTGTCATAAGTGCAAATCTCGTAAAATCTTAACGTAAAGTAGTTTCTGAAAGATTCTTGTGGTAACAATAATCAATTATATAGTAACTTTGATCTCGTTTGACGTTTCATATACTTGTGCAATTTTACGGGGCCGTATTTAGACTCCAGTTTTGTTTAATAGGTATATTTTTGAAGATATATTTTTTCATTAGGGATAAATTAAATATGAGTAAATTATTTTTATAATATTGTTAACTTAAACCCTATCCTATCCCTTTAACCCTATGGTAGTCGTAGGGATGTATTCTTGTATGAAAATGTGCATAAAATAATAACTTTTTACATTTGTTTTTCAGAATTCATCTAAATCTTTACTAAAAAGTCCGGTAAGAAGCAATGCTAGTGGAGATCATGTTTTGAGGAATTTGCAAAATTTACAGCCGAGTACCTCAAGTGCTGTATTAACTACATTATCGTATTATATTGTTGTACAGTATTCTAGGGTATAACATGAAGAAGATGGGTCTGAGCAGTCTCTCAATCTCAACTCTGTTACTTTGAAATATACAGAAAATGATAAATTTATTTGTTTTCAGAAACCTTCATCATTACTTCCTGAACAGACTCAGTAAAAAGTATCCCGGATATAATTTTTCGGGTCTTGCAAAATATACAGTAACCCGCAGTCAGAGTCGCTGACTACTCGACCACCCGGCGGTCTTATCACTAGTTTTAAAAATTGTGACATTATTTATTGTAATTTTTATTTTTATTAAAAAAATACCAGCAGAGTACCTATATATGTATGTTGTTTTTAATTACTTATTTCATTTTTTTTTATTTTACCTAACGATTCTACTACGAGTTTTTTATGCATTTTATTAAGAGATCTATTTCATCTCAAATGTGATTTTTGCGTAAAATGCGCATTTTTGCATTTTGTAGTAACGTTTCGAAATAGGATAATAAAATCATGCTTAATATTACAAATTTCTACTCTGCGAGAATAAGCTGAGTTCGGACGGCCGGCGCATCGTATTTTGTAGTAATTTTGCAGTTCTATTTATCGTTTTTATCGAAATTGGATAATAAATTCATTATACAATCTTTATTTCTCAAGAAGTAACTATTATTGTGGTATAAATTTTGCTCAATAATATCGTAGATAGGAGAAATTCACAGTTAACTTAAACCGATTTTCGAAGTTTTTTGGTTTCGAATAAGATTTTATTTCCAAATAAAAACAATGATATCTATAAATTCCGAGGCCGCTACGCACTATATGACTATATAATAGATAACATTAAATTTTTTTTCATTTCTTTAGAACAGTATTTCAATGTAGGAGTTCAAAAAAGTGCCTTTGCGCATTTTATGAAAACCTTCATCAATTTTGGGTTTCATAAAAAAGTTAAGCAAAATTTACATAAAGCGAGACCGCTACGAACTATGCCAATAGCTATTCTACATTATTCAATAATTCAAAACTGGTGATGTATTTTTTTTCTTGGATCAAGAACGCCAAAATTGGCCATTTTACGCAAAACTCACAGTGGAGATGTAATAGGCCTATTAAGTTAATGAGGTGGAGTCGCAACAAGATACAGATACAGACATAGCCTGCCTGGCACTCAATGATAGATAACTTAGCATTCTACTGGTGATTTTTTCTAAATTTAATGAGTATCTTCAAATGTCTATAAAATATAAAATTATCCTCTTTACGTAGGTATAACATTATTATAGATGTAGGTACTTGAGGTCCCTTGCGTGCCTGAGTTCAGCCCCTTTTATTGTAAATGTGTGCATGAAATTTGTCTGTAGGCGTAATGGGCACACTTTTTTGTTGTAATGTTTGGTCTGCTTCTATTATGTCTGTGGATAAATCACATAAAAATATTTTTTCCCGGAACACGTCTAGGTCGGTGTGATGTTTCAAAACTTCAATAATTTTGTGCTTCTTTTTTTCCAAAGTACGCCTAGTAGCGCCATCTACCCAAGACTATTTGAATCAAAAATCGATTACTGTTTTACCGACAGAACAATAAACAACGTAGATGTAAGCTGCAAAAAGCCGTGTGGACGGGCTTGCCCCCTAGACGGTGTTCCCCAAGTTGACATAATTTGAATTTTGATAAGTAATAATTTTTGAAATACTTAAAATGTATCAATTTTAATATTTTTGAATAATTCTCTGTCTATTTTGATTTCGACATCATTTTTATGTTAAGTGGTAAAATAATTACTGAATTAATTGATTTTTGAGAATGAGAATTTTGAAGAGAGGGAGGAGCTTGCTTTGTCACAGGATGTCCCAAGTACCCCTCATGCACCCAAGCACACAAGGACAACATGTCATTGATATGCAGAAGAAATCGAGTAGGTGAGAGTACAGAACCCTGCGGCACTTCGGCATTGACTTTGTAGAACTCGGAGAATCCTCTGCTCTTCTAGAAAGTCTACAACCCAGGCGCACAAATGGGGCGGCACACCGAAGGCCGGCAACTTGGAAAGAAGGGAATGATGCTACACTCTATCGAAAGCTTTGGCGACATCATGGCTAACTGCCAGTGATTCGCCATGCTTGTTGGTGTTAGGTTATAAATATATATTTCGGTAACTGGTTCCATCCAACTAAGTGCAAGGAACAACTATTTGTATGCGAGCAGCATAAAAAAAGCGAAAAAAAACAGCTGTTCCATACAAATTACCGAACTATCTACAGGAGTTTTTTTATTGGATAAAATGTTTAGTAGAAAAAATCAACCAGTCTCAGGAAGGTTAAATGGGATTTGAACCCATTACCTTTGGATTGCCGGTCCACTGCTACAAAATAGTACTTATCTTTATTATTGAAATTTTTACATTCATAATGCTTTTAAGATATAGGATAAAATGTTTATTAGAATAAAATCAACCAGTCTTAGGAAAGCTCTAATGGGATTCGAACCCATGAAAACAATTTATCCTATATCTATATTATTAAACATTTTATCTTATATCTACATAGCATTGTGAAAGCAAAAAATTCAATAAAAAAGATATTTATAAGCAATTACGTCTTTATCGATTGTTAAATACTTGCAGTAGTATTTCTTATGACTGTGAGGGTAGGTAAATTTTCACAGTGACGTAATACCGCTGGCTTGCAGCGTAATCACAAACTACTATAAAGAGTTCAACGACTCTACTGGGGTCTGGTAGCTTAGCGGTTAGAGCAGTGGACCGGCAATCGAAAGGTAATGGGTTCAAATCCCATTCGAGCTTTCCTGAGACTGGTAGATTTTTTTCTAGTAATCGTTTTATCCTATATCTACAGGAGATCTGCATTGACCTAGAAGTATAGACAAGAACGTTCATACAAACCATTTGTTCAAATTCTGGAATGAGAGACCTAAAGTTCGCTGCAGCTGCTGCAGCGCTTAAACATTTATGTCGTCTAATCAACAGACAGACATCGCAGCTCCGCAGCGCCAGATCGGTCAAAAACAACGTAGTGTGTATCAAGATAGCGTCCCAAGTAGATTGTCAATAACAATAATTGAAAAAATATATTTTCTATTCTAATAATACGATATAACTACTTAATAATGACATCAATAACAATTAATTTTACATACTTGACAACTGAATTGTAGTAAACGTCTAGGTGTACACTTTGAAAAGAAATAAATAATTATTTTCGCCTCTCCGCACGCGCGCATGTTAAAGCCACACTAAAGCCAAAGGCCCTCCCCCCCCCCCCCCCCTCACAATTCCTATACCTTCCTTAACCCTATTCCCGTCATGAAGGTCGGCAACGCATCTGCAACTCTGGTTTTGCGGGTGTCCATGGGCGGCGGTGATTGCTCTCCATCAGGTGACCCGCCTGCTCTTTTGTCTCCTTCTTACATAAAAAAGAAAGGTGCCGAGTCGACTCCGCAGATGGGTGGAACATAGTGCGTGTTCGGAACGGCCTATCTAGAGTCACGTGTATATCGCTAGAGATAATAGCGTCGTTGTTAGCGCGTTCGGGCTGCGCTCGTATAAGTTACATACAAACACTCACGACATCCCCAAAGAGTTGTCAGAGAGAGTCAGAGACCAGGTAATGAGGACCGCAGAAGCCATCCACTGCAATAGTCGGGATTTTTCAGTTTTGACAGATTTTTATTTCGCCAGATTTGGGTTTCGTCGGATGTTCATTTCGCCGGATTTTTCTTTCGACAGTAAAAATACAGTTGCTTTAGAAACATCTAGAAGAGATAGGTAAATTTAGTAGTAGAGTGATAATGTATTTCGTCGGTAGATTGCCCATAACGAAGTGTTAAAAATGTTTTTTTATTTTATACTCTCGTTTATATACACGTCGTCATACATCAATATAATTTATTTATGTGCTTTTGTATATTATTTTGTTATTATTAATCTTAGTTGATGGCTTCGCTTTTAGTATTGAGCAAATTTCAAGTAGTATATTATTTTAAAATTATATTTAGTTTTGTACGGTAGATTGAGTAAAAATGGAGTCTCACAACACGTGTTGTTGCTGAAAGAACACGGGAGAAACTCCAATATTTTATTTTGTACCTACCTGTACGTTTAAGATAACAAACAAAGTGACACTCTGTTAAAAACAAAAACCTGGCAACACGAAAATCTGTCAAAACGGAAAAAACTCCTTACCTACCTGTACGTTTAAGATAACAAACAAAGTGACACTCTGTTAAAAACAAAAACCTGGCAACACGAAAATCTGTCAAAACGGAAAAAATTTATTATAGTCCACGTTACATTAGGTGATGGGCCATCGCCGCTTTCTGCAGTTGGATGTAAGTGCAGTCTTTAGCGTGTATTATTTTAATAATGACTGCCACCACAAAACTCGTACAAGTTAAAATGGGTTTCGGATGGGTGACCAAATTAAGCACGAGCTCTCCTCCGTGCTTCTTATTAGGCGCTTTAAGCTATTTACGATTATCGTTTTTGCGGATTATACTGATCAATGTCTCCTTTACTTTGGTATCAGCTAAAGCTTAAGCACATCAAATACTTTCACATCAAATACTTATCACATCAATGTGTGGTGGCGGTAACAGAATACTATCGACCCATCTCGTCCTTTAAGTATCGTAAAAGACGACTAAAAGACTAAAGACTGCACATTATCCAACAGCATGGAGCGGCGATGGGTTAACCACCTGTCACGCTGAGCACGAGTCGGACTGCTTTGCTGTGCTGAGGACTGCTTGCGGTCCTCATTGCCTGGTCTCTAACTAACCCTTCAGGGATAATAGCAGGGGGGTGTCACTCCGGAGTTTAGGCACAGAATAATATTACTAGCAGAAACGACACTATCGACACAATTGCAATACAATATTAACCTACGGTGCACCCCGATACGGTCCAAAATAACTCTGCTCCTGTACTTATATCTAAGCCTTTCAACGGCCAGGACAATCGAAAGTAAATCTTGTATCTAAGGCCGTACGAGCGCGAGCCGCTGCATTCACAAAATTCTGCTTGGCAAGCTTGACGTAACCCGGCCGCGTTTTGCTCATAGGGTTGGTTGGATGCAAATATAAAGTGCTTGCGCCACGTACCTACCTATAATAGAAAATACATACGCTTTTTCGTGGTTTGTTTGATAATGATCAATAAAATACAATATTATTAAGAAAGTAATACTTAACCACCAAACATTGAAGTAGGTGGTTATGAGTACCTACATGTTAATACTCTGTAGTATCTACTTATATTACTATGTCTTACTATGTGCTTATGTAAAGTAAGTACTTACAGGCGGCAATAGATTAACCTACATAACCTACAATCTCGAAATATATTTATGTAGGTAGGTAGGTATTTTAAGCGCTATATAAACAGAATTACAGAACATAAATACTTAGATATTAGTTGACTTGGGCGGTCAGAAGAACTCACGTAGACCAACTAGCGTACAATACATTTTTCGATCTCGAGTACACTTACTATTAGACCAGGAGCCGTGATGCCGATTACAAACTAACTAATATTACACTTGATCAACTTGACTAACATATTCTGCCATCTTAAAGATGATGGGACACGTCTACTGAGGAAATGCCTACAAAAGTAAGTAAGTACAAAAGCGACGGACATAAGCTACTTTTAAATTACGTTCGCATTGCGCGATAATCGACATTTACGCGGACGAAGTCGTCCCCGGGCCACTAGTATCAAATACAAGATCATTTGCTTTTCATATACATACCTATAATAACCGTACGTATAGATAAAATTATTGAAATGCCTGAATCCATCAATCCATTGTAAATACCTACTGATGATAATTCATGGTGTAATTTCACCAAGGACTACAGATAGGTTTGGTTTCTTAGAGGGGCGTTATTAATGCTTAACCACAGTACCTGTCTACTAAACCTAGTCTAACTTTGGACCGCGTTTTGTGTTAAGGTCGACCGCAATCAGTACCTAATCTATAAACAATTTACGAACTTAAAATCTATTCATGCGTGATCGCTGACAAATTGAGTAAATAGACTTTTTATACGCAGTTGGTAGGTACCTTATAATACCTAACCTACAACGATAACTGCATTGAATTTGTCTACTTCTCTCATCAAACTAGTAAAATCATTATCATATTATTATTAATTGTCTATAAATACCAAGTACCTACTTACCTTACAGGATTCTTGGGAAGTCTGTGAAAGGTTAAATCATTATCTTTAAATTTCGTGTTAGTGCATCCGAAATCCGAATGCAGAACAGTAACGCTTTTGTATCACCATCCTATGAACATTCCACTTGCGAAAATAAAATAATCGGTCGCGTCCTGCGTACTGCGTGCGCCCTGTGATATGACCACCCGGGGGGAACGACCGTATAGGTGAATAAGTCGACCGAATTACGAAGTGTCACTAAACCAGGGGGGGTTTAAGTACCCTACGCTCTGTGACGTCATGATGTCAAATCGATATCGAGCCAGCGTTGCTTAACGGAATATGAACGCTCGCGTCACACGATAAGTTTCAATTTCGCGTGAAAGTCGTCAGAGAGTGAACCTTCTGTACGTAGTACTATTAGTTATTCTGTGATAATAGTCGTGATTATACTGTGTATGAATATTTGTAAATACTTATCACACGCACGCATGCAAGTCGTGGTCCAGTATAGCCGACATTTTTATACTGTGCTGAGTTTGAATGTACTAATGCGCGTCGAAAGAGCTGTCATTTGTTTCTCCACCGTGCACCAAACAGCAGTGATAGCGCTAACAAAAGCTATTTTCAAAGCGAAAAGAACTTTAAAGCAACCAAAGACTGAAGTTTCCTTGGATTTGTCACCGTTTTCTTCGCTCTTTGAAAAGCTAAATCCCCGCTCGCATACGCTTAGATAGTTGAAAGTTAGCTCGTCGCGCTTAAGTATTTAAGCTTTTCTGACGATTCGTATGCTAAGTTTGCCTTGTTTTTTGTAACTTGTTGTGGATAGCGATCTTTCGCTTTCGATACGGGATACCCGGGTAGTTTCGTTGCTTCACTTAAAGTTAATGTATCAGGTAGTTGCTAACTTGATTCAATTAGCTGTTTCATGTACCCGAACTGTAGTAGATATATCGTATATGGCAAGTACCTACTTACTTCATGATTTTAAAGGGCAAAATACCTACATTTCAGTAGCCTACCCAAACATCAAAGTTCAATACATTTCACAATAAGCAATTCTTCGAAAATATTGGACTAACTTTTCTAAAAGTAAAATCAGAATATCATTGAATTTTTTTTTTAAATTACTAATAAATTTATTTCCTTATAATAATTACGGAAGTGTGAATTAACTGTATTCTGTAGCACTCTACTTCTAGACAAAACAACATAGTGAAACGTTGAAAAAAAAATACTACCAGAAAACAATTAATTTTCATATTACGAAGTTATACTAGACAACTCAACTTACTATAAAATTGTAACCATTGTATTTTTGCTCATTTTTATGTTTTATGTAAGTAAATATTTGTGGTGTTACAATAAAAGTATTATCTACGTAACTATCTAACTAACATTTTTAATGGTTGAAAAAAACATTTTAAAACTTTTCATGGAGGACTTAAAATTGCATAATGTTTGTAAATTATTCCTTTTCTATAAGTGTACATAATATTCTTAGAAGGATTTATGTGAAGTACCAATGATGTTAGTCCACATTATTGAGGACTAGCGGCCACTCGCGGTTTCACCCGCGTGGTTCCCGTTCCCATGGGAATATCGGGATAAAAAGTATCCTATATGTTAATCCAGGTTATAAATTATCTGTATGCCGAATTTCATTTTTTTTTTTTTTATACTAAGCCCGGCAAATGACCCCACTCCACCTGATGTTAAGTGGAAATGAGGTCCAGGCGCGAGGACAACTGATGCAGCGTAAGAGACGTAGCATCAGTCATCCTCACTCTGCCGGCCCACAAAGTGCTTCTTCACGCCTCGTTTGAAGGACCCTATGTCATAGGTACACAGGTAAAAAGGATTTCTTTGAATAAGACAAAGCACTTTCTCACTATATTTTGTAATTTCGATAAAATATTTTCTAGGACCAAAAATATATTGTTGTTATGAAAAAACTGTTTATCTCTTTCTGATACAATTTTGCTCTCAAAGTTTTTGTTTTATTAAGAGAAATATTTTTATTTCAAGATTTATGTATAATTTGATTGATATACTAAACTTTACTTGAATGAAGAACTTTAAATGCACTTGAATCAATAAATAACATCTTTGGTTAAGATGTAAGTATTCTCAATTAATGATTCAAGTCTTTTATCTTGAAATAAGAATTGTGTAGTACAGTTAGAAGAAAAAATATTTTCTGTCTAAGAAAATATGGCTTTCTGAAATGTAAAAATGTTTCATTCAGTTCCAGAATATTTTAATTATTGTTTATTAAATATTTCCTTAAGTCAAAATATTCATTATTAATGTTTAGAAATATTTTACGTTGGTCCAAAATAACATTTTATTTATGTTTGTGTCATAAATTTCTAGTTTTTAAAGACGTACAACATTACTATGAAATATTTTTTTCTCATTTTGTTTTGTTGAATTTAGAGAATTTAATTTATTATAAAACAAGAATATCGTTGTTTTATATCAACACGAATTAACTTTGTTTTAACCAAAATACTTTGTTTTGAGATTTAAGATTTTCTTCGCAATCTGTTTATTTTCTTTCACTTTAGTTCGAGGTGCGCCGTTCGAATTGTTCTGTACTTACAAGTAGTCAAATTTAGCACAGAGCTTTGTTTAACAATCTGTCAAAAGGCAACGTGGATTCTGTTGTTGTTATGCTTACTTTGTGGGGAGGGAATACGTGAATATGTAATAAATTTTATTTTGGGTAAGTATGCGCTCATGTATCTAATGCCCCGGTACGCTGCACCGGCACCGGGGATTAATTATTGTATTTTATTTATTAATTTACTGTACACAGTATTGGCAGTAAATTATATTCTATTTTATTCTAATCGATTTTATTTATTTAGGTAAATACTGGATGAATAACAAAACATTTTTTTTTTCTTTCAGTCGAATAATTGATGGAGAATACAATGTGATTGCAGCAAAAATAATAACATTGTTCCTTAAGGAGACTACAGGCAAATACTTTTCAAAGCCAATAAAAAAAAATTGTAAATGGACAAAAGAAAATTAGAAGAGACAATGTGACTGTGAAAATTAATCACCAGCAATTAGATGAAAAACAACTCAGGAGTTGCAAAGTAATTTAGAATGTTTTTATTTATTTGTATTTTAATACTATGGTCTATTTAACCATCCTATGACCTATGTCCAGTACAGTACTATCTATGGTTTTCGATGAAGTCTTTAACAAAGTTATTTTTTTAAGATATTATACAATTTCGAGACTAACTGTGACTAAACTCCAATTCGGAACCTTGGACCACGTGCAACAAAAATGAAAGGCCGCATTTAGCCTCAGAAGGGAATGGGAACGTAAAGTCTTCATGAGCTTCTACATAATGTCGAAGACAGGATTGGAAAAATTTGTCAAACTCACGGAATGACGTATTGGTAAGAAACCTTAAATTAGAAAATGTTAAATGCTGCCTGTTTTTAAAGTTATCTTTTAGAGTATCAATTATAATTTCTGCTGAAGTTAATTTTGATTCCTATGTTTAATTGAATTCTTATTGTTAATTTTAATACCAAATATTAGATTGTGATTCCAAAGAGTTGAATACCTACTTGTGAACTATAATTTTATTGTAATATGCATTATCAATTATAATATGAACATAGGACATTATATTAAAATAAAGATATTATACGTTTAGGTTAGGGAGTTGATGTTTGTCCATTTTCGTTTTATAATAATAATAAAACAATAATACTTATGATGTAAATCTTATTATAAATAAATTAACATTATGTGTAATTAAGAATTTGTCTATTTCTATGAAAATATATTACATATTATTTGAAAATTTGATTTTTATTACTTATAGTATATACATCTGGTGTAACTCGTATATAGTCACCTTTCCACGGAAAGTCGTGTTTTCTTCATGCGCTGTGCGGACTTAACAGAATTAATACTTTGAGACAAGGACTTAAAATAAAAAAAATATTACGATTATGTTATTAAAGTTCGATTTTACTGTCTTAGGTAAAGCGTTGGGTTTATATAATTCATTTCATGTCATTTCTTTGAAATAAGTACTTATTATTCGGGTGTAACAGGAATGTGCATTATTTTAGGAGGTGAATGTACTCATCTATACGAACTACTTTTACTAACTTAAACTTTTCTTGTTTCGTAATTAGTTACATTTTTTTTTGATTTTTATATTTTTTGGCAGAGCTCAGTGACCAAATTGTACGAAAGTGATGTTCATAATAGGTAAATGTGTACATTCACTCCAAAAAGTGATGCACATTCCTGTTAGGTACACCCGTATAATAAGTACTTATTTCAAAGAAATTACGTGACTTGAATTAAATTAACCCCACGCTTTACCTAAGACAGTAAAATCTTACTTTAATAACATAATCATAATAATTTAAAAAAGTCCTTGTCTCAAAGTAAATATATAAATTGAATTAAGTAAAGACCATGCTGTAACTTAGACAGTTAAATCTTATTTTAATTTTATAGTCTTGTTAATTTTTAGTAAAAAAATCTTGGTTTAAGACATAACCATCTAAGCATAATGAAATTTACAACAACTTATTAAGGAATTGCGTTTCAGTGTAAATAAATATTATCTTAGTTTTAGATTCTCAATTATTGAAGTCAAGAGAAAATAAATATAAATCCAATAAATGATCTCTTCGGTTAACATTGCGCATTCTCAACCTTAGTCAATAAATGAAAGTAACAATGAAATATTTTCTTGAAACAAGAATAATGTATTTTATTTTAAGTGATTTGTGTCTTTAAGGAAATAACAAATACATTCACTTGAAGAATTTATTATATTGGCTCTCAATATAACTGTAATTCTTAAGTGAATCAATTATTTATTGCTTTAAAAAAATTGTCTTGATACAAATAAACAATTTTAAGATGTTTTTTTGCTGCTTACAAGTATATATTTTCTAACGTGTATAGGGAGGAAACCGTTTTCTTGGAATTAATAAATTGGCTTTGATGCAAAGCAATTGGTCTTATTCAAAGAAAACTGTTTTTTCTGTGTAGGAGGGAATACGTGTGCTGGTAGACTATTCCATCTTTTGGAAGTGCGGCAAAGAAACGAGTCACCAAATTTCTTTGTGCGAGATGGAATGTTAGAGACTGTAAATTGGTGACTCCGCAGAGCAGCACGCGTACTCCTATGGAGGAAGGGAGAAGGAGGGATGAGGTCAAAGAGTTCTTTAGAGCACTCGCCATGGTATAAACGGTAAAAGACGCTGAGTGACGCAATATCTCTACGTAATTGCAAAGGCTCGAGAGTTTTAGTGACCTCTGCATTGCCGATAATGCGCACAGAGCGCGGCGCTGCAATCTGTCCAAGGCATCGAGAAGGTACTTTGCGGAGCCGTCCCAAAGGTGAGAGCAATACTCCACGCAAGACCGCACCTGTGTCTTGTATAATAGACACAACTGATCAGGCGTGAAGAATCGCCGCACCTTGTTCAGGACACCGAGTTTACGTGAGGCATTTTTAATCACGGGTTCGATGTAGTCCTTTTGGTTCAGATCGCAGCGGATATCCATACCGAGCATGTTAATACTGCTCTGCAGGCCTAGAGATGTACCCTGAAGAGAGGTAAGGGGAAGGAATGGCGACTTTTTCGCTGTGAACGCGCACACCTGTGTTTTCTTGGCATTGAACTCCATCAGATTATCGGAGCCCCATTTAGAAATGAGGTCCAACATCCGATCGAGCTCAATGACAAGATTTGTTCGCTTCATTTCGGTGTCTACCCGCTCAGCCGTTGGGTGCCCGTTATATCCCCCATGCACTGTGCTATCATCTGCATAGCAATGAATGTTTCCAAGAGGAAGCATGTCATTGATATGCAGAAGGAACAGCGTGGGGGATAGAACGGAGCCTTGAGGAACACCAGCGTTCACTGACATGAACCGCGAAGCGCATCTATCCGAAAGGACACGGATTCTACGCTCATGCAGGAAGCTGGCAATCCAGGTACAGAACTGAGCGGGCAAACCGTATGCCGGGAGCTTGGAGAGAAGAGCTTTGTGCCAGACCCCATCAAAAGCCTTGGCTATGTCAAGGCTAACTGCCAGTGACTCGCCACGCTTGTCAATAGCCTCACCCCAGAGATGTGTGACGTACGCTAGAAGATCACCCGTTGACCGTTTTGGCCGAAACCCATATTGACGATCGTGAATTAGGGAGTGATCTTCTAGGTATCGAATAAGCTGTTTGTTCAATATTCGTTCTAGGATCTTACACAACACTGAAGTTACGGCTATAGGGCGGTAATTAGTCGGATCTGACCGATCTCCTTTTTTAGGGATCGGTTATCATTAGTTTGTCATTTGTGTGGCCACAGTGAGGAACTAAGGGTGGCTGTGCATCACAGTCATCGATCCAGGAGTTAGCCGCAAAGAGTTTGGCCAGGAGATCGACCTTTTCCTGCGGCTTGTGAGTTAAAGTTCCGTCAAGACATCTCAGTGGTGGCAGCGAGGTTTGGCAGAAGTTGGATTGCACGGATTTGGCCAGACGCCAGTACGAGTAGCTACGGCTGCCCGTAGGATGCGTCAGGAGTTCTTGGCCTACTCGTGCAACGCGCTGGGTGGGCATCCGCTCTAATGTAGGCCCTCTTACACGACTTGGTGGCATTATTATAGGCTGCTTTTAGCGAGCGAGTTTCGGGAGCCCCATGAGCTTTACCTCTGATCCAAGCGCGGTATGCAGTCTGTTTGCTCTCAACAGCGCTGGCACACTCGCGATTGAACCAGCGGTTGCGTCTGCCTTTGCTGATGACATAGGAGTGTGGAATATAGTATTCCATTCCTAATACTATCTCATCAGCAACGGCAGTGGCGCTAGCGGTCGGGTCCTTCCCACTAAAGCAGCGCTGCCTCCAAGAGACGGATGCAAAATACTCCCGCATCCCGTCCCAGTCTGCCGACGCGTAGTGCCAAATCTGGCGTTTCGAAACCGCTGTTGGCGGGCGCGATGCCAAGGGCACTGTGCTGGATATCAAGCAGTGATCCGAGGAACCTAAAGGAGCTCGAATCTCCACCCGGTATCCAGCTGGGCGACTCGTCAGCAGAAGGTCGAGTAAGGAGGGCGCATGGCCAACTATGTCTGGGATCCTGGTGGGCTGGTTCACCAGTTGCGTCAGGTCATGCGTGAGAGCGAATGCGTGGGCAGTTCTACCAGCATGGTCTGTTTTGGAGGAACCTACCACAACTCATGGTGGGCGTTGAAGTCCCCCAAAAACACCAGTTCCGCCGATGGAAACCGCTCCTGCGCATCATCTGCTACCCGACTAAGATGTTCAATTAGTCGAGTTGTCTCCATGTCACCGTTATGGGATCGGTAGACGCAGACGTAGACACGGCAATGAGAGCCTAAGTCGACGTGTACCACTAGGAGGGAGAAGGAAGGGTCCTCCAGACAGCGCAGACGGCGACAGCAAACATCCGCCCGAACGAATAAGCAAACTCCGGCTTTGGCTTTGAAGGATTCTTCAAGCACAAAGCCGGGATAGTTCAGGTAGGTGGTGTCAGCTGGGCGGATTATTTGCGTCTCCGTCAGGAACAACATTGCTGGCCGTGCCGTCTCAAGATGGTGGTGGACGGCATTGAGGTTTGCATGGAGTCCGCGGATGTTAGCGAACTCCACCTCAAACGGTAAGGTTGTGGTGGGGGTGTGCACCGCTGTAGAACTAGTTTTGTTGTTAGGCGCTGTCATTTTAGGAGTGGAAAGAGAGAGGCGTGAATCGAGAAAATGATGCCGCGATGTGAATGGTCAAAGTGTGGTGGCCTGTTTCCCCAGGAATTTGCCCACAGACGAGTATTATTAACCTGCCGAACGGAAGAGCCCCCGACCCCCCCCGGGAATGGTCGCCGGGACCCCACCTTCCGGTCACCAACCGGCACGACGGACCACCCCGAGATTATGCGTGGCATGGTGAGGCAGCCTCACGAGCTGGTTAGGCTCGCTTGGGCTCCTGTACTGTGCCACGGGCGGCCAGCGGGACAACCGTTTCTACGGGTCTCCCTGGTCGGCAGGTTAACGAAGTCCTCCTGGCACTGGTTATACGGAAGCCTCTACAGACCAAATACATCGCAGCATCATCCTCTCGAGCTCTGGTTATACGCTGGCTGATCCCGAAACGCGACCGACAAGCAGTCACTTGACGGGTTTTACACCATGCGTACGGTGGTCACCAACCAGACGAGTCAAGCCCTACCACCAGTGGAGCAGATCATCGCTCGAAAGAGTCCGTTAGTCGCTTCTTACGACACCCACCGGACGGAGAGAAGGGCGGCGATTGGTATTCTTTCTCCGTCATCGCACGGATAAAAATCCATTAAGTAGTTTTTAAGTGAAAGAGTAACAAACATCCATCCATGCTTACAAACTTTCGCGTTATAATATAAGTAGGATTTGTGGTGAATGTAGCGCTCGCCTCTAGCTATTGTTATTTTTGACAAGATGGAAAGAAAGCCTTATCTCGATCATAGACGTTATTAGGGTAATAACAGACTGTAAAAATAATAACTTTCCCGAAATTAGTTAGTTAACTTTTACGAACGCAAGATCGTTTGGGTACCTGACTACCCATGGCCGTTTTGAGGCATTTTACATTTGGGTAATTGGGTACCCGCGGCCGTTTGAGCGGATACTTATATAAACTTACGCTTGTTTCTAATAAGGGTAGGTAGAGACTAACGTCATCTGCTACGGTGCATGCACACTTCTTTCGATTCATTCAAATCTATCAATATTTACATTAACGCCCGGCGGTTTTTGTCACACTCACCAAAATTAGAAAGACAGTTATTTCTAAAGTAACCCGACCGTGAACTGAACCTCAGATATGGCGACGCCAGAAATAGCACTCGACCAAGGAGGTCAATAACTAATGATAGTATTGTTTTATAAGGTTTAAGCGAGCACTACACATTGAATTAAAACACTTTTTACGGATTAAAACTCGCGTTTGATTTACTACTCTTTACAGGGTTGGAAACGTCAGGAAACTAAAAAACTTTGTAAACGTAAATTTTAATCCGTAAAGAGCGTTTTATTTCAAGTAATGGTTGTTTTATTTAGCCGAATTGCTAGCGGCATGTCTTGAAGCTCGACCCGGTTTGAGGCGGATTGGGGATCTGATCTCATGTATTCAAGTAGTTTTATATAAGGTTAAGCGTCTGGTAAGGGAATTTCTAGCAAAAGATCAACTAGGAGCATGTTTCAGTCGGGTGGAGACGGTAGTCGTCATACCCACTTCAGGGGTAAATTTCCATACGAATTTTGCATAGTAAGATTAAAGAAATACTGCCCAAAGAGATGATATATAAAGCGAAAGCAAGGCACAACGTGTGTCAGACATACATATATAGATTCACAACTATTATCCCCAAAGGAGTTAGCAGAGACAAGGCAATGAGGACAAGCATTCCTCTACCATAGTCCACTTTTCACCACATAAGTACTACGCATTAGGGTGGAGCGTCACTCTATGAAAAAAAATATTTCTTGCTAACTCGTAATGGAACTATAACCAAAACTTGTGTTTAAGTATAGGCCTCCTATAGTTAAAATATTTTTGAAATTGGTCAATTAGAAATACTGCCCCAAGTAACTTCAAGTTTGAGAAATTTCAAAAATTTCAAGTATTCTTCACCCTTTGTTTGAATGTAATTAAATAATATTATTAAAACTTTATATAACAATTTAGGTTGCTTAAAGGTCAATCTTTTAATATTATTACCTAGAACATCACTACAGCCGCCCCCGCGACCCCCGCGGCCCCCCTAACTACTGGCAAAAAACGGTATTCTCAGTTGCGCGTCGACCGTTGCGCGGGAGTAAGTTCATTTACGAGTAAATAATTTAAAATGTCGTTGTCTACTCTTCGTAGTGATTTGCAGTGCCCTTTGTTCGGCCATGGACGTGATTTAAAATTGAATGTTTTACCTACATATGAAGATATTATGTTATGTTACATTTGGCTGAGTCGAGGTAAGAAACAGTATCGTAATCTGGCTACTGACACTTACAAAGTGATGTCTGAGAAATTGTTGTTGGTATGGCAGTCAGCATCAATACCTACTATTGAACTTCGCTCAGTAATAAAAAGGATAAAGGTCTATCATGACAAATACCGAACTTTACTCAAACCTTACAAATCAAGAAAAAACGTCGAGTCTTATCAAGAGCGTCTCAAGTTATTTAAAGAAGAAGCTTAATTTATATTTGACATAGCGGCGTGTAAATGCGAAAACTTTAATTTATGCAAGTGTCCTAAAGAATTAAAAGTTCCTATTTTAGAAAGAGCGTTTTTGATTGACCAACGTACCGAGCAAAAAATGGGTATAGGAGGGATTGATTTAAAAACTTCTTCACAAATCGCCAGAAGGTTTTTGAGAAGGCAACCACGCAAAACCAGACTAGCAAATGGCAATAGCGAGCCGGTTTCTCCTTCTCCACAAAATGTTACTGAGGGACAGTTTTTGCCTGACACCTCTTCATATTCTATCGAGTCGAGTCATGAGAAAAATCAAGACAAGTTACCGTCGGAACCTGCGTTGTTAATGTCTCGAGAAGTCACTCAAAAACGTAATACGATTTCTTTAGCTACTGTTGCTCGGACGGTTGACCGATACGGTGTCTCAGATAGAGCTGCAGCAGCTATAGTGTCGGCGGCATTTCAAGACGTGGGTCTAATAACAGAAGAAAGTTCTACAAATATCCTAGATCGTAGTAAAATCAGAAGAGCCCGTGAACTACAGCGACAAACGTTAATAAATGAGTCCAATTTGCAACACGACAATTCGACGTTTGGTTTATATTTTGATGGACGCAAGGACAAAACTTTAACTATGATAGATTCGTGTAGAAGAAAAATAGTTGTGGAGGAGCATATTAGTTTATTAAAAGAACCGAATTCAGAGTACATTGGACACATCGCATTATCATCCGGGCGAGCGACAGTTGTAAGTAAAAAAATAATCGACTTTTTGCAAGAAAAGCACGTAGATTTACATAACATGGTGGTGGTTGGCTGTGACGGTACAGTTGTGAACACAGGAGCAAAAGGAGGAGTGATACGATGCATAGAACGAAGTTCGCAAAAACCGTTACAGTGGTTCATATGCCAGTTACATGCAAATGAACTTTCGCTGCGTCATATGTTTGAGAAACTGGACGGTCCTACTTCTGGACCACGAAGCTTTATGGGGCCAATCGGTAAAGATTTAAAAGATTGCGAAATGCGGCTATTAATAAACTATCAATCAATTAGTTGCATACTACCAGATGTTTCTAACGTACAAGATTTGAGCTCCGATCAACAGTACCTGTATGATATTTGTATGGCTATTAATTCCGGTCATTGTAGTCTAAGTTTATCTAAAAAGAATCCTGGTAAAATTGTTCATTCCAGGTGGCTCACGATGGCAAACAGGCTTCTTAGATTATACGTCTCCACAAGGTCTCCTACCGAAAACCTAACACACATGGTAACATTTATTTTGAAGGTTTACGCCCCTATGTGGTTTTTTATCAAAACAAAGCCAACATGATTTATGGTGCAAAACATTTGCATAAAACCATTGTTCTTTCGAGGTACCTCCCCGAACACCTAAAAAGTATAGTAGATCCAGTAATACAACGAAATGGTTTCTTTGGTCATACAGAGAATATTTTGTTGGCTATGTTGGCTGATGAAAGAAAAAATGTAAGAGTCTTAGCGCTGCGCAAAATCCTTAAGGCACGTGATTCAGCTATTAGGGGCGTGAGAGATGTTAAGGTTCCTCAATTAAATTTTAATGCCATTGACTACATTGACATCGTAATTTGGAATGATGTGGCTGTCACTGAGCCTCCAATTTTAAAAAACATAAGTACAAGCATAATTCTCGAGTGCATTGAGACGCCTGAAAAAATTGATCATTTTATCATACCCCTTCTGAAAAAGTACCCTTGTCACACCCAAGCTACAGAGAGGTGTGTTAAAATAGTAACAGAAGCCTCCACTGCAGTATGTGGTCCAATAAGGAGGGATGGATTCATACGAACCCGCCTTCTATCACGTAAAATTATGCCTGTTTTTGAAACGAAAAAACATTACAAAACCCATTGATTTTTATTTTTGTTTGTATTTTTTTTGTCGAACTACCAGTTATAATTTTCCACATTTTGTTCCATGTTTTTATAGCTATTATAATTATGATAGTTTTTAAGCTAATAAATGTAATTTTTATTAAAAATTTACTGTTTTATTAAACTCCATCAAACATCTAAATATTGTCCAAAAAGTGTAATTTTTCAAAATATCAGAGGGCTTGGGGCAGTATTTTTATAAATATATAAAAAAAATAATTATACAGTTTTTAATGTAATTATATCTGACAACTTTTGGCAATAGTTCCATTTCGAAATTCCAAAAAAAAAAATTACGCTCCACCCTACTACGCATTATGCTCAGCGTGACAGGTGGTGAGCCCATCGCCACTCTATGCTGTTGGATGAATGTGCAGAATTTAGTCCGTTAGTCGCCTTTTACGACACCCAAGGGAAAAGATGGGTAGCTAAACTAATATTATTTTACTAAGCCGCCACACACACGGCTCAACATGTATCCCTCAGTAAATAAATTTAAAAAAATCTTAAAGCTAATTTGCATTCAGCGCTTAGACACGAACATCTTATTCAAGAACAATGCCGCGAAAAAATATCCATAATAACATCGCCAGTTCAAAAGAGAAACTGCCCGGAATTCTGCTCTATAAAATGTTGAACTACAGCTTAAACTCTCGGTGTGTTTTTAATTAATTTTGTCTACTTGTGCATAGTTTGTTTTCAAAAAGAATAAATTAATTATATAGTGGATAGGTAGCTACGTAGCTCCGACGGCTAGAGTTCTTCCGTTTTTTCGCGTGTATTGTTTGAAACTTCGGCCGTGTAAAATGCTTAATTTTAAAATGCATTAGCATTTTTCCGCCTCGGAATCGTCGTCGCGTCGGTCGCGTCGGTTGACAGCGGGGCCGGTATTTTTGATAAAAGCTTCTGCCGTTATTTCTTTTCGTACTGCGTCGTACTCACGGAGCAAAACTCCGTGGTCGTACTAACATTTCTTTTAGTATTAGGAACATGGTAAGATTAATGAAAGTTAATAAAAATGAGCCGTGTACGCGCACCGGCTATTTAAAATAAATATTCTATCCTCCACCACCCACTCTCTTCCTATGGGTGTTGGGTGTAAAAGGCGTTTAACAGACTAAAAACTGCACATACATCCAACACCATAGAGCGGCGATGGGCTCACCACCTGTCACGGTGAGCACATGTGCAAACGCTATTTGGTGAAAAGAGCCTACTCTCTGACTAACCCTTCGGGGATAATAGTCGTAATTAATATGTATATAAGTAAAAAAAATATTATGTTTAAGTCAACAATACGTCTACGACGCTACGGGAGTTGCTACAGCAGCAGTGTTCGCTACGAACAACTTTCTACAAACTACGAAGTTCATTAAAAGACCGTGGTGCTGCGCCTCGACTCCTTTAAATCTTTAAAAGCCTATTACATCTCGAATGTGATTTTGGCGTAAAATGCCCATTATCGCATTTTGTATCAATTTTGCAGTTGTATTTATCGTTTTTATGGAAATATGATAATAACATTATTGCATAATATTACAAATCTCTACTCTGCGAGAATAAGCTGAGTTCGGACGGCCAGCACATCGCATTTTGTAGTGATTTTGCAGTTGTATTCATCGTTTTTATCGAAATAGGATAATAAATTCTTTATAAAATCTTTATTCCTCATGAAGTAACAATTATTCTGGTATAAATTTTGCTTAATAATGTTATCGTAGATAGGAGAAATTCACAGTTAACTTAAAGCGATTTTCGAAGTTTTTTGGTTTAGAATAAGTTTTTTTTATATATAAAATCAATGATATTTTGAAATTCCAAGGCCGCTACGCATTATACGACTATAAAAGAGATAACATTCTATTTTTTTTTAAATTTATTTAGAACAGTAGTACAATCGATGAGATCAAAAAGTTATGAAAATCTTTCTCTGCAATTTAATTAAATAGTTAAGCAAAATTTACAAAAACGAGGCTGCTACGCACTATTCCAATGGATATTCTACTATATTCAATAAGTCAAAATTGTTTATATATTTTTGTTTCAAGATCAAGAACGCCAAAATTGGCCATTTTTCGCGAAAATCACAGTCGAAATGTAATAGGCCTCCTAAGCCTATAATTTGACAGTAATCAGATCGCCTCTTCGGATCAAAAGTATACAATATCGAAAATTTTCCAAAACTTAACTTAGTATACAGAAATCCTCATATTTTCTCTGGAATAGTGACAAAAGATGATAGTTCCACAAATCTCCACTTGGAGCGCCATTGGTTAGTTTTAAATTGGTGGGATTTTGCATTTGTTTCGCGTCAAAACAGTACAATCTTCAGTATTGTTCAGTATTGCTCAGGCATCGGCGCAATCCACGCGCCATTTCTCTTGAAATGTGTAAAAAAACGAAATTTAAACTAAAATGTAAATTTTGATTCTCTGTAATACTGTATTAAATCAAATTTCTCCATACCCTAATGTTATTATATTTTTCATAAAAACTTCATGCAATCTCAAAATTGTTTTCATTTTGAGCAGGTTTTTTCAAAAAAGTCGCTAAAGTCAAAACAAGTTGATTTAAAACTAATTATTTTATTCCTTCTCTTTTGAAATACCAGTAAAAACCTATTTGTGAAGATAAAGAATTCAATTATAGTAAAATAAAAGATGCAACTAGTGAAGTTTGTAAATAAGTTTTTTTTAAATATTGAACTTTCAAAACGCTCTCCTGTAAAGTTAGTATATTTAGATATTGTACACTTTTCATCCGAAGAGGCGAGATATAGTCAGTGTGATGAGACGTGTAAATTTAAACATGGTTTAAAACTATGATAATGCTGTCTGTCTTTATCTACTTTTATTAACAGAAATGAGATAGCATTTTGTTTAAACCAAAACGTTTTGAAATAGGGGGGATTTAGTTCTAGTAGGTTGTGAGTAGAAGAAAGTAATGATGATGTATCTAAAGATAAATATTGCTTTATTAAGATTTCGCTATCTTGACGGTCAACTGCAAACACAATGTGAATATATTACATGATCTTTTAATTTGTAATCCCACTGCAGGGCTGTTTTACTATCACGTATTTGCGGCATCGTAGTAATAAATTGTCTATCTTATATGAGTAATAAATTGTCTATCTTATATGACTAGCACACAATTACTTTTGTCTTTTTAATGATAAGGGATACAAATAAGAGAATACGCCGCGACACACAACGACGACAAATGTGCGTATCGTAAAGTATCAAACTTATACTGTAGGTAACCTTTGCAAACTAAAGTAAATGACAAAAAAACTACTACAAGTAGATACATAGCAAAGTGATTCAATACCCAGAAGACTCCATTCACTGTGAAGTGTTCAAATATATTTGCCCATTTGTTCTGAAGAATAAAGTCCAAATTGCCGTCAAACGTTGCAAACTAAGTGCTCAGCTATAATATACGTTCTCCCTCAGTTTTAATGAAGTTCAGAAATTCAAAGTGGGCACGTTTATCTTTGTTTCACTGCTCCAAGGAAAGTTGCGAGTTTATCAATTAATTATGTTTTATATCGTCCCGACGTTCTTAGAGTTAATCTGAAGATATTTAGGAGTTCGAAGAAAAGTTTTTGTTCGTTCAACCTCATTTGTATTGTGTAAAAATATTAACACAGCCTCGCCTGATTATAGTAGAGGATCCGAGTATACAATGACCTGCACTGGGCCGGTTAATGGATGAAAAGTATTTTATATCAAATTTAATATGTTAAAAAATATATCGCGAGTGGGTGGCTGAAAAATTCGTTCGAAAAGGTCCTTCTATACTCGGATCTTAGACTATTATGCAAATACACGATATCTACGATTCAAAATGTATTAAATACTGAAGCACATTTGAATAATAATTAATTTTGTAGTATCGTAGACGTATTGTTATTAATAACAATTAATAAAGTTAAAATGTTTGTCCGCTCTGCAAATGACTATAATCGTTTTATAATTTCTATCAGAAGAACGTTTACAAGAAGTTGCAACATATTACGTAGGAAGGTACTGTACGCTTTTATTAATAACAGTGTAATGGTACATTCGAGAGTGGTTTAAAAGTGTAACGAAGACAAACAAGGTATAGAAAAAGTTACTTTATTGATTACAGTTGACTCTATAAAAATACACTCTATTTTTTATAGTATGTACAGCTTTCGAGGAATTTAATCATGTCCTGCTGAGCACATGTGCGGTAGCTATTTGGTGAAAGTTGACTATGGCAGAGGACTGCTTTTGCATGGTCCTCATTGCCTAGTCTCTGACTAACCCTTCGGAGATAATAGTCGTGATTATATATATGTATGTATTAGAATGAAACGAAAACAATTTTCTGTATTCATATAAACTTCATTGAGATAAAGTTTTAAACAATATCGTTCAATGGATATACCATTGATATTCTTCATCGGTCGTTTTATCGCAATATTGTCATCTTATCTTATTAAATACTAAGCAATACCCGTGCTTAGACTTAACCTTAAAATATACACTGGCGACAGGAGTGCTAAACAAATTTTAGGCTAAGCTTTATTTAATTTGGTATTAGTTGTAAAAGCACTCAACGATCTTTATTATAATCTGTTCAAGGTTCATATTCGCCAAAGTTGAAAAAAATATCGCCCCAACGGGCTTCGATAATAAAAGATATTATAAAAATCACGGGAAAGTTTTAACGGTGCTTTTAACGATCAAGAAAACTCCGGATCAAACATAATGGTAACAGTAAAATTAAAAGTTGCCATTTTAAACCCCTCTATCTCCCTCGATTGATAGCTCCGGAGTTCAGGATTATCCATTTCGCTTCTTATGAAGCCGTAAAAAGTTGTGTAAGGAATGATTCCCACAGAAGCGAAGATATTCGCTGGGTCTAGACACAATACTTTTGAATACTCATCATCATCTGGCTATTAACGTCCTAGTGCCTTCAGCGCGTCCAGGGTCTCCGTAGTTTTGTAACTTTTAGGAATTCAGACAATATTTTTTTAGAATTACAAAAATTTGGCACAAAATACATTTTTTTATCAATTTAACGTTGTATCAGACCTTTACTAATTTAATAAATTCTTTCTAACTAATTTGTAGGATACCTGGCCCAGATTGCCATAGGGCGCGCGTGGATTTTTTATAATACTTTTTCAGAAAGTAAATCTTTTAAAATATTTATTTCAAAAACAGTAGCTGAAACTACATCAACGCAATATGCGACAAGACAGTAAATTGCAGCCGAGACATGCTTTCAGTGTAAACCGGGACTAAACTTTTGATAGCTGTGTGCGTAAAAAACAAATAAAATCTTAAAATAGTTTTAAAAAGTTTTTATTGCGAAGTTCCATATTGGACTGGGAGTTAAGAATGGGTATAGTAATACAGGATATCCTCAAATGGTTTCGAATCTCAGATCACACTCAGCGTTTTTAAACTGAAAAATGTTTAAAAAGGTTTTATTAGACTATACTTTTATATTATAATAACTACTTTTGCCGTTATACGTACAAACAAGCATTAACTTAACATTTTGTTATATTTGATAGTAAAGTTTAAAAACCATTGCAGTGTGTTTGGGCCTGGAATCATTATTAGCTATTTAATCGTAGTCTAGATATTGTAAGCTCATTCTACTTGAAATAGGGTGCGCGACGCCATTAAAAAGGTTTTACAAATAAATATTGGAACGAATCATACGATAGTCTCCTTGTGACTAAGGTCCTTGCATCGGGTTCTAAACGTAAGTAAACTTTAACTTTCATTTTGTTACCTAAACTAGTCAACTCAATCTTCACAAAACGATAACTTTGACTCAAACAAAGCGAACACTCATACCAATACTCTTATCAGAACGTCGTACAGTTTATTCGCTTTCGAAAAATAACGAAATAACTCATCTATAAAATTGGTTTATGGTGCACTCAAATTCTTACTAAGGTCGGACAAAGCGTCTTACCTGGACATACGACTATAAGGCACTCGTCACACCGCCGACTAGGAAACGACTAAATGACTAAAAGCGCTTTGACATATAGGTCATACTACCAACCCCTCTTTTCTCTTGGGTGTCGTAAAAGGCGTCTAACGGACTAAATACTGCACTGCACATACATCCAACACCATAGAGCGGCGATGGGTTCACCACTTATCACGATGAACACGTGTGCAGTTGTAATTTGGGGAAACGTGGACTATGGCAGAGGACTGCTTCTGTGGTCCCCATTGCCTAGTCTCTGACTAAGCTTAGTAGTGAATCGAACCGGTGAAATGTAAAAAAAAAATCTGTATTTTATGATACCAACCGAAAGAGTCATTCATAAGGATCAATTTCTTTTAAACAACATAGTATCTTATATCAAAGAAAAACCACGAAAGGACGTTTTTATTCACATTTCACCTGTTCGATTTCCGGCTCAAGGTGATTTTTCAAAATCAAATCTGTAAATGCAGTTTAAATTATTTTTGAAAATAAAGGAATGTTTCTATTCAGTAAAATTTGCCATCATGTATAGGGTAGTTTACCTCCAACCACGGTCTTTTTTTCCACCCTGCATATTGTTATGAAAATTAGATCAATCGATTAGCACATCCCTGATGCCACCGTACCGCACTAGTCGCCGAAGTTTGACAGTTGAGCTACCACGCTTTTAAGTAGATAGTTGTTGTAAAATACTTTAATCCTACTAATATTATAAACGCGAAAGTTTGTAAGTATGTATGGATGTTTGTTACTCTTTCACGTAAAAGCTACCAGATGGATTTGGATGAAATTCGGCATACAGATAGTTTATAACTTAGAAAAACACATACGATATTTTTTATCCCGATATTCCCACGGGAACGGGAACCACGCGAGTGAAACCGCGAGCGGCCGCTAGTGTAATTATATTTTAAGGTTATTGTGAAAAATTGAGTTTATTACTTTTATTTATTTATTTTATATATATGTGAGTATCAGTCTACGGAACATTATGCACTATGATTTAATGTTGGGCAATGGGCAGCACTCTTGGTCCAACGTCCATACAAAAATGGTCAATCTCCTTTCAGGTAAACATAAACTTAAAATAAAGTAGTCTTTTCTAGTTTGTGTTGCATCTCGTCCATCGTTGACGGTGGGACAAGTGCCTAACGATATTTTATTCGTGAGTCTTGTATAAAAACGCTCTTACGTACAATAAAACGTTTATTGACACTAAGTCGTCCATTCCTAAGATTGGAGCTTTATAGGAGCGTTATGACCCCTTTATTCATTTATTCCAATGAAAAATTGCCATTCGCCTCCTTCGGATGTGTATTACGGCGATCTTTTATTATATTACACGGTTCGATGAAGCAAAGTCTACTATTAGGGTTTTGTGGAGCTTATTGGAACACAACACAATTAAATATAATACTTTTAACAGAAATTCGCATTTATTATTTATATTAAGTATGTCTGTTTTTATGTTACAAAGCTAGAAAACGAGCATACATTCCACCTGATAGAACCGAAACCTATGGCAGAATGTGACAAAAAAAACTATAAACCGTAACGCAGCAATGTAAAATAATGCTGTATGTCAGCAGAAGTAGTTATTAGGGTAATTGTAATACAATCGGATTCTGGGCAGAACCCTCCCACCATTGTGAACTCCGGTTTATTCATCGGAATTTTAATGGATAAAGGAAAGGTGGCGAACAAGCCAGCGGGCTACCTGATGGAAAGCAATCACAATCACCGCCACCCATATGGACACCCACAATACCAAAGTAATCGCAGATGCGTTTGCCGGCCTTTGAGGAAAGACTAGGCTTGTTTCTGGAAGTTCCCTGAGTCGTAATAGTCCGGGAATATAATATTTATACATACAGACAAACACACGCATTTGATAAACATTTAGGTTGAACGATTACTATAGAATTTCTTTGCAACCTAAATATCATGCAACTCAGTAACTTAAGCAGGGTCAAACTCACAGTTATTTACATCAAATAAAAATTAACCACAAATGTACATTTTTTTTTTAATTCTACAACGGGTAAGCGCTTGGCCTTCATCTCACCTGATAGTCTAAGATCCGAGTATAGAACGACCTTCACCGAGAAGGTTAATGGATGAAAAGTATTTTATATCAAATTTCATATGTTAAATAATATATCGCGAGTGGGTTGGCTGAAAAATTTCAGTCCAGTACCATTAATGATTAATTTAATATTAAAAAAAATATTTTTTTTTACATTGCACTGGTTTGGTGTGTGTGTGTGTGTTTGTAATGAGCTTATCTTTATATAAACATAAATTTTATTTATTTAACCAGACGGTTGCAAATTACTAATATTGACTTGCCTGTTTCCACCTTGCCTACCCAATGTTATGACAGGAAAAAAATAGTCAACCTAACGTTAGCATATTCTATAGGCTTCATACTTTTGATTGGTACCTATGTAATTTATCTATTATCGAAACAAGAAAGAAAAAAGAAAAAAAAATATTTTTAAATATTTAATTAATCATATACTGGACTGAAAATTTTCAGCCAACCCACTCGCAATATATTTTTTAATACATTAAATTTGATATAAAATACTTTTCATCCATTAACCGCTCGGTGAAGGTCGTTGTATACTCGGATCCTCTACTATGATGGTAAGTGACGAGAAGGCCAAAGGTGGAAACGCGCTTCACCCGGAATCCTCAACCAATGGGGAACTGGCTATCTTATCTCAAACTGTCAGAACACAACAATGCTATAAACATCGTTGTTATTGCGACAGACTTAGATAAGATGGTGGTAGCTAGCCAGGCGGACTTAACGGCCCTACCACCAACCAAACCGAGCACACAAAGATGTACCCCCCGCTGGGAATCGAACCCGGGACCTCTGGACCTGAAACCGATGGTTTAGCCACTAGACCAAAGAGGCGATTGAGAGACATAACTTCAGAACAGCTGCACCTATTTGGTTAAGGGGATTCTGCACGAAATTGTGAAAATATTCGTATTTGTAAGTCGCTTGTACTATGCGCTGAATTAGTTAAATACATTAAAAGAACCTACGTAAGTTAGCATGATTATTGCACAAGGTCGTGGCCTTTTTAAAATTTGAAACAAATTGTTTAAACATTATCATACAATACATAAATCTAATGACTCCTAAAAACATTTTTCTTCGACAACTTTCTTAATTTTACGCATGAAACAATAATTATAACATGAAAATATTTGTATTGATATTCCGCAGGTCGCTCCCATCTTAAAAAAGTAAATTTTAATTTTTAAAACAAGTGCGTGATGGTTTTGTACATTTTGCAGAATAAAACATTGCTCTAATCAAATTATTAGGTCTGAAACTTCAAAGCAGAATTGTTCTAATTTTAAATATTAATATGATTGATTTTGCTTTGAAGTTCATTAACCTATTGAAAGCCGCCAATACAAACACAATAGAAAATCTATTGTTCATGGCATGCGGACATGCCATGCGGATGTCAATAGGTTAAGAGACTTATGTCAGTTTCTGCGATCGCGCGGCTCAGCGCGGTGCCCTCTTAACCTTTTTGTTGAGTTTGTAATTGTCTGGACAAGGTTTGCATGAAAGAAAATTCTTGCAAAAATTTGTCGCGGGGGGTGACTATAATGGGGTAACTCCATTTTACCAAAAATTGCATGACAAGTTTTCATTTTACAACCAACCATTGTCAAAAACATGATTTGTCATTTCATTATTAGACAACGAAACGTTTATCAAACAATTCAGTTTGAAAAAATATTACCTGGCAAGCTTTTATTTCACAAGGTATTATTCGACAAACAGTTGACTTTAACGGGCTAAAGACTGCATATACATCCAACAGCTTAATGAGGCGATGGGCTCACCACCTGTCACGCTGAGCACATTTGCAGCATATTTGGTTGCCTACTCTCTGACTAACCCATCGGGGATAATAGTCGTGATTATATGTATGTATGTTGACTTTAAAAAAAATTACATGACGAACTTTTATTTTATATCGTATTATTTAACAAGAATATTTAAGTATTTTAATTTTGGGTGTCAAAGTATATTTAAATGCTATAATATTGTATATTTTCTTGAAATTTCATGTGCTTGCATGCAGTTGAATCAATGCTGCACGTTTTTATTAGAATATGCATGCCTGTATCCAAGCTTATTCTTTATAACGGGGGGCCTCCGGCCACAAAAAAAATAAAGAAAATTTAAGTATGCAAAACTACATTATATACTTAGTTCTATAGGTTAGGTTTGATTAGACTTTTGGCAAGTAACGGAGGGGGGCCGCAGGGCCCCTTACCCCATCTGGCCAGTACTAAAGTAATAAAGAAAGAAAAATTTATCAAACTAAACGAATCAAATCAAAAATGACATTTTATATAATTATGAATTTACCATAAGAAACGAAAAGATAAATGAAAAATAATCAAATATAATCCAAAACATTTATAAAGAAAAAGATATGCCAAAATGTATGTTTGTCAAGTGATTGTTTGTAAAATGAATATATTTGCGGAACAAGTTGATAATAAAAGAGGTAGTTTATGAAACGTTGGTTGCAAAGTAAAAATTTATTAAGAGTGTTTTGGTTAAACATTAGTATTCCAAAAAACTTAAAAATTCGTCTGCGAGCAGGCCGCTAGTCTCTCTATAAATTTTTATTTGATCCAACATTCACTATCTACTCAAAACAGTCAGCTTAATCAAGAAAGTAGTTTCGTTTCGCCTGTTCCTTCCTGTTTAATATCATTTAGTATGACCAGGCCAAGTTTATCGCATTCCTTGCAATTTACTTAATTAAATTACGTGATTAAAACGAATTTTATTTAGCTACAACGAAGATACTGAAGAAAATATTAAATCAAAGTAAAAGAAGAAGAAGGCGGAACTGGGAAGAGGGATGAAACAAAAATGAACAGCATAGACCGGCGATTGGCTTACCACCTGTCACGCTGAGCACTGTGCAGTCGCTATTTGGTGAAAAGTGGACTATATCAGAGGACTGCTTTTGCGGTCCTCATTGCCTAGTCTCTGACTAACCCTTCGGGGATAATAGTCGTGATTATATGTTTGTATGTTATGTACTTATTTTAAAATGTCGCTTTTATAACGTTTAGGCACCTCGGCTGTGCAGCTATTTTAGGAGCATGTTCAATTACAAAAGCCTTTCAGCCATTGTGCATTGACGCCAACACGTCGTCGGTCGTAAGCTCCAACTAGCTACTTGCAATTTATGGGTTCCTGGTACCGCATAGTCTGAAACACTACGTTTCCCTAACAATACTTTTCAAGTAACTTACTAGATTAGTGAAAATGCATTATCTAATGATTTTAATTAATAATGTACATTATTATGTAATTTATATAAGTAATAATTGAGTAATTTATACATAACTATTCCATATTTGTTATTATTCAGCCAATGCCTTTGCCTACCCACAAACACGTGCGTCGTAAGCCGCAGCTGCTACATACGACTAGCTTCGTAGCTTCTTTGATTTTTTGATTTCCTAGTGCCACATAGACTGAACTTAAGAGTCCTTTTACATCTCGAATGTGTTTTTGGCGTAAAATGCCCGTTTTCGCATTTTGTACTAATTTTGCAGTTGTGTTTATCGTTTTTATCGAAATAGGATAATAAATTCATGCATAAATAATATAACAAATTTCCACTCTGCAAAAATAAGCTGATTTCGGACGGCAGGCGCATCGCATTTTGTACTAATTTTGCAGTTGTATTTATCGTTTTTATCGAAATAGGATTAAAAATTCTTTGTAAAATCTATATTCCTCATGAAGTAACACTTATTCTGGTATAAATTTTGCTCAATAATATTATCGTAGATAGGAGAAATTCACAGTTATCTTATAGCGATTTTCAATGTTTTTTGGTTTAGAATAAGATTTTTTATCCATATGAAATTAATTATATCTAAAAATTCCGGGGCCGCTACGCACTATACGACTATACAGGGCGTCCCACGGATTTGCCACATGGAGGGAAAGTACCTTGAATATTGTAGATGGAACATTTTACTGAGAGAAGACATTATTTGATTTTAAAATACAATTTAAACTGCATTCATAGATATTTTAATAATTACATGGTTGAACCGAGAATCGAACCCGTTACAGTAGAAAAATAATCACCCTGTAGCTTTATCATACTGGTCGAAAGGCTTTATTATAAGGATTATTTTTTGCTAAATAACTTAGCGTCACAAATAAAAGGAAGACCATGAATTTTAACATTTTAATACAAAAATTATCAATTTATGTATGTATTTAATTCAATGTCAGTTGTATGTCCTTACGGCAATGTCAGCTTTTCATTTTTCTGAACAAAATTTCACATCAAATGTTAAAATTCATGGTTTTCCTTTTATTTGTGACACTATGTTATTTAGGAAAAACTAATCCTTATGATGAAGCCTTTCGATCGGTATGATAAAGCTACAGGATGATTATTTTTCTGATGTAACGGGTTCGATTCCCGGTTCAACCATGTAATTATTGAAATATCTATGAATGCAGTTTAAATCGTTTTTTTTTAAATTAAAATAATGTCTTATTTCAGTAACATGTTCCATCTACAATATTCAAGGTACTTTCCCTCCATGTGGCATATCCGTGGCACGCCCTGTATAAGAGATAACATTCTATTTTTTTATTTCATTTGTTTAGAACAGTAGTACACTCGATGAGGTCAAAAAAGTGCCTTCGCTCATTTTATGAAAATATTGCTCTGCAATTTTGGGTTTAATAAAAAAGTTAAGCAAAATTACAAAAAGCGAGGCCGCTACCCACTATTCCAATAACTATTCTATTCAATAAGTCAAAATTATTAATGTATTTTTGTTTCTGAGATCAAGAACGTTAAAATTGGCCATTTTACGCAAAAATCACAGTCGAAATGTAATAGGCCTCTTATCACTTACTTAAACAATACTTTAATACAAATACTTTGGCTATTATATACTTCTAGTACAGTATTATTATGGACATAATATGTTATTATTAATAATTGTAGTGTTTTGTGAATTCTGCTTTATCTATTTTAATAAAAGTATTTAAAATATTTAATAAATAAATAAATAGAATTACCTACATAAAAATATAGAGCCATAACGTGTCGCGCAGCGGCTCATTAAAAGAATACTACCACCCCTCTCTTCCTATGGGCGTCGTAAAAGGCGACTAACGGACTAAATACTGCACATAAATCCAACAGCACAGAGCGTCGATGGGCTCACCACCTGTCACAATTAGCACATGTGCAGTCGCTATTTGGTGAAAAGTGGACTATAGCAGAGGACTGCTTTTCTTACCCTTCGGGGATAATAGTCGTGATGTATGTGATATATATGTTTTGTATGAATGTGTAAAAATATACTCTGTAAATACTAAATTTTGTAAGTAATTCGAAGATTATGACGAAAACGTTGTTTACATAAATCATGGCGTCTTCCTACAAAATGAATAGAGCAACAACAAATATTTTGAGATTTATCTAGGTTCTTCAATTCTATAGACATTACTTGCACTCAGCTTGACATAAAGGTATACAAATAATACGATGTTCAATTACACTAACGCTTAAAGACATTGTTCTTGACGCCGTCTACACGTCTCGCGAGCTCGGAATAACTCCCTGAGATTTATGTGCGCCTGGTACTACTCCAAATGTAGAAACCTAAATGAAATTACAAAACCATGTGAAGTGAAATTAAATTTAAAATTCATGAAGCCATCTATTTTATAACTTACGTACTACATTATAACGTATGTACAGTTACGTCTAAACTTATGTTTGCACATCTTATAACTCCTATTGCAATTACCATCTAGATTCTAGTGTAACGACGCAAAATAGACGAGTATAACGAAACTATACATACACGAAACATGTACAAAACACTACATGCTCCTAGATCAGTCATCATAATTAAAATAAATTTTCAGTTAAACGACGTAATTATCAATTATTTTTAATTCAATTACAATTTTTATAACTTCAATTACAGGTTTTACCAAATCGCACCTACAGACCACAAATGTTTATATAAATTTTTCCAATATCTACTTTGTGGTCACAATATTATGTTCAAATAAACAACCATCAGAAAATAGACCAAACAGTTAAAACTTCTTTATTCATTTGGCACTCCATAGCAGTGTAGATAGCTAGATTCTCAGTAATAGAGGATTCGGAAGATTGCGAAGATTCTGAATATATCAAGGCACTTACCGATCAGTTTAAGGTCAGTTTTTACTTAGGCGAATAAATATTGTTCGTTCATTCATTCGTGCTCGGACCAAAGCGTAATCCCACAAATAGTAAATCAAACAGTGACGATACGCTGAAGACAGATTGAAACAAAAACGGTAGAGGATTTGTACACAAACGGCCACCCACTTACTACGGCCGACCCGAATTCTTAACGAACTTCCTTGCTTAGTAGCCCCTACCATGAATTCACGAATTCAGCGGATTTTCTTTTCCCGTTATTAACAATTTCGATTGATTGTACCGCGACCAATATAAAACATTCAGTTCTTAAATAGATCCTACTAATATTATAAACGCAAAAGTTTGTAAGTATGGATGGATGTTTGTTACTCTTTCACGTAAAAACTACTGAATGGATTTGGATGAAATTCGGCATCGGCCCGGGTGGGCAGTCAGACAGTTCAGTCGGATTTTATCAGCCTTCATGTGGCCGGTTCGGGCGTCGAGGCTGAGCCTCCTTGCCCCCAGGCAAGGAGGCTCAGTATAATTGATTTCATATAGATAAAAAATCTTATTCTAAACCAAAAGACTTTGAAAATCGCTATAAGTTAACTGTGAATTTCTCCTATCTACGATAATAGTATTAGCAAAATTTATACCAGAATAATTGTTACTTCATGAGGAATAAAGATTTTATTGATTCATTTTTGTTTTATCCCTCTTCCGAGTTCCGCCTTTTTCTTCTTTTACTTTGATTTAATATTTACTTCAGTATTTTCTTTGTAAGTAAATAAAATTCTTTTTAATCACGTAATTTAATTAAGTAAATTGCAAGGAATGCGATAAACTTGGCCTGGTCATACTAAATGATAATAAACAGGAAGGAACAGGCGAAACGAAACTACTTTCTTGATTAAGCTGACTGTTTTGAGTAGATAGTGAATGTTGGATCAAATAAAAATTTATGGAAAGACTAGCGGCCTGCCCGCAGACGAATTTTGAAGTTTTTTGGATTACTAATGTTTAACCAAAACACTCTTGATATTTTTTTACTTTATAATAAACGTTACATAAACTATTCATTTTAATAACAACTTGTTCAGCAAATATATTCATTTTATGGTGGCTCCACACATGGCTATTTATATTTGTGATTGCATGTTTGCGTATTTGCCAGAATTTCGACGTAAAGGCAAATAGGCGATACAACCGTCCACACATGGTGCCAAATATCAAAAAATTAAATATATTTGCTACCGTCCGTTTTGTCCAGTATATTTGCGTGTTTGCCTATTTGTCTCCTTTGATGTGCCTTGAAAAACCGACAGCGTTCTGGTAAGCCGTATTTGTTATTGGCTGTATTTGCCAAATAGGCAAATACGGCAGTTAATTTGGCAAATATTCTCTCCACACATGGAAGTTTTTTGTCAAATACAGCAAATACTCAAATACAAACAGCCATGTGTGGAGCCACCATTACAAACAATCACTTGACAAACATACATTTGGCAAATCTTTCTCTTTACAAATGTTTTGGATTATATTTGATAATTTGGCCCTTGTATACGCTATACTTATAAACCGATCGCCCGTGTGGGAAAGTCTCATCGCAATCTTCAAATATGTAAACACTCACCTTCTTCTCATAAATACCGTTTGCAAGTGCCGTTTCGTTTCTTAAGAGAAATTCATATTTATACAAAATGTCATTTTTGATTTCATTCGTTTAGTTTGACAAGATTTTCTTTCTTTATTTCTTTAGTAGGTACTGGTCAAGTGGGGGGGTGGGGGGCCCTGCGGCCCCCCATTATTATTTTTCAAACTGAATTGTTTGATAAACGTTTCGTTGTCTAATAATGAAATGACAAATCATGTTTTTGGACATTGGTTGGTTGTAAAATGAAAACTTGTCATGCAATTTTTGGTGAAACGGAGTTACCCCATTTTTTTCATAAGTAGACCCCCGCGACAAATTTTTGAAAGAATTTTCTTTCATACAAACCTTGTCCAGACAATTACAAACTCAACAAAAAGGTTAACCAAATAGGTGCAGCTGTTCTGAAGTTATGTCTCTCAATCGCCTCTTTGGTCTAGTGGCTAAACCACCGGTTTCAGGTCCAGAGGTCCCGGGTTAGATTCCCAGCGGGGGTACATCTTTGTGTGCTTGGTTTGGTGGTGGTAGGGCTGTTAAGTCTGCCTGGCTAGCTACCACCATCTTATCTAAGTCTGTCGCCATAACAACGATGTTTATAGCATTGGATAAAATGTTTACTAGAAAAAAATCACCCAGTCTCAGGAAGCTCGAATGGGATTCGAACCCATGACCGTTGGATTGCCGGCCCACTGCTCTAACCTCTATAATAATAAATAACTCTAAATATAATAATTAACTCTAATAATATAGCAATGTGAATGCAAAATTTTGATTGTAAAGATGTTTATAGCATTGTTGTGTTCCGACAGTTTGAGATAAGATAGCCAGTTCCTCAGTGGTTGAGGATTCCGGGTGAAGCGCGCTTCCACCTTCGGCCTTCTCGTCACTTACCATCAAGTGAGATGAAGGCCGGTTTAGGATTCCGGGTGAAGTGCGCTTCCACCTTCGGCCTTCTCGTCACTTACCATCAGGTGAGATGAAGGCCAAGCGCTTACCCGTTGTAGAATAAAAAATAAAAAAATGTACATTTGTGGTTGATTTTTATTTGATATAAATAACTGTGAGTTTGACCCCGCAGTTACTGAGTTGCATGATATCGATACCCGCATCGGACAAGGCAGTAACTGGAATTACGTCCAATTTGAGTTACCACCATAGGCGTTAAGTCCGTGAAATAAGCTACACGACAGTGAAATCGACGTATCTCTAGCATTAGTAGTTTCTTAGATAGTCGGTCTAAAAAGGTAGTAACTGTCATGTTTACTTCGGAAGAAACAGAAGCATTTCAAATTACACCCTTTTTCTAGTTTTCGACTGGAAAGTTTCAGCAATGACAAAGACGTATTTTAGGTGACGTCGCTATTATTAAATATTTAAAACTACTTTACTTATATTAAACGGTGATAAGATTTAATGCGACAAACTACTAAACAACATTTAAAGGAGAACAAAAACAACAACTTAATTACACACAAAAAAAACAACAAATAAAAAATTTCAACTAACTCCCCTGTTACTCTACTACTCGACTGGCGGCATTGGCTCTTTGTATGGCTAGACTTATCCGGTGAGCGAAAAAAATGCCTAACAAATTTACTTATATTTATATTTTTTTTTAAACTACATTTGCGGAGGTTGTCACTCTAAATTACATTCATATGCTTTACGACTAGCGACGCCGTCACTATCGAGATTTATATAAGCAAACCCGTAGTAAGTACCAGCTCCATCACTAAGCTTTTTAGCCATTTCGTTCCTCACCAACTACATGATGTGACTGCGGAATATCAAAGATATGTGTTTCCTCGAACAATTGGTGCGGATCGGGGACGTGTGTTGATGTGAAACTTTGTTTGCCGTGTTCTGCTCACCAGCTTTGTTTTCATACAATTTTTGTTCGGTAAATCCACATTTGCTTATATCCCGCTGAAGCAACAACGCCTGATCTGCAACAACATCCTAGAAAATGATACAGTAAACCAATTCGCACATAGATTAATATCAATTTTGCCACTGTTGTCATCATAAAACTTTTTGAAAAGATCACAACATCAAATGAGAATAGAACTCGTGTTAAATAAATAAGCAGTGTTTTCATTGAAATACCAAACGTTTTCCTTAACATGTATTGTGTGAAGGGAATTCTTTGAACTAGCTCCTTTGTCATTTACACCGCGCCCTTTATCTCCTTCCTGAGATGTTAAGGTTTAACCACTGCCAAAGAAAATATAAGCATGACAATTAAGCATTCGGCATGAGAGCAATGTAGGTACCTTCTCGAAGTACCTACCACTCTGCCGATGACTCTCAATCTCAAATAGTTTTTCATTGCAACCATTAATTAATTATCAATACGCAAATTCTTAATACGTATAGTCAAAATAGATTACATTCGGAATATAAAAAAATAAAACCACAGGCGTCTTGTATGTGTGACCTTCAGTAATTTTAAAATAAAGTTTCATAAAAATACAACACTAGGTACTCGTATATGAATAAATACATATTATGTATTTATTCATTAAAAATACTACTGGGACTCAATATTGTACCCGCAGCGCAGGATAGAGGCAAAAAATGCTTGGACGATTTAAAAGCACTTTTGAAAAAAGTTTACATAATAAAGTATTTTTGTTAATGTTTTTTACATATTTTAAATTTTACTGAATATTTAAGCGTTAAAACGCTTAAATATTCAGTAAAATTTCAAACACTGAAAAAAGACGAAAACGTCAGGCGGGAATCGAACCACGCACCTTTCGCATTCCGGGCGGCTGTCTTAACCACTTGGCTAACGAGGTCTGGTTTTCACCCGTCGAAAGTCAATGCTTGATGCTTAGGTTTAAAGATCCAGACACCTCAGAGATCCCCTTAGATTCCCGCCTGAGATTGTCGTCTTTTTTCAGTATTTAAAATTTTACTTAAGAATATTTAAGCGTTAATAAAACGCTAAAATATGTAAAAAAAAATATTAATCTATAAACGCAGCTTCATCTTAACCGAATGTTCAAATATTTGTAAAAATATTTCTTTCGGATCTCAGAGGTGAAAACTTCTAAGATTTGATGAAGCAATGTTGACTAAAAACATAAGCATGAAACACTGACAAATTTCGACGGATGAAAACCAGACCTCGGTATCCAAGTGTTTAAGGCAGCCGCCCGGAATGCCGAAGGTGCGTGGTTCGATTCCCGCCTAAGGTTGTCGTCTTTTTTCAGTGTTTGAAATTTTACTTAAGAATATTTAAGCGTTAACTAAACGCGTCGAAAACGTCTTTGACTTTGCTTCTTACAAACCAGAATAGATTCCCAAAACCATAATGCTTATCGCAGGGTATGTTATTAAACCAGAAGTCTCGTCGCCGTGTAAATTTCCAAGTTGTTAATAAAGAGCTCGCGTTGGAGACCAGAGGCGGTGCCATTTTTCACACCGCCAATTTGTCGTCACCACTAAATTGTCAACGGCACGGAAAATTCAGTGAAAAGATTTAAAAGCGCACGAGATTTCGTGTTTTAAAAATATGATTCGGAGTGTATTAAAACGGGCGAGCATTGTTACAGAAATAATTGTCTGTTTGGCATTTAGGCATTTAATTTAATGTACTTTTTTATACGGAAATAAACTTGAAAAGATGTTTACAATCATCAATAGTGCAGCGTCTAATGCGTTTGGTTTACGACGTTACCAGTTAAGCAACTTTCTCAATAACGGGACTGAATGGGTGACCGAACTAAAATCATCATCATCATCTTCGGAAGGCACGTAAAACCGTTGGTCCCGGTTGTTGTCGTGAGATGGCAGTCGTTAAAACCCACCAACCCGCATTGGGCCAGCGTGGTGGGTTACGGCCCAATCTCCACACGTGCTGTTGTGCATGTGGGGAGGCCTGTGCCCAGCAGTGGGACGTTTATAGATTGATAAATAATAATAATAACTTTATTTATTAATAAAATATAACCTTTTACAATAATTCATTGTTGCCATTGATGGTGATGATGATAAAGATTGGTGGATTGTTTTCCCGCGTTGCTGGGGTAAGTATACCTCCCTGAACATTGGCGGAAACGCAGTTTTAACAACTGCTTTAACGACAGCCCTCTATAACTGGATGTTTTAATGTTTCTCCCTTTTAATTCATTGTTAGGAATGGACTGAGTGAACGAGACGTCGTTTTAATATAATAACAAAGTGCGCTTGTGACGGCAAGCGTACTTCATTACTCACATTTGGCGATTCATTTTTATTTATATAAATAACTAGGAACTACTTGCGAATATTTATGTCGGAACGCAACATACTATTTCTTTTTCATAAAGATGTATTTACTCAACGCTATGTCCACAAGATTAATAATTGTGATGATAACTAAAGTAAAATAAGAGCCTATATAAGTCGCCTGCTAGAAACCGCAAGGAACTTCAAGGGCTGGTCAGGTCAAGTGTTTTAAACATGACAAAAATGACAAAAAAAGAAATTAGTGCTTTTTTAATAAAATTAAATACATATTCCATTTTGCGTTTTTTTGTTGGATAGTCTTTGAGTATCTAATTTATTTTAAAGTAATAACATAAGAAAATACGCACATTTCGTAATACAAAAATAAATGAGGTCTCATTGCAGACTAACGTAGGTACTTATCGCCCGGCTGACGCGGACGGGTCAACAGACGGTTGGGTCAACGACCGGCCGCTGCCCACGCGTTGTAAATAATCGATATTATTAATTGTTTTTCATTTTATTTTTCTCATGTTATTGCTTTAAAATAAATTGGATACTCAAAGACTATCTAATTAAAATTCACAAAATGTATTATTTTGATTAAAAATGAAAAAAAGCACGAATTTCTTTTTTGACATTTTTGTCATGTTTAAAACACTTGACCTGAAAAGCCCTTTAAGTTTCTTGCGGTTATTAGCAGTCGCCTTATATACTGTCCCACTGCGGTACAAATACCTCCGTCATTGCAATAAGTCATTGCGATTGATGAATTTTGGCATTCCACGCTTGCAAAATGCGGGTTTGTGTTCACGAACCATCGACAACTTTGGCGACTCATTGTAAGCATTCAGAAGGACGGTGCTGGAATCATTTGCCAAGTAGAGAGTTTTATTGTTTATTATTGTGATTTTTATAATTTTATTTTATTCATAATTTAGCAGTGTATTCATGAATTAATTTGATTTCATTCAATTTCATTTTAATAAATCAAATATGTAATGAAATCATAAATTTATATTTTATTGTTGTTAATGTTTTTTGTCAATATTATAATTATTTTTGATTTTATACAAACGTGTCTTTTTTAATTTTTATTCTTTTTAATTTATCAATGTTTTACGCGCCTTTAATTGGAGCAGATATCTGTTATTTTTTTGCTACTTTTATTAACAATGTCTAATGTCTGTTATGTTGGTGTGACATATGATTAAAAAAATAAATAAACAAACTAGGATATGCGGCGAAAAATCCAAAACACACTTTGGCCGATCTAGCGATTGTTTATAAAACTCCACTGCGCTGCACTAAGCTTTAAACTGATGGTGCTCAGTAGAAAATTTGCAATTCACGCCTCACCCATCCACTTCGAAGCGGTTGACTTTAAAGTCATTAACTTACCGCTCTAATCTCCTAGCTTAAACTAAGTGAGAGTAACAGCCGGGCGGTAGCCGCATATTTCAGCCGCGCAATTACAGTCAATGTTTTAGGCTGCTGATAGGTGACTCTGCGTTCTATAAGTAGGTAGATCTGTCCCACGGCTGGGCAAAATATGGCGATTGAACCACGATTTCTCGTATTCAACCTGAAACCTATTCGTTCGGCTACCGACGCTACAGAATCGGAAACACACTATCAGCGACCAGAGGGCCCTACTCTCTTTCTCCAAAACGAAATTTCGGCCGATTTTTGTTTACTGTTTACAGCGGTTTCCAATCCTTACGAAATTTCGCTCATACAAAATGGGTTTGGCTTTTAGATTTTTAATTTTTAGAAAATATATTGATATTTAAAAATTAATGGAAAGCTCTATACAGGATCTAACAAAATCAATAAGCTAACGTTTAAGGGCGGTATCTATACATCATTCTGAATACAATGACAAAAAATGGACTCCAGTTTTATGGTAATTTTTCAGAGTTATGTTTTGTAACAAACTAAATCAATTAAAATAATGCACATCATGAAACATGCTGTATCTTTACTAAAAAAAGATAACTCAGTGTGCTCCGAGTTTAGTGTGCATGTTCGGCTATCTTTGTACGGGTTTGGAAAGGGTGTATTTTTTGGTGAATTATGATAATGTTTTGTTGATTATCTCGGTAACGAGCCTGTAGTTTTGGACTAAATTTGGTGAGCATGCTCAGTGTGATGTATAGATGCTCCCCTTTTCGCTTATTGAATTTGTTACACCCTATATATAGGAAACGAAAATCGGCCGAAATTTCGTTTCGGAGAAAGAGAGTAGGTCCATAAGCAAACGACACGGGACCTCCGTATATCGAGCTGATCACTCAACACCGAGGCGTCTCTAACTCTTCATGGCTCCATGGGCTTCTTTTTTTACAAAAGAACCCAACGTGTAGACGTGCTACTGCTAGAGGGAGGCAGGACCCACTAAGATAAGATAAGATAAGATACGTTTTTTTTTCTTCAAGCTCTCATATGGCAAATGTTAATAAGGCCAAATCCCGAAATCTTTTACTGTAAGGCCGGTTATCTTACGAGTATCTCCTAATTGCATTGTTATTAAAACAAGACTATGTTGCTAGCCAGGTGGATAATAATATAACAAGCTGCCACCAAATAACATGCAAACATACATATAGGTAATCACGACTATTATCCCCGAAGTGTTAGTCAGAGACTAGGCAATGAGAACCGCAAAAGCAGTCCTCTGTCATAGTCCACTTTTCACCAAATAGCGACTGCACATATGCTTAGCGTGACAGGTGGTGAGCCCATCGCCGCTCTATGCTGTTGGATGTATGTGCAGTCTTTAGTCCGTTGGTCGCCTTTTACGACACCCAAGGGAAGAGAGGGTGGTAGTATTCACAGTAAACAGAGTATACTAACAATATCTTTACCCCGCTGAGAATCAAACTATCGCCATCTCTAGACTGATAATGCACTCTAAACGTTAAAATTCGCCCCAAATGTTACCTGAATGCTTTTATTCGGAATGCTTATTAACCTTAGGTTTTATCTACGAATGATTTATAAGTCGTTAACAGACTGCGCTTATCTCACAAACTAACGCTAAGCGATGAGCCTTGTTCTCACTAGGCGAGTATTAGTGTAGTTTCGAGCACATTGCTTCGCTACTTTGCAAAATGAATTTTAAAATAATCAAACTAGCAAAGCAATGTACTCGTAAAACGACTAAAGTACACAGCTGGTCGGAACAAGGCTTTAGCGCAGGACGGTAGCACCGGGCATTATATTAATTGCTGAGTCGCCGCGGTTAAGTGATAACGTGAATATTTCTGTGGATGCGAACACTTCTGGCTTTTCAATAGTATATTTTAATGAACTGTGCAGAATCTTATGATTCTAGGATTCTGCACAGACTCCGACTGGGGCCCACGTGGACTGGACGGGCTATATGCTCGTTTGCAGGCTATGTAAAAAAAACTATTGCAAACGTCGTAAAATAGTAGGCCTGTTTAGCTGCAACAGACCAGCATAAGGGGAGCATACGCTGTTAGATCTTTTATTTGACGTCTAACCATCCATTTGTAAATTGTATTTTTTTAATAAAATATACAATACTTATTTGAAAGAAGCGATTGCCTCAGGTGGTATTGGGGGAATTTATCCATTCAATCTTTTTGGTGGATACGAATCCGTCGATGTTGATATACGGATTCGAATATAACGATGTTTGAAAGGAGCAAGCTCTGGTAAACGGGCTTTTGAATTTATGCCTTCTTCGTACGTTGCGATGTTTCTACGAGATATTATGGTATTGGACAAAGTGCTACATTGCTATATGCGGCAAAGGACATTTTCTTTCCACAAAAGATTTCCACATTGTTTTCAAGTGGTTTTTCTTGGGTTATTCTCTTATGGGCAGATTCTCATAAGGACAGATTCTCAAAGGACAGGAGTACACGTAAGCACATAAAGAGAAAAATTATTACTATTAAGTATTATTTATTAGACAAAATCAGGTTTATATTATTTAAAAATAATATTATAAATAGGATAAAATGTTAACTAGAAGAAAAAAAAACAAAACGTTTTATCCTATATCTATAGAGCATTGTGAATGCAAACATTTCAAATTGTGAGACCTTAATAGTTAAGTATAAAGATGTTTCCACTTTTTACCTAAGTAAGGGTGGATTCGACCAAACTGGAATAAGGTCTTATACCTAGATTAAACGCCGAATTTGTATAGACTAATCTCGGAGTAAGTCTTATTCCAGTTTGGTCGAATCCAGCCTAAGTAGGTACCCAGAGAACATAGAATATACCTAAATGGTTGTTTTTTCCTCTTTACTATAATTTTTATTTACTCATAAAACCTCCTCATCATCATCAACACAGTGTTTGAAGAGATTGCACCATAACCATGGACTTAAAAGGGGAGGTATTTCGAGCGCTTCCCTCTCGTTCTCTCGACGGTACAACGGTAAGGGACGGGTATAACAGCGAAGCGGCGCGAATAATCGCGTTTTATATTTTAAAAAATTGATAGATGTAATAAATAAAAAACCATCGGTTATAATAACTCAAGTTATTTACGAGCTTCATTTTAGTAAATGACTCACAATATCAAATCACTTATTTTAAGAATAAAACCTGGAAAAGAAGATAAAATGACACAAAAACATGTAACTTTGTGAATTTATTCTATCAAGCCAACTTTATCAAATCGTGTTTCTATCGGGTGTATTTCACAGATTAAAGCCTCAACAATATTTCATAATTTTCGCAGATTTTAATTTTACTGTTTACTACTTCAAAAAGTAATTCTAAGAACGGGTTATTTTAATTTTTCACTAACACCTAGCCTTGCCTATTGCGGTTTGGTGGGTCATAAAAACTTCTCAGTGTACAACCTAACGAAGCCAAGAGTTTACTCAGAATCAATTTAATACACTACATATATTTAAGACTATATTTTCTAAGGGTTAGTCAGAGACTAGGAAATAAGGACCGCAAAATCATATGCGATAGCCCACGTTTCAGCGAATAACAAATCTATGTAGTGAGATTCTTTCTGCTCCTTTGCTAAAGAATTAAATACCTAAACAAATAACTTTCTAGGCTCACACCAATTATCTAACCCAAGTTAAGCTTCTTTTGAAACTCGTTGATATGGATAAACTAGAAAATATACATAAGCATACAAGTGAACCCGGGACCTCAGAGATGGCGCGACGCCAGAACCGGCGTGCTAGCCGCTCGACCACGGCGGTCGTCGTTAATCTTTGTAACTCCCGCTAATAATAATAATATATAATAATAACATTCATTTATTCGACCAACATGGATCATTACATTACAATTATAAAATAAATCACATTATATTATACAATCAAATAAAAATAAAATTAGATAAGTTATTGATTACACATTAAAATTAAAATTTAAATGAATAATGATCTTTACATACAAAACAATAAACATTAATGAAAATTACAATAGGTGTATTAATTATTTATTTTGACTTTAGTCAGTAGGTGAATCATATTACAGTGATTCACATACTGACAGACAAAACGTTCGGCCAATTCCCTCAGGATACTATTGGCACTGGCCCGCACCCTACGCACCAGAGATATGCACCGCTTCCGCATCACTGTGTAAAAGCAATCCACGCGCTCTGCGGCGAACATCCCTGAGGCGCTGCAAAAACGGGGCAGCCCCAACAGCACCCTGAATGCATTATTGTATTGTATGCGAAGGGCATTATATTGTTTCTGTGTGTAATCCAGCCACAGGCAACAAGTATAAAACGAAGTGCAAAAGGCCCGAAATAAGGCGACTTTTACATTCTTCGAGCATCGACTAAATCGTCGCGCTAACATATTGGTCCGAACAGATAATGCCCTTCGCTCTCTTTCAATGTCAGCGTTGTCTTTGAGGTCCGACGTTACAAGATGTCCCAAGTACTTAAACTGATCTACTCTCTTTAGAACGCATCCCTTAAGTTTGATAGGGGGTATTAAATCGACACACCTTCGTCTAGCTTGTAAAACCATAACTTCGCTTTTACTGACATTGTACAACAAGCCATGTTCAGCAGCATATTTTTCACAGATGTCAAGTAGTTTAGACAAGCCACACATAGAGGCACTCAGCAGCACCATATCGTCTGCATAGCTAATATTATTCGTGCATACCCCACCAATATGGCAGCCGATATGCGTGCTACTGAGCTCCTCAACTAACGCATTCACATACAGATTAAAGAGTTTGGGGGAGGTCAGAGGCAGGGGGCCTCACCCCACACTCCAATCCGTAAGGCTGTGAAAAAGTTCCCGACCATCGCACGACGTTGATCTGGTTTTGGTACCAATGTTCGAGTATGCGTGTTAGTTCATCTGGTACAGACATCTTGCGAAGTTTTTGCCCTAGCAAATCATAGCGAACCAGATCAAACGCCTTTGACAAGTCAAGAAAGCAGGCAAAAATGGGCGTATTTCTGTCGGTATAGTACCTGACAGTCTGCTTAAGGCACAGCACCGCTGTCTCAGTGGAGAGGCCAGGTTTGAAACCAAATTGGTTATCGTGAAACCGAAGATGTTGTTCAAGCTGTTTATTTAGCAGACTATCAAATACCTTCGCGACAATACTAGCCAACGATATCGGTCTATAATTATTGATGTCACTAGTATCACCGGTTTTGTTTTTAACAATCGGTATCACAACAGTTTTTATCATTTGAGCCGGTAAGTAAGAATGTCCTACGCACAATGAGAAAAGCATTGCCAATACTCTTGGTAGGTGACAACCTGCATTCTTAAGGTGTTCGATGCTCAGGTTGTCGTGACCAGGAGACTTGCCCCGTGACATTGAATTAATTACGATATTGACATCTTTTGCCACAAAACGAGCATTTATCTTCTGGCCACTACAACCAGCACCAGCACCGCACTCATGCATTGATGGTCCTAACGGTGATTTAACTGTGAAATGTTCTCTAAACATGTCTGCTATGTTCGAAGATTCACACACTCCATTGACACTTACGGGTGTGCCTGGTTTACTATTAAGCCTGTTCGTTGATTTCCAAAAGCCACGGAAGTCATGCCTGGAATGTTGAGCTGCTAAAGCATCCATTTTTATCTGCTCACTGTTGTTTTGGCACCACCGCAAACGGGACTTAAAAATTTTACGGCTTGTGAGAAAAAAGAGCTAAGTGAGAAACATTTATTTATTTATTTCATCATCATCATCAGTCTATAAACGTCCCACTGCTGGGCACAGGCCTCCCACGTAAACAAAAGCACGTGGGGATAATGGGCCATAACCTACCACGCTGGCCCAATGCGGGTTGGTGGGTTTTAACGACTGCCATCTTACGACAACATCCGGAAACAACGGCTTAACATGCCTTCCGAAGCACGGAGGAGCTCGAGATGTTTTTAATTTTTACCCATCAGGCGACCCGGCATTGCGAAAGTTGCTTAGCTAGCAAGATCGCAAACCGAACGCACTAGCCGCTGCGCCATCGAGCTCCTCAATTAAGCCAATTAAGTGGAGGCGGCTCATTTATTTATTTAAACAAAACTTAATACTACCATAGTGTAACCGCACTGCCATAGTGTTTATTAAACCTCTTTATTCATGTTTTACAACGATACGAAGCAAAAAAAGTAACTCTAGAACAATTTAAATACTTACCTTCTTAGTTCTTTTTTAGTCATTAGCTGTCTCGCTAATCTTCTTAGGATGGGTCTCCTGCGACACTGTTTTGTGTTTTCTAAAACCTAACATCAAACATCTTAAAAATATGGGCGTGGCCTACGTACATATATTGACATATTTTGTTAGATGTTTGATGTTAGGTGTTAGAAAACACAAATCAGTGTCGCAGGACACCCGCCTTTAGTGTAACTCCCGATAAGTGAGAGTATTAGCGGGTTGCAGCCGCTCATATTTTATCCTACACATAAATTCATATACCTACATGTTTTACAACGTTACGAAATACATGAAGCAAAGGAGTTACACTAAAACAATTGAAAAACTAAGCTTCTTCGGTTTTTTTTCTTCAGTCATTAGCTGCCTCGCTAATCTTCTTAGTGTAACTCCCGCTAAGTGAGAGTAACAGCGGGTGGCGGCATATTTTACCGCGCCGCCATTACGCTGCTCATAGCGGTAATCGCGGTTAATAGGTGACTCTGTTTCCCGTGTTGTTTATTTTTCATTATATAATGGCTTGGTGCGGTTTGCACATTTAGCCAGTGTGATAGATAAAAAGTCATAATTTGAATGTTGAATGATAAATGATAAATAAGTAGCCACCACTTTATTATGGCCACTATAAGGCTCATTATTAAAAAATGGTAAAAGTATTTTTTTAATTTTAAAAAATACTATTAACCCATCTATTCTCTTGGGTATCGTAAAAGGCAACTTACGGACTAAAGACTGCACTATAGTACACGTCCTAAAACTCCCAGTCCAAACAGATGCTAGCCTAGGTACTAAAGCAATTAATTACTGTACTTGCGAAAACAGCTTACACAAAATTAGACAAAACGCAGATCATAAATTATCCCACGAACGGCGCGTAGGTACCCTGACTTTGTATTCAATTGTGGCTGCTAGAAGAATGGCGGAGGAACAAATAAAAGAGGCATGTAATGTGATTTAGTACATCCCTATCAAGGGCCTAGATCGGAGGGTCAAACGCCAGGCGATCCCACGATAAATAATATCTTGTATCTCTTTACCGCTAAAAATAGGACGGATACCTACATTCGAGGGCTTTTACGTGGGCCGATCGTGTGTTGTTTCCCCGCTTCGCTTTGTTCCTCATTTGTTTTTTCGGACTGTTTTTAACCCCTCGTCATCTACAGTACGAATACAACTCATGTTGATTTTAGTTTTTGATAATTTTTAATGGTCATTCGAATGAAATAATTTAATTTTTTAAAGTCAAATTTTCTCTGCACTCTCTTTCATAACTAGGTATCTCTGCAAAACTAAATAGAATATTAACAAATTCGATATGAATTATTAGTTCACAAAAATTTGTTTTTGTGTAAAAAAAAGAAAGAAGTATTTTCTGACAATGTAGAAAGCCGTGTGATTATAGATTTTGACCCTTACTAATACTATAAAAGCGACAGTGACTTTGTTTGTTTGTTACACTTTCATTCATGAACGGCTAAGCCATTATGCCTTTTTGTACACTTACTTATACTTCATTTCATGAAACTTAACGTGATATTAGTTATATACATATAATCACGACTATTATCCCCGAAGGGTTAATCAGAGACTTAGCAATAAGGACAGCAAAAGCAGTCCCCTATCATAGTCCACTTTTAACCAAATATCGACTGCACATGTGCTCAGCGTGACAGGTGGTAATCCCATCGCCGCTCTATGCTGTTAGATGTAGGTGCAGTCTTTAGTCCGTTAGTCGCCTTTTACGACACCCAAGGGAGGGGGTGGTAGTATACTTTCACCACTACGCGACTCGGTTATGATATGATATTAGTTGAAAACGTATATTGCTTCTTTTATATTTATAATGGCGGTGTATATTAAATATACAGCGCCATTATTAATACAAAAGAAACAATATACATTTTAAATACGGATATAAAATTTAAGAGTTGCCAAACATTTTGCTAATTTTTACGGTAACAAATAACTTTACGCCCGCGGGCCGAACAATCGTAAGAATTTTAATAAAAAAAAGTTTGCCACCAAAAACGTTGACATTTTAATTTTTAATCTGTACTGTCAAAACTTGTTGATTTTTGTAAACAAACTTTTGTAAGCTCTGCACAGTAGGCTTACAATTGTTTTTAAAAGACTTCTTTGTTGTCTGATATATCATTGGAAATAAATATAAGTACATTTTTCTTCAACTTACACAGGCTTAATAACGATGTGACGAATGTAATAAAGTTTCAGATTTATAAATTATTTTTTTTTGGAATTTCGTTACGTGGTAAGTTTTAATTCACGGACGAAGTCACGGACGGGCTGACATTTTTTTTTAATTATACATAAATACATACATATAATCACGACTATTATCCCCGAAGGGTTAGTCAGAGACTAGGCAATGAGGACCGCAAAAGCAGTCCTCTGCCATAGTCCACTTTTCACCAAATAGCGACTGCACATGTGCTCAGCGTGACAGGTGGTCAGTCCATCGCCGCTCTATGCTGTTGGATGTATGTGCACCTTTTAGCACAGAATAATATTACTAGCTTTTAGTCCGTTAGTCGCCTTTTACGACACCCAAGGGAAGAGAGGGGGTGGTAGTAGTCTTTCACCGCTATTTACGTGACACGGTTTTATAATAATGTATACTTACTCTTTAACCAATTCCGTTGTCAATGTTAACGTTTCATTGGCAAGGTGCTTTTCATAATAATATTCAATTTCATGAAATTCAATTAACAAACAAATTTCATTTATGAGAATAGACGCTTCACGCGAGCTTTATTTCAATTTCCCCAGGTTGTAGACAATTTTCAAATTCCCTTTAACAAACTGAAAATATGAAATATATAATTCTCCGTAATTCACCCTTATTTCTATGACACTTAGTTTAAAAATACAACCGCACATTTTAGACTTTACAGCTACCACCTTCTGACAAGCTGTCTCATAAATCTAGTGCATCGTACGACACTGCTCCAGGTGTTCAAGAAAATTCGTAGCTATTCCTAACTTCAGAAACTTAAATGTTAATATTCACAATAGAAACTAAATGACACTGTAAGTCGTAGTTTTCTTAAAGTCACTTGCTTGAAAGCCTTACACCTAGATTTAGCATTAATCCAGCTTAAGGCTGACAGCACACTGGTCACTAATGCTTTCCGAGTGCCTAGTACAAGATTTAACGCAATTTTCTGTCACCAGGCGGCGCTCCTTCAATTCCTTATAAATTTTCGTTTTCATTAACGTGATCGAATCTACTAATATTATAAAGAGGAAACATTTGATTGTTTGTTTGTATTGAATAGGCTCCGAAACTACAAGACCGATTTAAAAAACCTTTCACCGTTGGGAAGCTAAACTATCTCCGGGTGACATAGGCTATATTATATTTTCATAAAAATTAGGGATCCTTATTAAAACTCAAATAAATTTCTTAAATCGCGTGCGCTAAAGAAACTATTGATGATAGAATAATATAATGTACTATGGCTTTGCAGAACAAACCATTACCTACAAAAAGTGTCGCGATAGCTTAATATGTCTAACTATTTTAGTTACGTCACATTAACACCCGTATTAACAAACATTACTATGAGGTCTCACAGTGCGCTCGGACGCACAGGATCTCAAAAACCTATTCATAAACAGTACTTAAGTACCACCGGCGCTATAGCTAAGGTAGCCAGGCTTGTCATACGAAACGCACTGAGAAATGTCTTACTTCGCATAGCATTTCTAATTTGCTTAGAGAAGTAATGTTTGTGAATACGGGTGTAAGTGTTTTTGGGAGAGCCATTTTGAAAATTCGTCGCCGGCGCGGCGGTCTGCTAGCAGTGAATAAAATTCAATCTCTAGAGTGCTGACTCGATTTTTTATGTTATTTTCGCACGTCGTCGTCGCCGTGCCGTGATCGCAGAGCCGTATCGCGTAGCGGCTCATTACAAGAATCCTACCACCTCCTCTCTTCCCTTGGGTGTCGTAAAGGGCGACTAACAGACTAAGACTGCCCATACATCCAACAGGATGTATGTGCTGTACATAAGCATAAGGCGGCGATGGGCCCATCACCTGTTACGCTGAGCACATATGCAGTTGTAACTTGTTGAAACGTGGACTATGGCAGTGGACTACTTCTGTGGTCTCCATTTCCTTTTCTCTGACTAACCCTTTAGGGGTTAATAATCGTGAATGTATCTATGTATGTATGTATGTGGTCTTATACACCCTTAATTTTTATTCGTTTAAAAGAAATTAAGGGTGAGTTCCACCCATGAAACTGAACAACTTTCCCCAAGAAAACTATGTGCAAAAAATGATGACAAAAAAATTTCGACCTCCCACACAAAACTGTCCGATCAGCTGACGACAATAGTATGTGAGGTCGAAATTTTTTGTCATTTTTGCACATAAGTTTCTTGGGGAAAGTTGTTCAGTTTCATGGACGGAACTCACCCTTAATTTTATTTTAAGGATTAAATATTATGGGTGTATATTCCGTACACCACCTACCTAGGCTACCAACCAGGCCTCCAACAAGGGCGACGGTCTGATGAAGGTCGCGGGTAGCACAGGCCCGGCCGTGGTGGAGATCCTTGGGGAAGGCCTTTGTCCAACAGCGGACGTCTTTCGGCTGATGATTTTGATGATGTTACATTGCTAATAGCTTTCAGCTTTCAGTAATAGAGTTCAGTTTAAGGCCAGGCGAAATCATGGCTTAGATAGGTTATTTACGCTAAAGAATATTTGGAGTTAGATTAATTTTGAATGAAAACATTTTTATTTTGTTTCATTTTATTTAATTTTACTTGCTGTATAACAGTGGTAGCGGCGCAGCGGATTATCGTTTAAAATTTAAATAAATAAGTAGTTTTTTAAATAAATATAGATAAAGTATGTAGTTCAAAAACATGGATTTGTATAGAGCTGCCAATAGAAATTTCGAATCGCCTGTGGAAAGTGCGGTGAAAATGATCGCTCTCTACAAAAACTAATATAATAATATGCCTTAGCAAATACATAGTTGGTTTTGTGATCGTGACCAATGTGCGGTCAGCCTTAAAGATTATTGTAAGCACTACTTAGGGCATGTCAATTGTTTGAAGTTCATAGAAACAGAATGTTGATTTATACGAGAGATTTAACCTGTTTTAATCGAATATGGTTCAGAAATTTGACTAAGTAGTCTGCTGACTACTCGTAGTTGTTGTCCGTGACTGTAGAGTAAAAACGTTATCATATTTTTTACGTTTGGCAAAATATTTACAATAACCTTACCTTACCCTAGTTTTTTATTGTTTAATGTAGGCAAGCGAGCAGTAGCCTAATTTACGTAACAAAACTTCAACGACATGCAAGCGATTTGATCGCTGAAGTCACTTTTCGTATTCACGTATCAATCGCACGATTTTGTTTAAGTCGGTTTTGTTTAAGCGTATTCACGTGCATTAATCGAAGTTCGATCGTTGCCTCCGCGGTACTCACCTATTGTTTTGACGTTTAGTTTTATCGGATTTCAGCGATTACACTTAAAATTAGACAATTTCCAAGTCGTTGGAAAAAAAACAATAAACATTTCTGCATGTTTTGTTAACAAAAAGTATTTGAATTTATTTGGTAGAACTGTAATGGCAACATTAAGTTAAAATAGTTGACAAACCGCTGAGTTGCGTTCCTATCGAGTAATCGTTCTAGCGAAATGACAGGTGAATACGGATTTGTGACTGATTGTTTTTTTTTTTTTTTTTTTATATACTTATCCTGGCAAATGACCCCACTCCACCTGATGTTAAGTGGAAATGAGGTCCAGCCGCGAGGACAAGTGGTGCAGCGTAAGAGACGTAGCATCAGTCATCCTCAGTCTGCCGGCCCACAAAGTGCTTCTTCACGCCTCGTTTGAAGGACCCTATGTCATAGGTAGGAGGGAATACGTGTGCTGGTAGACTATTCCATCTTTTGGAAGTGCGGCAAAGAAACGAGTCACCAAATTTCTTTGTGCGAGATGGAATGTTAGAGACTGTAAATTGGTGACTCCGCAGAGCAGCACGCGTACTCCTATGGAGGAAGGGAGAAGGAGGGATGAGGTCAAAGAGTTCTTCAGAGCACTCGCCATGGTATAAACGGTAAAAGACGCTGAGTGACGCAATATCTCTACGCAATTGCAAAGGCTCGAGAGTTTTAGTGACCTCTGCATTGCCGATAATGCGCACAGCGCGGCGCTGCAATCTGTCCAAGGCATCGAGAAGGTACTTTGCTGAGCCGTCCCAAAGGTGAGAGCAATACTCCACGCAAGACCGCACCTGTGTCTTGTATAATAGACACAACTGTTTTTCAATAGGACGACTTCTAAACGTAAACGACATTTCGACTATTACGAAACACGTGAATCAGGCCACAGATAGGCCTCCTGACGGTGAGCAGTCCCCGAGCCCATGAATATCAGCAACATACATAAATACATACACCTACCTACATTAAAACATCATCAATGGGCTAGTTTTACTCAAAAGTCATACAACACATTGCGAGTACAATATAATAACATTCTCAGGGCTCTATTGCGGCTTAAACGTTTTTGTAGCGCGTCAGGAATGTTCGCTGACGCCAACATAGACAATTTTTATATAATCATGCGCAAAAAAACTGCCTCGTTGATGCTGCGACTGCGGGGGGGCACCAATGGAGTCCTGAGAATGATACATGAGAGAGGTGACTCTGCTGTCTTTGGGCGGTTCATTGAATTGCACGTCATAAAACGTTTAAGGCGATGACTGCCCTGTAGCCTAATTCACGTAACAAAACTTCAACGACATGCAAGCGATTTGATCGCTGAAGTCACTTTTCGTATTCACGTATCAATCGCACGATTTTGTTTAAGTCGGTTTTGTTTAAGCGTATTCACGTGCATTAATCGAAGTTCGATCGTTGCCTCCGCGGTATTCACCTATTGTTTTGACGTTTAGTTTTATCGGATTTCAGCGATTACATTTAAAATTAGACAATTTCCAAGTCGTTGGAAAAAAACAATAAACATTTCTGCATGTTTTGTTAGCAAAAAGTATTTGAATTTATTTGGTAGAACTGTTATGGCAACATTAAGTTTAAATAGTTGACAAATCGCTGAGTTGCGTTCCTATCGAGTAATCGTTCTATCAAAATGACAGGTGAATACGAATTTGTGACTGTTTTTCAATAGGACGACTTCTAAACGTAAACGACATTTCGACTATTACGAAATACGTGAATCAGGCCACTGGACTTCTTTTCAATCTGAATAATTTAATTTATTAATTAAATTAATATTTTAATTTATTTGATTGAACTTTATTTAATTTTATATTTCAATTATTTTATTTAATGAATTTAGTAGTTTGTAATTTTTAATTTTAATTTTGTATTTTAAATGTTTTTATTTTATCATTTTAATTTAAATTTTGTCTGTATTTTTGATTTTCATTTTATTTAATTTATATAAATTGTTATGTTGTATCTAATTTGTATAAGTTGTTCTATGATCCTAAGCTGGTCTAAATAAATGATTTCTTTTTTAATATAATCACGACTATTATCCTCGAAGGGTTAGTCAGAGACTAGGCAATGAGGACCGCAAAAGCAGTCCTCTTCCATAGTCCTCTTTTCACCAAATAGCTACTGCACATGTGCTCAGCGTGTCAGGTGGTGAGCCCATCGCCGCTCTATGCTTTTGGATGTATGTGCAGTCTTTAGTCCGTTAGTCGCCTTTTACGACACCTATTATGGGAAGAGTGGGAAGAGCGAGGGTGGTAGTATTCTTTCACCGCTACGCCATTGGGAATGTTGCTTTTGCGTTGGTAACCTGAATATGTCTCTTTACACTCTTTGAAAACAATCCATGGTCGTAACAGAGAATTATGGAAAATCTCGGAAGGCAGGTTATTCCACATTTTGATGGTGCGTGAGGGTCCGCTTAAAGCGAATTTTTCTCTGATAGATAATGTGCGTGTGCTGTATTCCGATGACGAGTGGTGCCGTGGTAAAAGAAGGAAGACACCAACTGAAATAATTCGTCATAGCATAACGCATTGGTCAAGCTGAGCAAATAATAAGCTGCTGGTTATTAGGGCTTCAGGTAAAGTTCCAAATAACAAAACCCTACAGTGCGTATCATGCCGAAGAGTACTGCATCCTCCATCAAGATTACTCTTAAAATTGAACAGTTTCACAGTTGTGTCAGTTGAGGAAAATAATAAATACATTAGTTGGAGGCTTCTTCACATCCCACTCCACATTTAGCAATAGTAAATAAGAATCAATGACACATTAGGCGCAGTATGTGCTTGGTTGATGAGCTATTGATAATATCAAATATTTAAGAGCTGTATTTTAGACAGTTACGAGTACACAATAAATATTTATATTTCTATTTGATATTGTTGATGTCTTGAGTGTCAAAGAAGAATGGGCGTTTTTGTACGAACCCGTCCCACCCCTTGTAAGTTCCCACATGGTAAGTTTCGAAATAAATAGTGTATTTTGTTGTAAGGACAGCAAATATGAACGAGCGAATAGATGAATGAAAAAAAAATAAAAAAGAGAAACTGATAAAAATTGAAATATGAGGGTATAGTTAAATTCAAGAAAAAATCTTGACTTCAATTTTATATTATCGTTTTAATGTTTGTGTTATCATGTTACAATAAAAGTATTATCTATCTTTTTATCTATTATCATTTATTATTTTAATTTTATTCTTCTCAATAACTTTTTTCTCCAATACCTGACAGATTTGCTGTCATACAATAAAATGCTTCACTTTTCAAGTACTTTTATTTGATGCATAGATGCATTAATAGATGTAAGTGTTACAAGGGGGAGGGGGGAGGTTTTGCCTATTCTTCTTTGCGACGTAAGCCTAGAAAGGTGCGCTATTATTTGTACCTAATTTATCGTTTGCTCAGACGGCTACTTGATATATTGGATTTGGCTCATTGTTTATGTAAGCTTTGGGCATACTACGCCAGACTATTCTCTTAACAGGAAACAAGTCTTGGCTTCGATTCTGCAATTTTAAATCCTTCACAGTTGTGTTTGAGTGGCCTGATTATGTCATTTGGACTGGGAAGATGTTATTTGTCATTTAGACTATAAAGAATACTTTATTGCGCAAATAATTTTCCAATTCATTGTTCTACAATGGCGGCGTTTCGCTTTTCAAAATAATGAGGTACTTATAATAACTCCACTTTTTAGAAATGGGCTACATTTCAAGAAATGTTGAGAACGAACCTCGACAGTGGATCTAACAAGAACATGTTCTAATTTTGCTTAAATTTAGTTAACAACCCCTCGGCTAAGCTGTCGAGCCGATATCCGGATAAACGGTTACGGTTCGGTTACGGCGTATGTTTCGGATTTTTCGATGCATAGCCCGAATTTGTGATCACTAAATTATATTTATCCATCAATTTAAGCAACTACTGAATTTTAATGACGTTAAATTGAAATGAAGTTGAATTTTTGACAATATTTGTGGAAAAGTGGCCTGATTCACGCGGCTGGTTCACATCCGACTCCTGCTTCACCCAGCATATTCTCTGACCCAGCGCCCAATTTCTTTCACCATTTCTGACTCTCAGCAGTCATCTCTCGACAGCAGCAGAACCAAATAATTTTCATTGTTTTCAATTTATTTGCAGCAACATAATATTGTAATTTTTTACATAAACTTTTGCTGTTTACATCTTTGTGTCTATGTGAGTGCTTTGGAGATATGATAAGATTTATAAAATCTTCATATCTCCAAAGCACTCACACAGATAAATTTTGATAAAAAAATTATAATTTATTTAGTCAGCTATCACGTTTGTTATGTCGGTCTTTGGGTCTTCTTAATAATAAAATAGTCTTCAGGTCCACATCATTTATTTGTCACAATTTAGGTAATTACATTACAGGTAAGTTTAGCGTCCGTGATCGGCCGCTCCGAGACGAGTAATAATATGGCGGCTCTGTAGGGATGTACCACTATGCACAATCTATATAGTGATGTACCTAACATCCCCCTTCTTAGTTCTTATTACAATGTTAATAGAGTTTAAGTTACTACAATTTTTATTAATCTATTTCCTCAATCCACCTTTTAGGCGGTCTTACAACACGACCAGAACGAGTTACAGTTACTGCACATGGGTCTTCTCGGGGTCTCACCTCATCCCTCTCCTGCGATGAGCTGGACTGCATGGGAGGGTGGTCACAGTCAATACAGTTAAACTTTTGTCTTAGGTGAACCCTATTACGCCTATACCTAACGTTATTGACATCTTCTACAATATAAGACCTATTATTACCTAATCTTTGTTTTATTACTGCATGTTCCCAGTTACTTACAGGATTTCTCTTAAAATAAACATGATCGTTCGTGTGTAACAATGACAATGGCTTAACGTTTCTGTTAAAGTATTTAGACTTTTGTGGATCATTTTTTTCTACAGATTTTTTATAATCTTTGAATTTTACAATTTTAGGTGTTAACTTTTTTAATGACATAGGAATATTATCTCTTAGACTTCTAGACATTAACAATTGAGCTGGAGACGAAAAATTATTTTTTGGAGTATTTCTATAATGTAACAATGCTATGTATGGATCCGTTCCTGTCTCCTTACATTTCTTCAACATATTTTTGACAATTTTGACTGAACTTTCTGCCTGTCCATTTGACTGTGGATGATATGGATCAGTTACAATATGTTCTATGTCCCACTCATAAACAAAATTTTTTAAATCTAAAGATTGGAATGGTGGTCCGCCATCTGACACTAAAGACATAGGTATTCCATGACGAGCAAAAATGGACTTTAAGTTAGTGATCACATTGCTAGATCGACTATCTTTGTTTAACAAAGCAATTTCAATAAATTTGGAATAGTAATCTGTCACAATTAAATAAGTTAAACTATCAAAATACATTAAATCAATACCTACTGGTTGCCATGGATATTTAGTTATTTCAAAATTAATTAATGTTTCTTTCTGATTGCTAGGTTTGAATTTGGCACATACAAGACATTGTTCTATTAAGTTTTTTATATCAACTGACATATTAGGCCAATATAAAGATTCTCTAGCTAATTTTAAACATTTGTTTATACCTTGGTGACCTTTGTGAATTTTTTCTAGCATTTCTTTGTACATAGACTGTGGTACTATCAATTTAGAACCTTTAAAAATTAAATTTTTAATTACATGTATTTCACCTTGTATGTTCCAATACGGCTTTAACAATGGACTTATACTATTTTTGCTACTTGGCCATCCGTCATAATAATATTTTTTTAACAATTTCAATGATTCATCATTCTTGGTAGCTTGACATATTTTCTTGTTATATTCTTGGCTTATTGCTAAATTAGAGTACATAGGGTTGACATGACATGACATTTCAGACTCATTTTTGGGTTCATAATGTTCCTTGATGGCTGCCCTAGACAATGTGTCTGAAATGTACATTTTTTTGCCTGGTACATGTATATCATTCAAATCATATTTTTGTAACGTAAACATCATGCGTTGTAATCTAGACGGGACATCATGCAATGGTTTACTAAATAAATATACTAATGGTTTATGATCTGTCTGTACAGTGACTCTATGACCATATACATATTGGTGGAACTTTTCACATCCAAATTGTATAGCTAACAGCTCTTTTTCAATTTGAGCATACCTTTCTTGCGTAGGAATCAAAGTTTTTGAACTTTAAGCAATAGGTTTATTGCATTGCAATATCACTGCACCCAACGCTGACTTTGATGAATCTACTGACAATACTAATGGTTTGTTAGGACTATAATGTGCTAAAACTGGTGACTGGGTGTTCTCATGTTTGAGACTGTTCAGACATTTGTCATGATTTTCATCCCATACCCAGACAGTATTTTTTTTTAAAAGACTCCTCAATATCTGAGTTTTTTCTGACAAATCACTAATGAAAGGACCTAGATAGTTAATCATACCTAGAATTCTTTGTAATTCTTTGACATTTCTAGGTGTGGGCATGTCAATGATAGCTCTGACTTTTTCTTGATCAACCCTAGCACCATCTTTATTAAAAACATAGCATAAAAAGCAAACTTCTGAGACTGAGATTTTACATTTTGGCTTATTAAATTTTAGGTTTGACATAGCACCCACGCAGTTCATGACTTTACGTAGCCTTTCATCATGAAGTGACTGCGTGCTTCCATAGACAAGAATCTAAAATACAATTAATTGTTTTACCTGCAATATTTATGTTTATATTCCATGAATGTTTCGAATAAGTGTTATTTGTTGGATTACATTTACTTGTGTTGTTACATGAAAAGGTGTTGTTACTTGACTTTAAGCATGCAAAATCAAAAAATTTAAAATTGTTTGTATTTGACAAAGTTGACATAATATTATTACACGATTCACGACTTATTTATTGACAAGTGTTTGACTTTTTATTCTCTTGTTGGACAGAACTCTCATCGCATTCAGCCTTTGAAATATAATCTCCTGCCTGACTGACTAATTTTTGACTAATGTTACCTGTGTGCTTCTTGTTTTGACTGACTTGACTGACTGACTGACTGGTGTTACTATTGTGTGACTGATTGTTGTTTGACTGACCCTTATGTGACTGACGATGACAATTATGACTGGACTGATTTTTCTTATGACTTTGACCTGACTGACTGTTGTGTAATGTGTACCTGTTGTTTGACTAACTCTTATGTGACCGACGATGACTATTATAGTTATGACTCGACTGACTTAGGTTAAGACTTTGACCTGACTGACTGTGACTGGACTGGCTACTTATAGTGCCTATAAAATAATTACTATTATTGTCTGATTCAAAACTGTTCATGGAAGTAAACGACTCTAAATGCCTTACATTTTTATTTTTAAAACAAAATTTAGCAAAATGACTAAAATTGTTACATGACCTGCACTGTATTCCTGCAGCGGGACACTTGAAACGATGAAACTGCCCACAGCGACCACACGATGACTTTCCAGGCTGCCTGCTCGGGCTTGGAGTCTTCTTGTTAGCCCTAGTTGACGCCTGACCTGACCTGTTCCTACTCGGTGTTCGCTGTCGACTGGAACTGCGACCTCGCCTGACGAACATGACATTTTCACTGGTGGTGCTTTCTTTTACCATTTTTTCGGCATCATGCTGAGCGACTATCAGTGTCTTTGCCAGCTCTCTCATCCTTTGATAAGTCAGATTAGGTTCCTGCAACAATCTCTGCCTGACATGTGCATACTCCAAATTGAGGTTAGCAATGAAAATATCCCTGATGAGCGACTCCTTAAGGGTTCCGAATTCACATTCTTTGCTTTTATTCTCAAGATCTGTCAGAAATTCATCGATACTTTCGGATTTTTCCTGCCTCCGAGTGAAAAATGTGTATCTGCACATTGTGACATTTTTACGTGGCTCAAAATAATTATCGAATTTTTCTTTAATCTGTGCAAGCGTGCTGACATTAATTTCGATGTTAAATGCATTGAATATTTCTATACCTTTGGCTCCAATGTGGTGAAGTAAAATGGCAATTTTCCTCTTCTCTTCGGTTTTATCCAGACCTGTCGCCAGAAGATATAGCTCTAGCTGCTGCCACCACTTTTTCCATGCTTCGGCATTATTTGTGGAATTGTCTGATGAAATTTTCAGACATCCCAGCGTCATTTACATACGCTGCACGTGGTCTACACCAACAGGATTCATCATATTTTACTTACGTTCTTTTACTTCTGACACCATGTTATGTCGGTCTTTGGGTCTTCTTAATGATAGAATAGTCTTCAGGTCCACATCATTTATTTGTCACAATTTAGGTAATTGCATTACAGGGAAGGTTAGCGTCCGTGATCGGCCGCTCCGAGACGAGTAATAATATGGCGGCTCTGTAGGGATGTACCACTATGCACAATCTATATAGTGATGTACCTGACAACGTTCATTCATTATTTAATTTATAATTATGAGGTATTAAATTTTTATTGTCTTTTATCTAAGTAATTTTGTATTGTCTTGTCTTTTTTCTATTCACTACATTACATTGTTCTCACCTCATAAATATAATTATATATCTTTACTTATAACTTTTTATATTTTTAAACACCATCTAGCCCAGTCCCGCCATTAGGCAGCACTGGTAGGGTCGCCATGCAATGTGGGGACTGGGAGAAGCTTTGATTGAAACTACTGTTTCGTCAAACTCAAAATATATTTATTCAATAAACTCAATTATTAAGTACTTTGAATCGTCAAAATTTGTGATCTACCACCCATTCAGGAAGTCATTTTTTAACTGTGGCAAAGAACGGGCGCAAGAAACCACAGCGCACAGAAGCAACGACATTTTCAAAATAAAAAAAAGATATAATATGTCGTTACCAGGTCATAAAATACACAATAAAAATTTGAATGTAAAATATATATACAGTACTCTAAACGTCTTAAGTATGATTTAATACTAATTGATTGCCGGTGTGACATGTATTTGAGAGGTGAAATGAGTCACACACTACAGCCTTTTGGTCTTTTCCCAGGAGTGTGACAGTATCCTCAGTGGTTGAGGATTCCAGGTGAAGCGCGCTTCCACCTCGGCCTTATCGTCACTTACCATCAGGTGAGTTGAAGGCCAAACGCGTGCCCGTTATACAATAAAAGAAGTAACTTCATTGGACAGAATACAGTCTATTGACCTTTCATGTTTTATGACTAAGTTTCCAAGACTAAGTTTAACATTTCCTTTTGGAAAATAAAAGAAAAGATCAAAAAAAATATATAATATAAATAAAAGAAATTTTTATAAAAGCACTTTCTTCTACATTACGATCATATTTGTTACATTTTAGATAATAACTGTCTTCGAGCTCTCGGGCTCTTAAAGAACAAAGGCACAGAAATGAAATATTGATCAAGGTAATAAAGTTGTCTGTCAATGTTAAGTGGATGGGAAGCGGGCTTATCAGGCAGATCACTAGGAATGGGAGCGTTGGCAACGCCCTTGGACCTCCACGAACTGCGTGGGTGCTATGTCAGTCTAGCGCTGTTATCTTAAGACCCCAGAGAGCTTACTCTCTTTCTCCGAAACGAAATTTCGGAAGAAACGGATACCGCTGTAAATACAAACGAAAATCGGCCGAAATTTCGTTTCGGAGAAAGAGAGTACCTATAGGGCCTCAGGTTCGATGCGGGTCGGTATGCAAATAGGTACTTACTAACTTTTTCTAAATTTTCGGATTAACGGTGGAAAATAATAAACACACTGTCTGTTTTTTTCCCTACTAGAGTCAAAATTTGACATAATTTGTATGGGGCTTAATCCAAAACAAAACAAAAGATAGTTTGATTATTAACGTCGCCTGTAAGTTTTTTTGGATTGTCATCTAGGGATTAAGAAATCATAAAATAAAAACCGTTTCGCGTATAGTGGTGAAGAATACTACCACCCCCTTTTCCCTTGGGTGTCGTAAAAGGCGACTAACGGACTAAAGACTGCACGAACATACATCAGCATAGAGCCGCAATGGGCTCACCACCTGTCACGCTAAGCACATGTGCAGTCGCTATTTGTTGAAAAGTGGACTATGGAAGAGAACTGCTTTTGCTGTCCTCATTACCTAGTCTCTGACTAACCCTTCGGGGATAAAGTCAACTTTTCACCAAATTGCTACTGCATTATGTTTCAGCGTGACAGGTGGTGAGCCCATCGCCGCTCTATGCTGTTAAATGTATGTGCAGTCTTTAGCCTGTTAGTCGCCCTTTACGACACCCAAGGGAAGAGAGTTGATTTATTAACGCGACGCGGTTGATTTATTAAAAGTGTTTAAAATGGCTGCCTGGGAAACACTTCCGACTGCTTGTTTCAAACTTATTGTAAATTCCTTACATGATACGTGTTCACAATCACAACACATGCTACAATATCCAAAACTAATGCACATAGTGATCGCTAGTTAGGTATATCATGATCCTTGCATTACCACACGAAATTATCCAACTAGAGCGAACTGAGTGCACAACAAGCCTCATTCCAACCGGTATGCAGCGGGCTATGAAACAATTCAGCGGGTTTTGTATAATTAGCAAAACATTGTTTTGGCTTAATTCATACGTTGTTTTCTACAGTTTATTTGGGAACATTACACGCACCGTTTCTATGAGACGCTTTAAATGGAGCTAACTGTGTTTACTTTGCATACATAATGCATACATCATGCAAATTTCCTGATGGCGTAGGCAGAGACCACAGCACTCTTTATAGCAGACTAGTAGATCCTCACGGTTTTACCCGCGTGATAAAATATAGCCTATGGCACTTGGGAGGAATGTAGCTTTCTAATGGTCAAAGAATTTTCTAAAACGGTCCGGTAGTTTCGGAGCCGATTTAATTCAAACAAACAAACAAAAAATATTTTCTCTTTATAATATTAGTATAGATATACAAGAAATGCACACAGGCGGTTCTGTTTTAAGCGATCTATTCCAGACAACCTTTGGTTTATAATCCTGGTAAAGAAATAGAGAAAGTGAGTTGTACTACCTCAGGCGCTGCGCAAACGTAGACACTTTACGTTGCCAGAATGGGACACCAACATACAAAAACGCGGCTCCAGTGTCCAGTAGCTGCAACTGGACGCATTGCAAATAGCGTTTTTTATAGGGGTATCCCGTGTCGGTGGCAAAATCTCTTAACCCGATAAAAGACACTTAACTTTTATGTTAACTCATTTTGTATTTTACCAATCCTTATACCAACATTATAGATTACCCTAGAGTATATCACTACAGCGCCAAAGTTATTTACCGAGGATAATTGTGTAATGGCGGGCGGTGCGTCAGCTGATCAGGACTGACCATGGACTGACAGACCATCAGACTCACATTGTCACTTCCTATTATTTTTTTAGTTTGTGTAGTTGGTACCATACGTTCAATTGCCACGGATTAGCATCATACGTTTACTTTTGTAAAATGCAAACGATTTTAACTCAGATATAATCACTTACATACTTGACCTAGAAGAGATAGACAAGAACGTTCATACAAACCATTTGTACAAATTCTGGAATAAGAGACCTAAAGTCCGCTGCAGAGGCTTGCATCGCTTAAACATTTATGTCGCCTAATCAACAGACAGACATCGCAGCGCTAGCTGCGCCAGATCGGTCAAAGACAACGTAGTGTGTATCAAGATGGCGTCCCAAACAAATTGTCAGCTGATTGTCCCAAACAGAAATAAAAAATATATTTTCTATTCTAATATTACAATATAACTACCTAATAATGACTTGAATAAGAATTAATTTCCCTTACTTGTAGTAAACGTCTAGGTGTACACTTTAATAAGAAATAAAAAATTATTTACCTACCTAGTTTTAAGGAAACATGATTTTTGGGCGCATCCACCCTTAGTGGCATAAACAAAAACAGTGTTTATAAACTGCGCTTCAAAGTGTAACTTGCAAAAACTAAAGCAATAGTGAACAAGTTGCTCGCACATAAGTCACGGTGTGTGTTCATCCAAAAACTTGGTGGCCGTTACAGCCCTGTGTATGGCTGTTTTATTTGTTTCGTTCGGCAAACTTTCACCCCGCTAACTGAATATAAAAAAATTATATTGAGCCGCGCAAAGTTTGCGTTAACTGCTCTATATCGGTTCGGTAATGTATGCCAGTATCTCTTGTCGGTTCAGTTGTGGTTCAGTTATATTGAAGAAAGTGTGCCAAGGGACTGGCGTAACACGTAATAGGAAATCTTTGCAAAGTATTTGTGTAGAAATTTGACGTAACGGTCATTTTAAAAGGTCAAACAATAGTGTTTACCTTTAATGTAATAGTGAGCTGCAAAGCACACAGACTGTGGTGGCTCTGATACGTTAAGCAAATGGGCGAAGATTGTGGGACGAAGCGTGTTTACTTGGGGGTCCACAGGGGGCGAAGACCAATTGGACGCCCCAAAGACCGCTGGATAGACTAAGTCGCCGAGAACTTACACGAACTCCTGGAAACCAATGACTGGCAAGAGATCGCGGAAAACAGGGAGCAGTGGCATTGCCTTGTATCGGAGGCCCTGACTCACTCCGGTTTGCTGAGTCCTTTTTGGCGGAGGTAGCCAAATTCGGATTAGGTTCATTACTAACTTTTCCAGTTTTTTATTTAGTCAGCTTCTGGGCAAATCAGGTTTTTATTGGGTTGGATTCGGAGTTAGTCAGTCTCTTGGATATGCATCATACTATATGCACCAAATTCTTACTTGGTCTTTTTCTGAGGAGGTCAGATTTTCAGTAGGTTAGGGAGTTTATTCTTAGTAGCGGAGTAAGTAAGTAAGTGACATGGGGAGCAGGCATGTTTAAATTCGAGGGTGGAACTTAGCGCTTGTTGCTTAGGGTCGCGTGCCATCCACGTGGCAAATAGGGTTTTTTTAGGTTTCTAGGGAGATGAGGCCATGACCCACTACGGTGGGCCAATGGGGGTTGGTGGGGATTAATATGCACTTAGCGTAAATATTGTAGCGAACAAACTACAGATCGGAAAAAGACAATGTTTCGAATCCCGCTGCACTGAAAGAACAAAAAGGTTGATTTTACACGGGTTGGCGACACATTAGTTGAATTAACAAAGTGATGGGTTAAAGGTTAACATGAACAAATTGTTGTTTTCACAGAAAAGTTTTTGTTAATATGAAAACAGTTGTTTTTACCTATTTGTACATGTTGGCGTAACAATTCATGCATAATTCAATAGGTAATTGTTGATTTTACTGTTCAAGTTGTTGAAATAACCATTTTTAAAGTTAAATTTACAAAATAAATACGTTAAAACAACAAAAGATATATGTAATAAGTTCAAATTACCGTAACTGATCAACAATACAGTTTTTGTTCATTCAACAAAACTCAAGAGTAGGTGCTATATTAACCCTAAAATTTAGTTGAAATATGGTAAACCCAACTAATAATTTCTTTCCGTGTGGTGGAAAGATTATATTTTCAACATAGTATTTTTACGACAACGGTAATTTGTCACCATCGACCTTAAAACCTCCCTCGAATTAATGTTTTTTATATACAGTCGTGGTCAACTAATTAGGGACATTCAAGATAGTGAAGAGCAATAACCGGTTATGTACATATAAATATAAAACCCTATTGATTTTTCAGCACCTATTATTTGCATAATTTGGTCCGATTACTATACTATAAATGGCTGTAAATAAGAGAATAATTAAATAGAAAAAAGTATTTAATATCAAAGGTTGAACATGTATTAAATTTTAAGGTATAATTATGTAGCTGGACATTTAATTAAGGACAGTAAAGTATAATGATGAATAGAGTTAAACAAAACGAATAATCTCCAGTATTATAATATTTTTAAAAGCTCCATTTTATTACGTGTAAAATCAGTACCCAGTAGCAAAACCTTTGTTAGTAATTACCGCTTGACACCGATGTGGCATAGACATTATCAGTTTCTGACATGTTTCGATAGGAATGTTTGCCCATGCCTCACAAAAAGCTTGATTAAGTTGATCTAAAGTTGTGGTACGATAAGTTGAAACTTTTTTCTTGATTTCGTGCCAAAGGTGCTCAATTGGGTTGAGGTCCGGGCTATTTGCTGGCCAATCTAGCACCGATACTGACTGACTGGTAAGAAACGACTTGACTGAACGGGCGGTATGTTTCGGGTCGTTATCATGCTGAAACGTCCATATAATAGGGAGATGCTCCTCAGCATAGGGAAGCATAGTTTCCTCCAATATTTTTTTGTATTGATGTTGGTCTAAGTTACCCTGAACTTTTCTCACAGGTCCCACTCCACGTCCAGAAAATGAACCCCAAATTTTAATGTTTCCACCGCCATGTTTCACCTGCTTTTTTGTGAATCTTGGATTCATTTCCGCTTTTACAGGACGCCGTACGTATTGCGTTCCATCTGAAGAAATTAAATTAATCTTGGTCTCGTCAGAGAATAATACATGTTGCCATTGGGCGTAGGTCCAATGTCCATATTTACGTGCAAACGCCAAACGAGCATTTCTATGTTCTTTCTTCAACAACGGTACTTTGCGAGCCACTCTTCCGAACAACCCTGCTTCTACCAGACGTCGTCGAACGGTCCTCGCTGATACACCGGCTCTTTCGTCTGCCCCAAACACTTCGTGTTTAATTAAAATAGAGCCTAGAAACGGATCTTTCTTAGCTAACCTGGTTATCATTCTATCTTCTTGCGGAGTTGTTTTTCTCGATCTTTTTGGCCTGGGCACATTTAAAGCTGTGTTATTGCGCCTGAAATGTTGCACTGCATTGCATACCATAGTTTTTGAACAATTTAAATGTTCTGCTATCCCTCGGTATGACCAACCACGCTCGACAAACTTCATGATAATTGTTCGTAGTGTTGGATCGCAACTTTTATTTTTGCCCATATTTCTTCAAAATAATTCTCAAAACTTAAAATTAAAAATCTGGATTGCCGCCAAAACTACCACAAAACAATAAAAGAAGAAATAAAAAAGTATTGAGATTCAAATTTTGAAAATAGAACGCAATATCTCAGTGTCCCTAATTAAATGGCCAGCCAGCATTCTTTGAACAAATAGCACACTGATAATCTATCAGCTATACTGTAAAGAGGTTTAATGTTTAAGAAGTTGTTATTGTTTGTATAATCGGGCACATCAATGACTAATTATACTTACGTGTAAAAGATATGGAATATTGTTAAGACTCGTTGAAAAATAAAAAATAAATTCACAATTTGGCTTAACTAGAGATTGTCCCTAATTAGTTGACCACGGCTGTATATTAGCGTTTTATTAACGCTTAAATATACTTAAGTAAAATTTTTAAACACTGAAAAAAGACGACAATCTCGGGCTGGAATCGAACCTCGCACCTTCCGTATTCCAGACGGCTGCCTTAACCACTTGGCTGGAGGTCTGGTTTTCACCCGTCGAAATTTGTCAGTGCTTGATGCTTATGTTTTTTAGTCAACATTGCTTCATCAAATCTTAAAAGTTTTCACCTCTGAGATCCGTAAGAAATATTTTTACAAATATTTGAACATTCGGTTAAGATGAAGCTGCGTTTATAGATTAATGTTTTTCAATGTATTTTAGCGTTTTATTAACTTTTAAATATACTTAAATAAAATTATAAACTCTGAAAAAAGACTACCTCAGGCGGGAATCGAACCAGGCACCTGTCGCATTCCGAGCGGCTGCCTTAACCACTTGGCTAGTGAGGTCTGGTTTTCACCCGTCGAAATGGTTTGGTTGGATCCCCGCCTAAGGCTGTCGTCTTTTTTCAATGTTTAAAATTTTACCTCCCTCAAAATTACAAAAGTACCAAACTGTTAAACGAGAATACAAAAACTAACATTAGTTTGTCCGCATAACGCTTTTCCCGCCATTTGCCAATCATACATACAAACATATAATCACGACTAATATACCCGTATTATATTAGTCAGAGACTAATCAATGAGGACCGTAAAGCAGTACTCTGCCATAGTCCACTTTTCACCAAATAGCGACTGCACATGTGCTGAGCGTGACAGGTGGTGAGCTGCTGTTATATGCTGTTAGATATATGTGCAGTCTTTAGTCCGTTAGTCGCTTCAAGAGAAGAGAGGGGGTAGTACTATTCTTTGAATAAGCCGCTACGCGACATGGCCCATTTGGCTAATCATTATAAATATAAATAAACATTTATACATTGTACAGTAAATATATGTTTTACTCTAAGGTAAAGTAACATAAAAATTAAAACAGGTATGAAGGTTGGTAAACATCATAGTGCTGACATGCAAATTAGGGAGACCGAGGAAGGTTGTGACAAATTTTACTTAAAAGAACATATCTCAATAAATAAACATAGCACGATTATGAACTCTACGCCATAAGATAGCTCAATCCTTACTCTTTTGAAAACAGTCATCAAAGTCAATGAGAGTCATACGGGGTCTGGGAAAATCTACGAAACTGAAACTACTCCCTCTGTCACAACTCTCCTAACACCGAGGTAAGTTGTGACAGGTGTGTATCTAGACTATATTTGACATATAAAAATATTTTTATATGTCTTATAAACAAAATACACCTTTTTTGCATAAAAGTACTGTAATTACCATTTATATTATATGTTTTTGCTAATGTAAACGCAACAATTCTTGTTTCTTTTGCCGTCAGCCGATAATTGGATGCTGCACATGTCAACAAATACTTAATTGCATAATATATTTTCATTCTCTTCTGTAAACAACGTTGGATTGGCGTAACCAATAGGTAGATGGAGCCACATCAGTTACATTATCTTGAAAAGCCTGTTTCTTCTTAACATATAACCTATGTAAAGACATGTAGTTCAGCTTGTAAGAGGATGCGGCATTTCGAAGACTTTCACCTCCTAATGTAACTTCTTCAAAGGCCAGTTCATAAATGTCGACACTAGCGATGCCTCTATCAGTCTTTCGTGTATAAATATAAGGCATTCTGAAACAAAAAATGGCAATTCAGCATACAACACCATACCACATGCCCAAATAAGTTCCTGACAAATATGACATTTTTAAGATACTTTTTATGTTAGTTAAGTAGTAAGAGTTGACTAAAACAAACAAACATACATTAAACAGAGGCAAAACATAGCAAAAAGCATGTACAATAAGGTAACCAGAAAATAAACTTAAATAGGAGAGTTGTGACAGCGTGTCACAACTCTCCTAGGTGGCAAAAATCACGACCTGGTCCAAATAATAATTCGTAATTTTGAAACAACATGCAAACACAGTAAGACAATGCCACGCTTTAAAATTTCAAAAGCCACACAATATAAGAAAAAATAGCATAACCACGTTAACGTAATATGTCACGATATAAATACAATCAAAATTTTGATAAAAAACTTACTTTGCGGTATTTTTTTCATGCAGGCGTCGTACTCACGTAACCGCTTGCCACACGCTTTTGACGCGTACTGCGTCAAGTAGTGCGTTTCTTTAGAAACAATCGTGCGTTGTTGCCAGCTCGCTAACGGTCATAGGTTTCGAGAAATCATCTTTGTCACAACTCTCCTCTGTCACAACTTTCCTCGGTCTCCCTACATAAATTTATATTATTTATTTAAACCAACAGCGTTACAAAATAATTTTATTATGTTTTTGTACATGACAATAAGTAAGGCTAATAACAGGGTTCTCTTAAGCTTATCCAATATTAGGTAGTGTTCGCCGAAACTTAAAAAAAAACAATATCAAAAAAGCAGTTTTAAAACACAAACTCCCCGAAAAATAAGGTTCCACCCTCTCCAAAGCGGTCGCAATACTGAGTGAGTCTTAAGATCGGCCTAATGACTGCAAACTTTTCCGATAGGCAAAAAAAAATGCGAACTCGAGACGGGCGGGTCGCTAAAGTAATTTGGTGGAAGCCGGTATACACGGTGAAAGGAAAAAGTTCCCGCGCTTGATCTGAATAATAATGTTCCTGATACGTGTTTTTACATATTGCAAGGCAGTTGACGAATGCCAGTACGGAAAGTGTGACTTTTAACTGTAAAGTGTTGTCATAATTTGATAACCTCCTTGGTCGAGTGGTTTGTACACCGGTTTTCATGGTGTCGCCATCTCTGAGGTCCCGGATTCAATCCCCGGTCAGGTCAATTTAGAAATTATTGTTTTTCTAAATTGTCTCGGGTCTGGGTGTTTTCTACGTATAATAAGAATGTATTTAAGTATTTTAAGTATGTTTATCCGATGTCTAGTAACCATTTAATGAGTTTCATAACGAATCTTCTCTTGGGCTAGATAATTGGTGTGAGTGTAGGAAAGTTCATTTATTTATTTATTATATTATTATAATTAAGTACCTAATTACAGTAATTATGGGCGACGATGGGCTCACCACCTTTTTTATATAAAAGAAGGAGGCAAACGAGCAGGCGGGTCACCTGATGGAGAGTAATCACCGCCGCCCATGGGCACCCGCAAAACCAGAGGAATCGCAGGCGTGTTGCCGTCCCGTGGCGTCCATTGGAACCCAAGCGAAATTGTTTTTGTCATATTTCGGCAAATGGTACACTTACGCGGTTGTATGTTTTAGTAGCTTCCTACCTCACCTGCACCTCCCGTCTTTGTGTTCCGCGAGCCGCGGCGTTGATCACACGTGCTGTACGTCGGTGCTTGGGGTCCAACAGACCCCGCGCGACTAATAGTGTAGTACAATTTTGGGAAGTATAATGATGAACTTTTTGTTCTGGAAGCAGTTCAAGTGGTTCCAAAGACCGTTGTCACCTATATGCGAGGTTTAATGATAGGAAAACAAAAACCAAATGTGGTAAATGTAACAAATTCATGTGTAATGAACACACCATACAAAATTTTGTAATTCATGGGCCTTATAATTTAACATAATTTGATAACTTTTTTAGAAAGTTATATTTTTGTTGTTTTCTAGAAGCCTTACATTGTTTTGTTAATTTAGATGTTGTTCTTAAAGTTCATATATAAAATAATTATTTTCACTTATTTTATCTGTTTCATTTTCAAAAGTAAATCCTGGGGCCCGTACGGACCCCACGTGACTAATAGTGTAAGTATTTAGGCGCGACTAGCTAAAGGTTAAGGATGGAATAGGGTGAAGGAAGGAATAGGAATTGTGAGAGGGGAGAGGGGTAATGGGCCTCCGAAACCCTCACTGGCCGGACGAAACACAACAGCACCAAGTGCAATTATTTCACGCCGGATATTCGTGAGAGCGTGGTATTACGCCTGGCGAGCCGGCCCAATGCGTGCTGCAACGCAGCGTGGCTCTACCACTCAGTCAGTGTCACTCATTTAGCACCACCCAGGGGTCACGTGTATGGTCTCAAAGGTAAACCTACAGACGCGAGTAACTTTAACCCAGCGATATATACGTTACACTAGATAGGCCCTTCCGAACACGCACTATGTTCCACTCATCTGCGGAGTCGACTCGGCACCTTGCTTTAGTGTGGCTTTGACATTCGCGCGTGCGGAGCGGCGAAAATAATTGTTTATTTCTTTTCAAAGTGTACACCTAGACGTTTACTACAATTCAGTTGTCAAGTATGTGAAATTAATTGTTATTCAAGTCATTATTATGTAGTTATATCGTATTATAAGAATAGAACAGATATTTTTTCAATTATTGTTATTGACTATCTATTTGGGACGCCATCTTGATACACACTACGTTCTTTGATTGACCGATCTGGCGCTACGGCGCTGCGATGTCTGTCTGTTGATTATACGACATTTAAATGTTTAAGCGCTGCAGCGGCTGCAGCGAACTTTAGGTCTCTCATTCCAGAATTTGAACAAATGGTTTGTATGGACGTTCTTGTCTATACTTCTTGGTCAATGCTTTAATCCCCAAAAACCTGTCACGCTGTGCACATGTGCAGTTGCTATTTGGTGAAAAGTGGACTATGGTAGAGGCTTGCTTTTGCTGTCCTCAATGCGTAAACCCTTCGGGGATAATAGTCGTAATTATGTGTATGTATAATTAGGTGCTTTCAAAATATTATTAATTAATTTTTTTATCTAATCATAATATACTTATTGAATGTGGGAAGGCCAGGGGTTTATTTTATAACTTCAACATCTATCCTAATACCTTTCAAGTAGATTGCTTATTGCATTAGTGATGGGGCATTTTTGATTTCGATAAACTATTTTATAGGTATGCGTAGAATGCCTTTTCTAATACGTTAAATCCCGTTTATATTATGTGTGTATTTTATTGAAGATTTTTTAAAATTATGCATCTGTTATAATATTATCTTATTTGTATAGGAACATTTTTAATAATTCCATATGCTCGGATATCGAAAACCAATGATCTATAACTGCGTCAAAGTAAAAAAACAAACAGATTTAATATATGTAGTCACTTTACCACAACAGCTTTTAACACTCGCGCACTCTTTCGCGCAGTTGCCATTTCTCAAACTTTTTATGAACGGAACAAAACAAATCAGTAATTTACAAAATCATTTTACTTTGAACTGAAATATGACACCTTTTTCTTGGTGCGCCTTGAGTTATTAGTGCACTTTACGGTACACATTTTTGGAATAAATATTCCTTCTTTTTCGTATGTGTAATATCTATACGAATACGAGTATGTTGCACTGTGGTATCCTGTTGAATGGCAACATCCATAAAGGTTTAAAAAATATTATGGACGAACTAAAAGCCCATATTAACTAACAGCCTTACTTTTAAAACGTTACATAAAAAAACCTTAATCTATTTTGTATAGATCTTAAATAATGTTTAAAAGGTAATGTAAGTAGGTATATAAGGGGGGGGGGGACTTATGGAATAAAAATATTTTTATTGATTTGATTGTAAGTTTTATATTCTTCGGATCAATATTTGCGTTGATTTCTGTATACCATCCAATTCCTCCTTTATTTATGTACACACGGCGTCAGATCAACCTACCCTAAACTGTCAAACTTCTCTAATGAATATTGATCCTTAGAACCAAGCTATAAAGTTCAAAATTGATTGTAGAAATTTGAGAGTTTTGGGTAGGTTGATCTGACGCCGTGTGTACTTCGTCTATACATTATCTCATATAATTGGCTATACAGCTCTCACACGCCCTCAAATGGGCAAAGAGGGCCATTCCGCGCACGCTCGTTTCAATTTATCCATAGGACAGAACTCCTCAGAGCTCTCGTGCAAGATTTGCGTAAATGTATTCAATGGCAGCGGCGCGGTATAGATAAGTGCCGAACAATTGTCGCGGAACGAGAGGAAATAGATGATTTTCTAATGGCACAAGCGCGGCAGAGAAGTGCAGAAGGTTCACTTTTATGTTTGGAATACTCTTTATAGGTCGTCAACGAAGAAGGCATGTTTATATTGAGGAATGAACGCTGGCTGGCAGAGACAAAAAAGGCGTGCAAAGGAAGCTGCAAGCTGTAGAGCTGATTACATACATATAATCACGACTATTATCCCTGAAGGGTTAGTCAGAGACTAGGCAATGAGGACAGCAAAAGCAGTCCACAGTCCTACCATAGTCCACTTTTCACGAAATAGCGACTGCACGTGTGCTCAGCGTGACAGGTGGTGGTAGGAGTGTTTACAAGATAAAATATATGTATGACAAATTACGTGGACAGACTTAACATTCGGTATAGCCGAGAGTCTGGTCAAACCTTCTGCCCTCTTCTTTAGTCTCCAATAGAGACATAAATGTGACAGCAAGCGGTAGGTAACGCCCCGGGCTATCGCTCTATCGTACCGCATTGCAGAAAATGTGTAAAATCTATGCAAAGATTTCAATTGAAAAATGAGCTGCATCAGTAATGCAGTAAGTACCACTTTCCGTGGAACGGTTGTCGTTTATCATTTGTTATTACATTTACACCACTTATCTGGACCTCAGCGAACGTACTTCGACTAGTTCGGAGACGTTCTGGTGAATGGTCGGGTTAAGAGTACCATAAGACGAGGATGTATTAAAAATATTATGAGAGCAATAGAAGGGTATCATGATCGAAGAAAATGGTAAGCTGTGGTCGTTTCTGTGTGTACTTCTTCGGGAAACGGGCTTTATGTATAAACACGTACGTATGGTAAATACATACGTAAAGTCCGTCTTATGTATTCTGTTGTTCCAATTTACTGTCCAGGGTTCACCTATGTAACCTAAACACTAAGTTTTGAATGGCTAACATGACACATGCATGTCACCCATTTTGTTTTAAAGGTTTCTAGTGAAAGGCAGTCCTTGCCTTTCTCCAATTCTAGGATGAGTGCGGGAGCTAGTTCGTAAAAACAATCTTTAAGACTAGCATCACTAACCTTATTTCAAAAAAATTCTAGGTAAGATGAGAATGAGTTTATAAAAAGTTTAATGATTTTCCTAGTTAACCCAGTTTTCGCACCAACAACAAAAAAGCTGCCAATGTAGAGTTTTTATTTTTATGCTCTTATGTGTTTAAAAAAGAAAGTTTGCGAAGCATCTACCAGATGTTTCATTGGATACTTTGCACTCTTTGAAACATTGCGCTGCTAATTTAAAATCCACCAATCATAAATACATTTCAAATTGATGCTACCGATTTTTAATTAATCAACATTTACCGACACATATTGGCGGGAATCCAGTCATGTTTTTATACTGTAACCGTGCGAAGTAATAACAAATTGTCTCATGTTGTTTCGTTACGCAAAGAAATTGGCAATGGGTAGGTCGGAAAAGCCGAGGAGCCGATTACCTGTGGAGCAGAAAATGGAATGATAACCTCGGAGAGGATGTGGTGGACGAAGAGATCTTCCAGACCAGAAGCGAAGCCACTAGATGGGGGCACGACATAATTATGAAAAAAACTGAAGTATTAGAATTCTGAAAGCCTAAGGAAAAAATGAGAAAGCCTTGACTCAACAAAGATTTATTATATAAAGTAAACGCTGCATCAAAGTAAGGGTCCCGATCACAGATCACACACACGATCAGTTCGCCGGCAGGTATCGGCCTGTCAGTTATAGTACAACGCACGGGCGGCGGCGGCTGCGGGCGGACTAGTACTGAAGGGCTTCACACCACACACGATCAGTTCGCCGGCAGGTATCGGCCTGCCAGTTAGTAGTGACCGAACTCATATTGTGTTGGGGCCCTTTAGAATGTGGCACCGACCGATTACTGACTGAATCATGACACATCATGCAAAAAGTACTTTTTTATGCACTACAGCTAAGCACTTGGCTTTCATCTCATCTGATGGTAAGCGACGATAAGGCCGAAAGTGAAAGTGCGCGTCACCCGGAATCTTCAACCACTAAAGATGAAGTACAAGTAAAGCAGTGTTTCTGATTATTTATGTTGAATATCTAAAGGCGGGTCATATTTGGTCGTGGCCTACGTACATATTTTGACATATTTTGTTAGATGTTTGATGTTAGGTGTTTGAAAACACAAAACAGTGTCGCAGGAGACCCGCCTTAAGAGTCTGTAACGCTGTACTAAAGTCTTTTATTTACTCTTAACAGTATTGTGAGACAGTTAAGCGACATCACTTATCTGTCTAGTGGGTGTGTGCTAGTTGACAATAAGTAAAGCCGTATCGTATCGTAGCAGACGCTTATTTGAGTATGCGATATGTTTCGCGCGATTGATTTATAAGGCAGTTAAGAGTAATTCCGATGGAGCTGTAAAATACTTGCGGGCTGGTAATATTTTGGCTCGGAATCAACCTGCTACTCACCAAATGGGTTTGTTGGAATTCGTCGTGTTTCAACGGATTCAATATAACGGTGCGATACCGATAATTTGTTGTGCTCAGCCCGTTTAAAGGTTACGATAATTTAAATCGACCGGTTTGCGTGTCACGCCGGAACGTGAACGGTCCTACGTAGTACGTACATATTGTTCAGAATTTAATAAATCTTTTGTTCCATAAAAGATCTCGGTTAGTGGTACTGTAACTTTTAATGAGTGGGCTACAATTGGTATTCACAAAAGTAGGAAACGCCTTTATGAACTTTATGGTGAACGCAACTTTAACACCAGTGACGATTTCAAATTATATGTTAAAAAATATGCAAAGTTATTCAAAAGAGTATGTCGATTAGCCAAGGCAAACTATCTGAGTTCTAAATTAAGAATAGTAATAACAAAATAAAAATGACATGCAATATTAAAAATAGTGAAACAGCAAATGTCAAAAGTCGTAATAATGAGTCCAATTTGAATTGTGATAATAAAACCTTGACATCTGATGCTGATGTTGCTGCAGCATTGAGATGTTTTTTACTGACATTCCAGTTTCAACTACAAAAGCTTTGATTTCTTCCCCCACTGTAGCCGAATCTGTTTTGAACGAGAATTTTAAAGTTTGTGATGTGTGTTCATTTTACCCTGCTACCTGCTATTAAGTGCAAAGAACAACAGAAATAGAGCTAGGTTCTCTAAAACTGCGAAAAAACATCAGCTGTTCCATACAAAACTGCAAATACTATTACGACTTAAAACTATAGGTATAGTGGTTAGCGCGCCGGTTCTGGCGTCGCGCCATCTCAGAGGTCCCGGGTTCAATTCTCGATCGGGTCAATTTAAAAAAACAGTTTTTCTAAATTGATTTCGGGTCTGGGTGTTATTTCTATATATATTTATGCGTTATCGTACCATAATAGTAGCAGGTTTTAAAAGAATACTTATCTTGGGTGGGCTAGATGATTGGCGTGAGCGTAAACAAATTTAATATAATTAAACAGTAAACATACATGTCAACGAAGAATATCGCAAAAGTAATAAGTAATTCAAAAGCAATCAAGCAGGGTTCCCAAAACAACCAATTGAAATCAACTCTACTAAATAGCACAGAATGTTAGTTCCTACAATTATCTTGAACTTTATCAGTGAACTTTTGAAAGGAACTTGCGCAAACTTTAGCTACAAGTACGCTGTTGCTCTTCCTGTTAGTTTTAGATTATAGTTAATTAGGATGACTATAGTTAAACGAGTTCATTTAAGTGCATAACAACAGACTTGTGGCAAAACTTGTGACTTGTTGCTACGACTTTCATCAGCAATTTAATAGCGACACAAAAAAATACATACATACATACATTTAATCGCGACTATTATCCGCGAAGGGTTAGTCAGGTGGTCAGAGACCAGGCAAGGAGGGCCGCAAAAGCAGTCCTCTGCCATAGTCCACTTTTCATCAAAAGCGACGAAGATGTGCTCAGCGTGACAGGTGGTGAGCCCATCGCCGCTCTAAGCTGATGGATGTATGTGCAGTCTTTAGTCCTTTAGTCGCCTTTTACGACACCCAAGGGAAGAGAGGGGGTGGCAGTATATATTCTTTCAGGGCTACGCGACACGGATTAAAAAAATAATAAAGTACAAAAATTTTATTTAAAATTTGTAAGCGTTGTTTGTGCATTTTGTTTTTAAAAATATACAATACAATGGTCAGTCTACACAATTTCCTCACTTTTTTTTACAACATTGGCACTGCACTTAAGAGCTTTCATTTTGAAATGTATCACATTTCACATATACTTTTCACAGAGTAAATCAGTAACTGTTTTAAACCTGCAACGTCAAACATCAGTGGAACTCCTAAAGGTAACATATCCTTTTCCTTATTTAAACCGTCTGCTCTAACAGATAGTTAGTTGAACTTAAAATGGAATGTCGAATCCCTAACAAAGACGATGCGACGACGAATACCCGGTGGAAAACAGAAATTAACGTTCGTCTTCCTCCTGGCAGTAATTGAATTTACCAGACTGCACTACTAATTGTGGGGCCATCGAATAAGCGGGGAGGAGCTGTTTAATGACTTTTTTTATAGAAAAAGCATAATAAGTCGCCACATGTATGATAGAGCATCACTTGTGAACGACTTGACAGAATATCTTGTTGGTTGTGTTTGCAATTAATTGTAAGAACAAGGTTTGTTTATAAGTAAATCTACGGGTTAAGCCATAAATTTTAATATACTTTTGACGACCTCCTTGGTCGAGTGGTTTGCACACCGGTTTTCATGGTGTCGCCATCCCATCTCTGAGGTCCCGGGTTCGATCCCCGGTCGGGTCAATTTAGAAATTATTGTTTTTCTAAATTGTCTCGGGTCTGGGTGTTTTCTATGTATAGTTTTTAAGTATTTAAGTATTTTAAGTATGTTTATCCGTTGTCTAGTAACCATTTCACGAGTTTCTTTGAAGCTTCTCTTGGGCTAGATAATTGGAGTGTTAGTAGGAATTTTTTTTTTTTTTATATTTTTTTTTTATAAAAATATAGTAATTATTTGTAATGATAGATAGAAGCGAAACCATCACAGGATATGGATGTAAACAGGCACGCCAACATGCACGTCAAAGACATTAAAATTAAGTCAAGTACGCATAGGCTATAGACAGTATACCTAATAATATAAAGATACTGTTCTACTACTTGGCAAAAACGACTTCATCAGTCATCGCCAAAACCAGTCCTATGCCCATAGTCACGTTTTACCAAATACTCGAGAGCAATGAATCTATGTCACTTAACTAAACCTATTAATCTCGGAAAATAAGAATGCTAGCATAATTAAATAAATTGTGTTTAATAGACAATTAAATACTCCTTAAATGAAAGTAATAAAATTTATGAGTCAATACATTTTATTTACAAAAAATTACATAAAGAAAAAAACTGCTGATCTCTCCTTAACACAAAAATAGGGACTTCTTGGCGGGAAAGTGAAGCGCCATGTCTGCAGTTTTGTTTTTTTTCTATAATTTGTGTTTTGTCGAAAATTAATGGTGGTGGGGGAAAATCATTTACCATTAAACGTTCATTATCGCTCATTATCATCTGACATACTACAAAAAAAATAAAAATTAAATCTTACTTGACACTCGCTAAATGTGCTGATCGCACGAAGCAATTAATTATGAGAAAAAAAAATCAAAAATAAGAAACATGACATGTTTGAACAACATTACGATTTTCTTGAATTTTAATGATTCGTATTGCCTCCTCGTGCTTCCATTACTGCGTTTATGCGGTTGGGCATGCTGTACACGAAGTTCCTTAGAGTCTCCCTTTTTCAAATTTCATTTTTTATGACATAACTTTACAATAACTAAGAAGAACCTACTAAGCCAAATAAAAAGTTCCCCAGTAACTTTCGATTTTTCCATCAACAGAAGTATGATGCCTTTGTTTACACAATTCTATGACCACGGCTTAAATTTCGGTTCGACGCGATTCTGTTTCGGCGTGCAGTGGTACTGGGGGTAGCGATGCGCATTTTGTCTGGCACAGACTATAGCTCGTTAGATAAGTTGTTAAGTCTTAACTATAAGTTAGTTAACTGTTTTTTTTATTATTATTATTATTGACGTCAATAAGTGCCTGTAAAGGTTTACATTGAATAAATAATTTGACTTTGACTTTGACCAAAACATTAATCGTATAAGCTTTTTAATAATACTGATGCTATAAAACCTCCTCGAAGTAATAATTCAATTTGCGATATTCACATACACAATACGTTCAACTTACGATCAAAATAAACAAAGCCCTCAAAAATCGTAACTTCCATTAAGTACATACTCGTATATGAATTGGCTATGTTATGGGTGCCCTAACATAAAAACTTTTTTAATCTCATTTATATTCATAGGGCTGTATAAGCCATTCCTGCGCCTAATTCATGTGGGACCCAGAATTGCTGAGGAATCAAAATTTATTTCTATGGGCTCTATTATGAATATCGAAGTATCATACTGCAATTTCCTGGGTAGCTATGTTGTTTAACCGTTCAACCGCTCCGGAATGACCCTGCAATTCGATGATTCGATTGATCTTACCAAACACTCTTCTCTTTATTATTCCTTACGCAATTCACCCTCACATTCTAAAAACCTTTATATACTCGTACCTTTCCAACTATCTAACATTCGCATTTACCATCAGAATACCATGCGATTCATCGCTGTATATAAATTGTATAAAAAATCCGTCATTACACTACTACACTATACGCAAATATACTCATCCCCACTTATAAAGACACCTTTACAAGAGTGTTGCTAAGACCGCACTTTAACGAGTGTTGCTACTGGTAATTTCTTTGGTACTCTCTCTATATCACCACTTTGTACACGAATTTAGACTTTTCATAAGCTTTCAGTAACGCTCTCACATACAATATAAAAATATTTCCGAAACATTTTTATACTGCTGTGGTTGTTGCTGCGCACTTACGACAAAAAATCATCGAATTGCTCGGAAAATGTTCACGTCGCATCGTCGCCACGAACCGTATCGCGTACCGGTGAAAGAATACTACCACCCCCTCTCTTCCCTTGGGTGTTATAAAAGGCGACTAACGCACTAAAGACTGCACACACATGATGAGATAATAGTCGTGATTATAATATGTATGTATGTATATTCACGTCGCCGTTTTTTCTAATGTTCGCAAGTGCTTTAATCTACATTTATAAAAATCAATCAATAAAATACAAAACAACGGCTGCACCTATTTGGGTAATTCTTTTTTTGTTGTGTTCTTAATTGTCATGACTAGGTTTGTGTGAAACATTTTTTTTGGAAATTCGTCACGGCATACAAGTTGTTCACACAGACGAAGTTGCGGGAGGGCCGCTAGTATACTGATATGAAACTATTTGTGTAATGGAAAATAAGAAACGATGATGGTGCCACATTCCCTTAGATCTGAGTATAAGAAGAAAGAAAAGTGAAATCAGGTCCTACAACTTCAAAGACTCAAGTAGTGAACAACCTGCCAAGGATCGAGTTAATTACCGCACCGTATTTCAGAACTGCTATCCGAAACGTACTGTAGAGTTTATACCATGTTAGGGCGCTGGCTGGTTTTACTTTATAGTAATTTGTAAAAAAACTTAATTTGAATTGACAAGATGTCAAACCGGGGAATTGGGGAGACAATAAATGAACTCGTATACTAAAGTATAAAGTTAAAAGGTTGTTGTTATTCAATAACAAACGCCCCCCAACCTTTACGAGTTCCACAATGGTGGACGTGCTGGGATCCATTGTGGAACTCGTAAAGGTTGGGGGGCGTTTGTTATTGAATAACAACAACCTTTATTTAGTATACGAGTTCATTTATTGTATACTTTTATATACATTTACAATTACATATTTACAATATAAAAATAACATGGTCAAGTCTACCCATGTTGGCACTTCAGATCGTTCTCCGCAATTCCCCGGTTTGACATCTTGTCAATTCAAATTAAGTTTTTTTACAAATTACTATAAAGTAAAACCAGCCAGCGCCCTAACATGGTATAAACTCTACAGTACCTAGAAAATTTGGTGGGTTGTTTTCTTCGGGGTTAACGAGTCACACTTACTTACTGCTTGACGTAACAAACTGTGTTATTCTTGTAGTTTTTTGTGTCTATTTTAAGATTTCTATCTTGGCACACAGTTGTTAATACAAAATCTGTAAAGGAAAACCCCTGACTGAAAGGTTTTGACTCGAGTGCGCTCGGTCTGTTGGACATTGTACCTGTTCGTTTGCGGTCAGCGACCGACGTTCTGTCGGGGTCATTGGGCTCGCCTACGTGCCTGCTGAAACACTTTACCATGTTTCAGTAAGCACGTAAACGTGAGCTATAGTTACGCCTAATTTAGAACTGATGACGTCTCTGCCTTCAATTCTAGTCAAGAACAAAAAGGAATCAGGGGCCCAAGTCTGCTAATTTACGAATGGCATAATTGAATCGCAATTGGATCGTATTGAAATTGTTTGACACATTTGGTATTCTCTTACTCATATAAGAATACCAAATGTGTCAAACAATTACAATGCGATACAATTGCGATTCAATTATGCCATTAGTAAATTAGCAGACTTGGGCCCCAGTTCATAACCCACAACGCTAGTCCAATACGGGTTTTTCGTCAACAACCGGGGCATTTACATTAAGGCTTTACGTGCTTTTCAAAGCACGACGCAGCTCGAGATGTTTTTAATTTGGTCACCCAACTGGCAAGATCGCAAACTAAAAGCTTATAAGCAATATAAGCGTTTAGTTTACGACCTTGCTAGTTGGGTGACAAAATTAAATAATGCACCATCGAGCTCCTCTTTTTTAAGATTTACCCTGATTTACCACATACAAGTATATATATAGTACATAGTATTTTACATAGTATTTTTACATAGTATTTTTATAAAGTATTTTTACATACCTAGTATTTTTACATAGTATTTTCATGTAAAGTATAGCTCGGTGGCCAAATGGTCGAGCCGTACGCTTGACCACTCGGTGACTGAGCTAATCGCCAATCAAATTAATTAACGGTGAAAAGTTAATAGCTGTGCGACCGCCGACGCAATGGCTCCTCTACCAAAAGCCATCACAAAAGCTACGTCTGCGGTAGTGTTACGAATATGTAATGTGGAAAGAGGCCGTATGGCACTCCGTCTTTTCAGCTGAAAGCATGTAGGCAGCTGCATTTCCTTTCTTATTACTAAGACCTGATTAAGTTCGTACAATGTGGAGTGTCTTGCTTTGACTTACTGCCTTTGTGACTTTGTGTGAATCTATTTTAAACTCAGAGGATGCAAGTTTGATTCCCAAGAGGTGACAAAAGTGTGGGGATAATCAGGCATAATACAAAAACATTCTTGTAATAATATGTAGATCATTATGTTCATACGAATATAAGCTGAGTGGAGCACTTTGATGGAGATTTTAGTTTTAGTGTTTAAACGACCGGTGTCAGAGCCAGAGTTCCCGTGGTCCCGATTCCTGGGGATACAAACGAAACGTGGGGATATAATGTGTTTGTATATAGATTGTTTTAGTACACATTGTTAGCTACCACCATCTGGTCTTAGCTTGCCGATTTAACATTAACGTTACTATCATTATTGTGTTCCGACATATTAGAGGTAAGACAACCTGTTTCTCCTCGGCTGAGGATTTCGGTTAAAGTCACAGAAATAGATCTAAATAGAAGCCGCATGTCAGCTCAATTGTATGCGAACCTATCGTGTAACTTTTTTCTTCGTCAATTTAATAATTAAACTATTTACCGATAAAAGGAAACTTGTTGATTATCTCGGCTAACCTTTCGTGTAAGTACAGTTTTACAGTTTGATACGGTACAAGTAGTAACTTTTTAGAATTTCACTTATGTCCGGCGCAAGACTAATAAACGCGGTCGAAGTATGGAATTTTACCATCCTTTTGGCACTAATTCTTTTGAACAACTTGAAATTCAGTTGTTTATACTGATTTTTCTTAAAATAAGTATTTGTACTAGAATATAGTACATAAGTGTGTTACGTAAATGACATGAAAGGTTTTGAAAACACTACATGAAAGGGGTGTTAGCGAGTGTAATGAAAATCCTTCACAATCCAATGTTACTACAAGAAAGGAATAGTTAGGTAGGTATAGGTTATTGGTATAGACAGTACTTACTTAACTTAGAAGGAATAAATGTGTGATGAATGTAACAGATTTTTTTTCGCATTTCAGAGGTGCTTCTATTAAAATAGCTTTTCTTTGCACTTAATAAGATTTACCGACCTGTATGAAAGGAATAGGGTTAAGGAAGGAATAGAATTGTTAGGGGGGGAAGGGGTCGGGGCTTCCGGAACTCTCACTGGCCGGACGAAACACAACAGCACCAAGTGCAATTATTTCACGCCGGATATTCGTGAGAGGGTGGTATTACCCCGGGCGAGCCGGCCCAATGCGTGCTACCACTTAGTCAGTGTCACTCATTTAGCACCACCCAGGGGTCACGTGTAGGGTCTCAAGGGTAAACCTACACATAGGACTCCGCCATCAAACACAAGCAGGATAAGTAATATCACCCTTGGTTCTTCTCCTCCAACGCCTCCGACAGCCGCGAAAATGTCGACACCTAAGGCCAAAAAAGCCTTGAACACCACCCTCACTATTAGCTCGTCGGGCTCAAGCCCACAAAATTCTCAAAACTCTCTGGTTAGAAGAATAAGCGGCAACTTTGAGAGGAAGATGCAGCCGGTCAAACGGTCTCCACCGACACAGACCGCCAAAACCTACGCCGCGACCACCAAGGCAAGTCAGCCGCCTTCAACCGCCAAAGCCAATGTTGCTCCTCCACCTAGGGTAAGACCACCATCACGTGCGACCACAGTTGAAAAGGACGCTGCGAGCATCATAACCTCGACCGACCAAATGCCGGTTTACGACGGGTTGATCGAGGTTCTGAGGTTCGCATGCGAGTGCCTCAACGATACCCGCAACATGAGGGGAGACCTTAAAAAGGCTATAGGCGACAGTATTACGCACGTCAGAGAGGCATTGATACGCATAAATGAGCCCAGGGTATCTGTGGGGGAAATATCGCTTTCCTCAGAAAAGGACGTTACCACCAAACCTGCCTGTGAACGAATAGACAGTGCCACCATCCACGCCAAGCTAGACGCAATATACGAGGAGGTAAAATCTTTTAAAAGTGCTACCAACCAGCGGCATACACCTGTGCCTAACACAGCAACAGGCTCCCGTAAGGCTGAGATGCGCTCCACCCTGCACTCCGTCATAGTGGCATCCAACAACGAACTGGATACGGGGGACGCAGTCATCGAGAAAATCCGAGAGGCAGTGGACGCCAAGGAGGGATGGGTAGCTGTCTCAAGGATCAGGAAAGCCAAGAACGGTAAGGTGATAGTTAGCTGCGACACAAGAGAGGAGAGGGAAAACGTAAAGAGACGTATCGACACCGCGGGGAAAAGCCTAATAACGGAAGAGGCCAAAAACAAAGACCCCCTTATAGTAGCTAAAAATGTACTGAAAGCCCGTACAGACGTTGAGATTCTGGAGGCTTTCAAGAAACAAAATAAAGACGTCTTCAAAGACCTTGACAAAGAACAATCCCGGGTGTCGATACGTTTCAAAAAGAGAGCGCGAAACTCCCACACGCACCATGTGGTGATGAGAGTCAGTACGCAGCTATGGGGCCGGCTCATGGACAGAGGGTACATACACCTTGACCTGCAACGCATCCGGGTTGAGGACCAGTCACCGCTGGTACAGTGTTCCCAGTGCCTGGGCTATGGGCACAGCAGGGGCTTCTGCAGGGAGGCGGAGCCGGTATGCAGCCATTGTGGGATGGCAGGACATATTTTAATGGACTGCCCCACATGGACGAACGCCGGCGTCCCGCCTTCTTGCAGAAACTGCTGCAGAGCCCAACTTGCTCAGAGGGACCACAATGCGTTCAGCGGGGATTGTCCTATCCGCCGGAAGTGGGACAAGATAGCAAGGTCCACAGTGGCCTACCACTGCTAACGGCGTCCCAACGAGAACGGCTCCCTACCATGTGCTGCAGACCAACTTACAGCGTAAGAAGCTGGCCCTGGACGAGCTGTACATCGAAGCGGGGAGGCGTAAGGCGTCCATCGCCCTTATTCAGGAGCCATATATTGGAGCGGGGCAAAAAATGAAAGCTTGAGGGAACACACGTCTCTTTCAATGCGCTGGTCCGGGCAACGTCAAGGCGGTCATCGCCGTTTTTGACCCCGACATTGATGTTGTCCAACACCCCGAATACACCACCACTAACATAGTGGTGGTCAAGGTCAAGACCAGCGCCTGGAAACTGACGCTCGTTAGCTTTTATTTTGAGCCCGACACGCCCATAGAGCCCTACCTAGCGTCTCTCCGCGAGATTAACAAAAAACTAGGCCCACAAAACATTATTATGGGAGGGGACAGCAACGCTAAAAGTACGTGGTGGGGAAGCCGTACAAACGACCACAGAGGGGACGACATGGCGGGCACCATCCACGAAATGGGATACCATATCCTCAACAGCGGCGGTTTACCAACTTTTGATGTCATAAGAGGCGGAAGGCGATATACGAGCAGCGTAGACATAACGGTGTGCGCAGAAAAATTACTAACCCGTATCGCAAAATGGCCCGTCGTCGAAGACCTCACCAGCTCGGACCACAACGGCATAACATTTGACATAAATTTGCAAAAATCACGGGGGGTAGGGATCGAGAGAACAACTAGAAAATTCAACACCAAAAAAGTCAATTGGCAAAAGTTTAAAGTAGAGTTCAAAAACATTAAAATAGATAAAAATTTAGAAACATGTAAAATTCACGAAATAGACAATAAAATTAACATAGAATCGGAAGTCAACAAATATAACCAAGCCATAGTCCAAGCATGCACACTCTCGATCCCTACAAAGAAAAGTAAAAACATACTTACCATGCCGTGGTGGTCCGAGGAGCTGGCTGAGTTGAAGAGGAAGACGACCACAAAGAAGCACCGCATCCGCTGCGCCGCGCCGCGCCGAAGAGCTGCCGTAGTCGCCGATTATCTAAAACAGAAAGAGGAATATGAGACCGCCGCCGCCGCTGCACAGACCAAATCGTGGATGGAGTTTTGTACAAAGCAGGAAAAGGAATCCGTCTGGGACGGCATCTATCGTGTCCTGAAAAGAACGACCGTCAGAGAGGAGGACCCCCTACTGAAAAGAAATAACATCCAGCTGGATGCAGAGGGCTCCGCAAAACATCTTGCGGAGATATTCTACCCGGAGGACCCGATTGTAACGGACAGCGCTGCGCACACACAAATACATCCTCTCCGAGTGCCCTATACACACTCGTGAGAGATACAATATTGAGGCAGAATTGGGCACCAGCATAGTACCTAAAAATTTCCCGGACCTTTTGGCCGCAAATGATACCAGGGAAAAATTCCTGAACTACTGCACTAAAATTGCAGATATTGTATGTAAGAGGAATAAATAAATAGAGTAAAACACAAAATGTAAGCACATAGAAATAAGGCAGAAGGATTCCTGCACATCTCTGAGAAATGTACAGGAAATCCTATCATGCAAAATTGTTAATAGATAATAAATAAAAATAGAACATAAGATTACATACAAATGTAAAATAGTAATAAGGAAAAAATTGAAATATAATAAGAAGTTAATAAATACAACATGTAACATAGAAATAAAAATTAGATATAAGAAAGTAACTAGAAATAAGGAAAAATGTACTATACAAAAGAAAGAAAAAAGCCAATCTGGCACTTTTTCATGCTATGTTTTTCAGGAGGAGCATTCATTTTGACCCCTGTCCGACATCCCAAAATAGAATATAAGATAGCCAGGAATAGGAAGTCTGATGGCATAGCACAGGCAATAGCATACAGTAGGAAGAATAAATAGAATAGAAAACATTACAGTAAAATACAAGAGCCCTTAGTAGACGGCAAACTCAGCCGCAAAAGTATAAAAGATGATGAATGGTAACAGAGAATTATGAATGAAAGTGCGAGAAGAATAAAAGAGAGAAAGGTATGAATGAGAAAAAATTAGAATATAATGGCTCCCATACTGTGGGAGCAAATCGCTAGCAGCTAGGAAAAAAAAAAAAAAAAAAAAGGGTAAACCTACGGACGCGAGTTACTTTAATCCCCAAAAAATAATATTTATCTTTTACCAAACACCTTGTTAATTACTGTTGTTATTTTTTTTCTAAAATAATTGTTTTATTCACAAGTATCTTCTTAGATGGGACGACAACATAAAAAACTACCAAAAATAAAAATAAAAAAACAAGTTGTTGTTATACATTTTTTACAACTGCCTTGAAATTCCCTCGTCAATTTAATGAGAAATCTCAAAGGCGGCCGTAAACATTTTACTGACTCGTTATTATTTATGTAGGTGCGTCCTCATAAAACGTTCGAGCCGTATTTACGACAGGCTGATCCGTTGCTTATACCCATTGAGGTATTATACCTAGAGATGACACCGCGAAGAAACTTTATACGCACTGGGTTGCGCATTAACGCCAACAATCGCTTAGAAGTCACAAGGCGTCTGTAACCCATGGCAGGGGGTGTCAGTCAGTAGTTTAGGTGCGTTCGGCAGGGGCGCGCCTCCCAGGCAGGCGCGGCAGGCGTATGGTACTAAAGGTTGCCGCTCGGCTCGCACGCTCCACGTCGCGCGTCGTCGCTTACTCGTGGAAATTTTCTGACACAAAAATTGGCGCAACGTCAAATTTGACAGAATCGAGCATAGACTATGCGATATTTGGCGATCACGATGCATAAAATGTACCTTAGAACCGAAATAATCAAACTTGTTCATACTGAAGTAGTCTGTAAGTCTATGGCAACACGGTACAAAGTCAAGTGTGTTTTTGTAGGTGCGGTCTTATGCAACCGCTTGTGGGTTGAGGGGTTAAATCGTAATCATACTTAAATATATCAACCCTACGCTCCTGACGTCAAATCGATATCGAGTCAGCGTTTCTTAAGTTTATATGAACGCTCGGGTCACACGATAAATTTCAATTTCGCGTGAAAGTCGTTAGAGAGTGAACCTTCTGTACGGTAGTAATATTAGTTATTCTGTACCCATGGGCCGCAACTTGTGCGCACAAAATTGCTTCGAGGTGTCATCTCTAGTTAAAATATTTCGCTTATACCGAGGTATCAGCGCCAATGGGTAGTAATACACACTAACTTTCTCCTGAAATCATCTAGGAACACCGATATCCATGTGCTTTATTCCAAAGCATGGTTTACGAATATGATCTCCGTGTTATCTTATCGTTCTCTAGCCAAACGTTTTGAATAAATTCTAATATGCGATATATTCATATAAAATTATTTTCCAAATTTTTTGTCTTTCTAATTGATCAGCATGTATCTACTGCTAAGTATGGAGGCTTATATACCTTCTCAAATAAGTTTAACGTTTACTTTTTGTTCAACACAGGCCACTCCACATAGACAATAGCCAATTATTGGACTGACTTTGACTTTGGGGAGATTGGGTCATAACCCATTAAGTTGGCCTGATATTTATTGGTGTGTTTTAACAACTGTAATCTTACGAAAGTAACTAAGTATTACTTAATTTGTGACCTTACAACAACTATAGAACTAACGGCTTTAGTTTGGTCACCATTCCGGTGACCCGGAATTTTGAAAGTGGCTTAACTTACAAGATCTCAATTCGAATGCGTTATATACAGCACATCTTCGTGCATCTTTTTACAATATTTTAAATATACTTAAAATAAATTATTATTTTTTATAGATTTTTTAATAATTGGAAAAAAATGATATAATAGAAAAACAGAAAGATAAAAAAACAGCCAACTTAAGCTTAAATTAAACTTTCCTACAATCACACCAATTATCTAGCCCAAGAGAAGCTTCGAAGAAACTCGTTAAATGGTTACTAGACAACGGAAAAAGATACTTAAAATACTGAAATACATACTTAGTATACATAGAAAACACCCAGACCCGAGACAATTTAGAAAAACAATAATTTTTAAATTGACCCGACCTTGGATCGAACCCGGGACCTCAGAGATGGGGACACCATGAAAACCGGTGTACAAACCACTCGACCAAGGAGGTTGTCGTAAATAAAATTTATAAGTTTAACTAAATATAAAATTATATAATCCATGAGTGCAGTGGTAATATTTATTAAAATTGGATAAAGTGTAAATAAATTATATCATGCTTTTGTTATCGCATAGATAACATTAACCACATAAACCAAACGCAAGTATTTTATTACATTTCACTCCAAAGTTCGTAGGAGATTCTGAAAGCTAACTTCGGTTCACGAAGCTCAAAATCGAATATCCTATTTGAAGCCAGTCTCTGCACTTCCGACTGTGATTCCTGGAAATACTAAACATATTTTTGACGCAGCTCTCTTCTTTGCACTTCATTTTTAACCGACTTTAAAAAGGAGAAGGTATTTATTTCGTCTTTATTTTCAACGTGAATGTACAGAATACTCATTAGTGCGACACTGCTTTAAATTTTGTATTGTAATAGTATTTTATGTGTTAAAGTATATACCACGGAATAGTTAAAGAACTATACTGTGGTATCACTTCTTTTGTATTAACGTAAGATACGTTAAGGTATGTACCTACTTTCATTATTTATCTGAATAATATTATAGAAAATCAGATAAAAGCTATTGTGTCGTGTCAATACGTAACAGGATACCCATATTAAATAATTTGTGTTAAACTTCCTTAAAAACTTTGTTCCAAATAAAAGAGCGAAGGTTTAAAAGCGTTTAAAAATATACGCTTTTAAACTTTATTAAAAGTATATTATACTTAATATGTAACGGCCGTAGACGAAAAAGTAACAGGTATGTCATACGTAGTATGTAACTAGTAATTGAAAGGGTTTCACTGACGAACAGTATTATACATACCCGTATATAGTATTCCGAATAAAAGTTAGTGCTATCAGTCCAATCAGGGTTTATGTTTCCCGAGTGGGTTCTTGGGACACCACCTGCGACCTGCTTGTATTTTAGACCTACGCTCCTTCATAAAATACTGTCAAGGGCAAACCTAGGATACGCTGTTATAATAATGGTGAAATTTCACTTGAATATGCTGATAGTCGAGCTAATAAATTGTTGGTTCAATTTGTAATGTTACTTTTTAATTAATTAGGGATTGACATTTGATTGATTAAAATCAAAATCAAAGAAAAGCTTAATAAAAAAACTTGTTATAAAGTATCAGATTACATAGAAGACAAAACAGCTTGGATCTGAAATGCTCCAAGCACTCTACCAGCTATTTCTAATTGTCTTTATTTAATTGATACTACATTGTATTGTAGTTTTGTATTGCATCATTTATTATTTTTTAAATTCATATTTTGTATTGACCTGGTAACGACATATTCTTTTTTTTTGTTTGTAAATGTCGTTGCTTTTGTGCGCTGTGGTTTCTTGCGCCCATCCTTTGCCACAGTTAAAAAATTATGTCCCGAATGGGTGGTAGGTTAAAAAAGATTTGGACGATTCAAAGTACTTATTAATTGAGTTCATTGAATAAATATATTTTGACTATTGACTATTGACTATTACTGTTGCTGTAAAAATGAAAAAGGAAAGTGAGTCTCTTGGAGAGGCTTGTAGAAATTGCAAGAAATATGATTATAATAAAATATTATTATAACATACTAAGTAATCCTAACTGGCTATGTATACTTTAAAACTTTCGCGTTTCATTATCAATAAAAGGACTTACTTAATAACGTTACGTGAATTTAAGTGTAACTTAAGATTAGACCTCCATACAAAATGGACGTCAAAATCTTAAGAATGGATTAAATTTAAGTAACGTTTATAAGTAAGTACGTAGTAGTCGTAATACCAGGCACAATAGAAATTCAATTGTTAGAAGCCTCTTCGAGTCTTCGCGGCAGACAGGTTTAAAACACATGTTACTTACTTTTATTAGTTTTGGTATGATTATTATGAGCGAGCAACTTTTTTAATAGGCAATCATCGCATACTCGTCATCGCTTATATTACAGGCCACTACGATGCATGTGTGTAACAAAATACAAGTACACACATAAAAGCAAGTCAACACCGTGTATTCGGGTAAAACCTTCGATCATGGTAAAACAATTGACATAACATTTGAAAGGGGGTAAAGAGAGAAAAAAAAGCAAGAAACAAAGAGCATATTTCGCCCCCGTCTACGCAATCAAACGGCAACCGAAGTGCTGGATAAGGCAAGGCATTTGCATACACTTAACCTTTGACGAGTCTGACTCAAAAGCGGCTCACGTCTTCCCATTGCGGATTTTATTGTTACGATTTCATAAATATTCCACTCCAAATTAAGTTGGAGGTTAAACACAAATAAAATGTGCGATGGTTCCACCTTTAGGCAACGCTTTTTTATTGTATTGTCCTCAGAAATTATGTTCGAAACGAGTTGAACGTTCAAACTTTGTCACGGCGGTGGCAATATTTCACAATATATTGCTAATTTTAACTACAACTAACAATAATTGGAATTATTTTCTGGTTTTCAGGTCGTCTAGCATTAAACTCCACACAATATAATCCAGTTATTGAAGTTTACTCTTTCTATCCTCAGACGATATTTCGGGGTGCAATTCTTATGGCGAGCTAGGTGTGTTTTCTATTTTTCGATGCGAGTAGCTCGGTGTAGTGTGATGATACCTAACTATTCCTAACAAACCGGACTGTAATTAGGTCATGTCGCAGTCATACGAAATAATGTATTCACGTAAAACAGCTTATTTGCAGAATTAGTTAAGTGATTCAATATGATGTACTCATCATCTTTTTTTTTTTAATAATTGGCTTTACTTAGTGTTGTTTTGGGCAATTTTATTTAGGGAATTTAGGGATGACGAATTTAAAATGAATCTACTTTTATTTGCTACAGACTTAATTAAGGTCTGGGCTAAATTAAAATTAATTGCGGGGCACTATTGGAGGGGAAGAAAAGAAGGGGAAATGAAGAGGAAGAGAAAGGAAGAAAGAAGTTAAATTAAATTGTAGTCACTAGGTTGAGTTTATACGATTAAAAACTGCAGTGATTCTTATTTTGGGGTATAATTTAAGTTCATTTTCATTTAGGTGTATTTTAGTTTTATTTAGTAATTTGTTTTTAAAAGTTTAAGTTATCGTTTAAAGTTTAGTTTAGGTTTCAATTGTTTTATACATTATTTAAGGTTTTAATTGTTTATTTAAAGTTTTATATAATTTTGTAATTTTAAAGTTGGTTTAGGTTTTAATTACTCTAGATATTATTTAAGGTTTTAATTGATTATTTTAGTGTTGTTTAATTTTATAATTTTGAATTTGGTTTAGGTTTTAATTATCTTAGATGTTATTTATGGTTTAGATTTTAAAGTTAGTATAAGTTTTAGTTTGTTGTTTAAAGAATTTGTATATTTAGTTTTACTAGGCTATTTTAGTTTTCTAGTTTCATTTTAAGGGTTTAGAAAGTTTAATTTTATTTAAGTTTAATTAGGCAAATTTGTTTAGTTCCCGTAGTCGGTCTGGCTCTGCAGGCGCAGAACCATCGACCGAATACGGGGGCACTCGCGGGCGTTGGTGGCGTTGTGGCCCGTGTCTACCTTGGTGCCCATGCGCAGGTTGTGGGCCGAGCAGTTGTAGCACTTGGCCCCTGGATCTTGTTGGGGCATTCCGGTATCTGATGGCCCGGGCTGGCGCAATGGGCACAAGGTCGCTTTTCAGTCGTACACTTCGCCTTGGTATGGGCGTATTGAAGGCATTGGTTCGCATCTCGGGAATGACCTCAATCACCGCGTTGTACAATGCCGGATTGCGATTTGAGGTACGGAAACAGATGCGGGAAACCTCTACGTCATTTTGGGCGACAAGGACCTCCGCTAACTCCTCACGGGCAACATCTTTCGATATGCGTTTTAGGATAATTAGCGGTAGTCTCTGCTTCGCCTGTTCGGCAGCGAAATTAGCGCTCGATGCGTGACGGGCTATCGTTTCCTTGCACTGCTTCCTGGTCTCAAATTCAACACGCAATTTGGCGTTTGGTATTGGGAGCACTTTGACTGAGGCGTATTTGAGCCTCCGGAAGCTGATCTCCTTCTTCCACCGAGACATCACCTCCGGAGGCTTGAGCTTGCAGTCGTAGGATGACACCAGGACCGCGGGGTAAGTTTTGGATGTTAGGGGTTGTGGCCTCGCAGGGACACTGGCGTAGGAGGGGGCGTTCGGGAGCACGGCGTCTTGGTCGAATCGGACAGTGCGAGCGCCGGTCGGCGGACCCTGGGCAAGATGAGCCTCCTTCAGTGCGGCTGTGACCATATTAGCAGTCAGCCGCACAAGGTCTTCGAGACGCGCCTGCTGCGCCAACATCTCGTCGACCTTTTGAGCCACCTCTTGCCGGATCTCCGCCGCTGCCTCGCTCTGCATCGCGACTACGGCGCTCACACTGTTGTCCAGTTTGTGGCCCAACTCCTGAACGCTGTCCACGCTGATGTTTTCTTGATTCATCATCATTGGACAAACACCGTTTTTGGTGGCTGAAAAGTCCGATGCGAGAGCGACATGTTCTACCGCATGCCTGACAATAGAAGTTTGCGACAGATGGGACTGAGTCGCCTTGGCGTTGTCTCTTTCTCTTGTCAGTGAGTGCCGCGAACCAGGTTTTATCGCAAAACTTGCGACCCACCAACACGCGTTTACGCCACTCCGTCCGTTTCTCTGCAAGCTTTTCCCAGTTTCTGTGGTCAATGTGAAAGGCAGATATGTCTCTTTTAGCGCAATCCTTAAGCGAAGCAATGGCCTCCCAACGTCTCTTTTTGCATTCGCGATAGCACCAAGAGGAACACGTCGTGGTAGTCGAGAGGGTTCCATCATGTGCACATGCCCTAGCCAGCGCAAACGTCTCTGTTTGAGAAACGCGGTCAGGCTAGGCAGCTGTGCTATTTCTAGAACCCCTTCGTTTGTGATCCTGTCTTGCCATGATATGCCAAGTTTGTATTATTTCACTAAATAAACGGTCTTCATTAAGTAAACTACACATTTACTTCATCACCCAACCACCTAACGTCAATGGCGACCCTGCTATTGGAACCATACAAAAGCACCAACATTCAGCTCCAGCCAGAAGAAACCAAGCTTTGACATAGACGCAGGGGCTTTATCATCGTTTATTTATAATAATAATAATAAATCTTTATTTCATTTACCAAAACTTGTTTGACAGACAATTAGGGTAGACTTCTTCTTTTAAGTGTACTAAACACCTGTTCCAAAAGAAGCCACTCTTCCATAGCACACAATTACATTTAATAATTTTAGTTCGGCAAAACTTAAACTTACATTTAATAATGTTCACGTATAACTAAACAAATATTAAGAACAAAACAATAAGAACAAAAATTAAATTACATTAAAATTATCTTTTTCAAATATAATAATAAACAGCATAAAGAAAAATCGCGCGCGCGCGCCTGTTGTGTGTGTGTGTGTGTGTGTGTGTGTGTGTGTGTGTGTGTGTGTGTGTGTGTGTGTGTGTGAGTGTGTGGGGGTGTGTGTGTGTGTATGTGTGTGTGAGAGAGAGGGTAGGTAAGTAAACCAATAGCGTATGATAATCAAAAGCCATATCTTAAGAGATTTTCAGTCTCATCGTAAGATAGAGACTTAAGAAACGAAACTAGCTCTTGCTTGCAAGCTCGGTAGGTCATATGATATATTTTTTGATCCTTATTAATACGGTTGTATAGATGAGAAGATAGGTGCAAATACTGGTTTTGGGCAAAATGCGTACATGCACGTTTCGTCATGGCCACATTATAATTTCTCCTTTTGCCAGTGATAGCATTTGGATTAAATTCAAGTGAAGCGTGTTTTTTAAGGACGATGTGCAAAACGAATAATTTTCTCATGGTAAGTGAATCAGCCATTGAATAGAGTGCTTGAGTGGAAAATTGGCGCGATTTAAAAAACATCACCTTTAATAAGGCTCTTTGCGCTCGTTCCACCTCTAAAAATTTAGTTTTCGAAGCCCCACCCCATATTGCTATACTGTATATTGAAACCGACTGCGCCAGAGCAACATAAACCTGATTTATTAGTTTTTTGGTGGCTACGTGTCGAAGTATTTTAAAAACCCACATCAACTTTCGCAGCCTCCCAGCAACCAGATCAATTTGAGGGTGCCATGACATTCTCTGGTCAACCAACATACCGAGATATTTAGTCGACTTAACTTTTGCTATGGAGGGACAGGAGCAGCTAGTGTTTTGAACATGTTTGGTGTTATGTATTTTGATTTCATACCCCGCTTCGGGCTGATACCTATCATTTATTGAAAAACACATGAAATTGGTCTTCGATGTATTTAACGTAAGTAGGTTTGCTCTAAGCCATCCAGAAACTTCAGTCATACCCTGTTCCGCCATAATCCTTACCTCACTCCAGGATTTACCAGTAAAGACAACGGCGGTGTCATCTGCATATGAAACAAGTTTAGCATTCCGAATCTTCATGTTACATAGGTCATTAATATACACTAGGAACAGAGTCGGACCCAGCACGCTTCCCTGTGGGACGCCGTAGGTGACGCGGGTTCGTTCACTAACCGTTTGACCTACTTTTACTCTTTGCGTCCTTCCAGTAAGGTAGTCCCTGAAAAGACTAAGCGGCGTACCCCTAATACCGATGTTTTCTAACTTATTTACTAGGATAGGGACCGAAACAGTGTCAAACGCCTTTTTTAGGTCTAAAAAGACAGTCAGACATTTCATTTTGCAATCCAGTTGTTCAGTAATTTCCGATGTAAGCGTCTCAATGGCGTCAACTGTAGATTTTCCAGAACGAAAGCCAAATTGTGAGTTCGACAAAATGTCGTATTTATTTAAATAGCTCAACAGTCGTTTATTTAATAGTTTTTCTACAATTTTGGATATCGAAGGCAAGACCGAAATTGGCCTGTAATTGCTAGCATCATCCGGTTCCCTTCCTTTATGAACTGGCGTTATAATTGATTCTTTTTTTTTATAAAAGAGGGAGGCAAACGAGCAGGCGGGTCACCTAATGGAGAGTAATCACCGCCGCCCATGGACACCCGCAAAACCAGAGGAATCGCAGACGCGTTGCCGGCCTTTAAGGGAGGAATAGGTGTAAGGAAGGAATAGGAATTGGGAGGAGGGGGGGGGGGAAGGGGCCTCCGGAACCCTCACTGGTCGGACGAAACACAACAGCACCAAGTGCCATTATTTCACGCCGAATATTAGTGAGAGGGTGGTATTACGCCGGGCGAGCCGGCCCAATGTGTGCTGCAACGCAGCGTGGCTCTACCACTCAAAAAATATTTTATTTTCAATAGGGAATGAAATAAACCCCTACTAAAACAAAGGTTTGTTAAATGGGTTATGATAGGGACCACTATATCCTTGGCGAGTTTTAAAAAGCTATTTGGGATGTTATCCCATCCTGGAGCACTATTGGACTTCAACCCCATTAAGACTAAATGAACTTCATTTGCATCAGTTTCAAGAAGAGCGAAAGAAGTGAGTGAATTGAGTGAATTCCCACCGGAAAGGCCAATGCTTCGCTGAGTACCATCTGGTTGGTCAATGGCGTCAGCTAGTTTTTTCCCTATATTACTAAAATAATCGTTAACAAAATCTATACACTCCAGTGGGGAGGGTTTAATACCTAATAATTTTGAGTTATCCGACTTTGACTTTTTGAGATTTGCAATAGTGGCTATATTTTTCCAGAGGTTTCTAGAGTCACCTTTAGAGTCCCGCAATAATTTCCTTTCGTAGTTTCGTTTCAGTTTTTTGACTAACTTATTACAATAATTGCGGTATCTTCTATAAGTAACTCTAAGAACCTCATCATGAGGATTTAAACGAAGTTTGTATTGCATGTTATTTCTATTTCGAATGCATCTCAATACACCCGTGGTTATCCACGGTTTAATAATGCGCTTGCTTTTAGGGATTTTTATTTTACTCGTATTTTCATTTAGGAATTCTACTATTTTATTTATTAATCTTTGCGTGACTATCTCGGGATCGTCACAGAATAACAACTCAGCCAAATTTTTTTCCATGAAACTTTTTAGTGCATTGTCATAATCTGTGACTAATTTTATTTTATTACAATTACTTTTTTTATTTAAACCGGCCAGATGAAGCAGAGTCATAGCATGATCAGTAATGGTAGTATTTAGGACTGCGACTTTAGCAACCATATTATTTTTATCTATTTTAAGCATGATGTGGTCCAAGGAGTTACTCTCTCTGGTAGGTAAGTTATGTCCCTGCATAATACTATGAGTTCCTAACATGTCAAGATAATTAGATCTATTTTTGCGTTCATAGCTCTGCTCGGTATATCGGGGTATGGTGTTTATATTTATGTCTCCAGCTAGAGTAATGCATTTGTGTACCTCTAAAGTTTCTAAATGCGCATTTAGTGAACCAATAAAACCATCAGCATATATCATCAGCATATAATAAAAACATAGCTTTGAAGAAGGAAGAAAGCAAGTTTACCGTTTTGGACATTTTCTTATAATACAACAGTGCATACTGAATCAAAATACACTCCATACGAATGAGTGTTCAAAAATTTTGTAAATTGTCTTCTGATTTTGGGTTATCAGTTGAACCATTGTTTATTTATAGTGACTATCCTAAAGAGATAAAATATCGTTACAGAGAGCAAAATATGAAGCAAAAAATAATTTGTTTGATAGTAAGTTAAAAAGAAAGTTATTATTTGATAGAAAAAGCGATCATGTAACTTATAAAAAAGGAGGCCAAGTTTTAGCAAAAAATCAAACAGGAGACAAACTTAGTAATATTTCCCCTTTGTAGTACTTGTGGAAGTCGCACCTAATGTTAACATTTTAAAAGATAATAAAGAATATCTTATACATAAAAATAACACTAAAATGTTCTTCAATTAATTTTTTCTGTTACTTATTATAATTTTTTAAGATGTATTATTTCATATACTATTTATTATTAAATAGAGAAACATTGTTATGTGACATGATTTAATTTTTAAATTTTTTTTTGCTTCTTCCTTTAGAAGGGGAGTATGAGGGGAGTTGTAGTGTGATACCTACCTATACCTAACCAACCGAACTGTGATAAAATCATGTCACAATCATGCGAAATAATGTATTCACGTAAAACAGCTTTGTTACAGAATTAATTAAGTGATTCAATATGATTGTATTATTTCACTCAACAAACGGACTTCGTTATGTAAACTACTCAAAGTCAAAGTCAAAGTCAAATTATTTATTCAATGTAAACCTTTACAGGCACTTATTGACGTCAATACTAATAATAATAAAAAAACAGTTAACTAACTTATAGTTAAGCTTTAACAACTAATCTAACGAGCTATAGTCTGTGCCAGACAAATGGCACAGACTATAGCTCGTATATACTAATTTACTTCATCACCCAACCACCGAACGTCATATCGGTAATCAAATCAGATTTGAGATCATCAACTCGCTTTTGGAAAGCGTGTTGACTAATCCATATCCATCAGTAGTGATGTCTTGATGGCAATGATTGAGGCATTTGCCCAGCAGCAGGGAAGCACTCGTACATAGATAATTGGAACCTACTACATACCTTACGCTACATGAAGAAGCTCGAGAAATTTTTATTTAAGATAATTATTAGTTCAACGATAGTCTATAACTGCCGTACTCAGAGACTAAGTTTTAATGACAATTATCCTTCTCTATTTAGCACTATACATAACAATGTGACAGCAAGAGACCTAATTGACATTAAAATGTTTTAATTTTTGTCCAGCAGCAGGGAAGTACTCGTACATAGATAATTACAACCTACTACATACATTACGCTACATGAAGAAGCTCGAGAATTTTTTATTTAAGATAATTATTAGTTCAACGATAATCTATCTATAACTGCCGTACTCAGAGACGTCAATTAGGTTTTAATGACAATTAAATGTCTATCCTTCTCATTAAAACTTAATTGACGTCTCTGAGTACGGCAGTTCTAGATTACCGTTGAACTAATAATTATCTTAAATAAAAATTTCTCGAGCCTCTTCATGTAGCGTAAGTTATGGAGTAGGTTTCAATTAGCTATGTACAAGTACTTCCCTGCTGCTCGGCAAATGCCTCAACCACTGACATCAAGACATCGCACTTCTGATGGATATTGGCTTAATCACCACTTAGAGAGTACTGCCGTACTTAGAGACGTCAATTAAGGAATTGACTTCTCTAAGTACGGCAGTAACTGTCCGTGCTTCGAAAGGCACGTACCGTCCTGCGTGCCTTTGTTAGTCCCGGTTGTTGTCGAAGGATGACAGCCCTCGAAATCCACCTACCCGAATGTCGCCAGCGTGGAGGCCCATTGGCTCAATCTGCTCATGAGCTGTTATCCATGCAGGAAGGCGATTATAGGCTGATGATGAATTTATTTATCTTTTCACAGCTTATTCTCCTCCGTGCAAGACAAATTCAAAAGGCTATAAGCTCGTGCAAACACCGCGTAAGTCCAAATCACGCAATACCGGCTCAGAGACTACTCCGCGCTACCAGTTCACACTTAGAAAATTTTAAAAGCACTCAGCAAGTGAAACTTTAGTAGTTCCGGTGTCCCGTATACCAGGATTTGGAGGGTGGGGCGGTGCATTCCACTGGGTCCTCGCTAAACTTTGCTTCGGACCGGACAACACTATATTATTATCCTATAGTAGCCACTTGAGCTTCTCGCATACAAAATTAGGTTTTGTAACACTTTAAGTTGTCTAGTTGTAATAACCCGCGCATTTATGGTAAGTATACCTACGTTATTTTGGTAAAGTGGAAGTCGTTCAACCCTACCAACCCGCATTGAGCTGGTAACCATGCTGGCGGCTGGTGTTAAGAGGGTTTACGCATTTCCGTTTCCCGTACAAACTGCCAAGTTGAAATTTTTTAAAACCATTAAGCCAATTTTAATGAAACTTTGCATGCTAAAGTAATATACAGAGATCTAAATAGTTTGTTGAAAACATTTTTAAAAAACGTTGAAATAAAGAACTGAGTTATTGCGATTTTGCGAAACTTTCTATAGTGGTCTTTAAATCAAAATAACTCAGCTGAATAAACCTTTTTTAAAAATGTTTTCATCAAACTGTTTAGATCCCTGTATCTTGCTTTAGCATGCAAAGTTTAATTAAAATTGGCTTATTGGTTTTTAAAAATTTCAACTTGGAAGTTTGTATGGGAAACCGAAATGCGTAAACCCTCCTAAGGCACAATTCCCCCTCGTACTGTTTTCCATGTGGGAGAAATGAGAAACCGTGTCGCGTAGCGTAAAAGGCGACTAACGGACTATAGACTCTACGTATATCCAACGGCTTAGAGCGGCGATGGGCTCACTACCTGTCACGCTGAGCACATGTGCAGTCGCTATTTGGTGAAAAGTGGATTGCCTAGTCTCTGACTAACCCTTCGTGGATAATAGTTGTGATTATATGGATGGATGGAGAAATGATGATTTTAAAAGGAGGTTCGAATCACAATAGTGGGGATGTTGAAAAGAGACATGTCTTTTTTAATTTGTAGTTTGTTCGCAACTTTGCGTTAAAATTATACAATAACAGTGGGGATGTTTTTTAAACAGTTTTCCGCGTTGGACTGGGTTGTCGAAAACATTACCCTTATAACATTATAAGCGCCTATAAGTTGAAACCTATTAAGATATAAACCGCTTAAAGTGTTACATGCAAATTACAGGTAAGTATTTATTTTATTTATTTTTGGATTTACACAAAACGGACAAAGAAAATAATAATACAACATTTATTTATTTATTCAGGATATTAAATAAACAATTGTACAATAAATATTACTTAATTAAAAATTACACTCATTTATGTTACTAATTGTACAACCAGCAATATTATCCGCATAACATTAAAAGATTATGGATTAAAACTAAATACAATTTCTAACTGCTTATGCCTTTGAAGAGTTGTGATAAATTAAACTACTGCAAAAGTGAGACGGGGACATAGAGACGATAGACAGAAATTAAATTAGACGAAATGAATCTCAGCCCTGTTGCGCTTGAGGAGGGAACATATCGCTTGTTCCACTTAAATCATACTAAAACTCCTCTCAGAAACTGTCTCCATAAGTTAACAATAGTTACAAGTCTGCTTCACCTTTTAGGGGTCTGCTGCGAAATTGGATCCCCGCTAACCGCAATGGCTCCTGCATTTTGCTCCTACAAAGGCTGCGTCAAACAGAGAGCTTTTGTGAAAATAGGAGGTAAATAGCACCGTCGTCGGTTCAGTACGCGTATTTTGAAAATGATATCCCTTTGCGTGCCTGCTACGAGATAACTCGTAGTGCGTGTTTTTGTACGTTGCCGACTACGAATATATTCGTGGATTTTGTTTGGCCTCCTATACAAAAAAATATTTATTGGCACTACAGATAAGGTCGGATTTTGAACGTTAGGCATTAGCAGAGAAAACACATGTTATAATCAAAGATCAGACCTAAAATGGAAAAAAAACATATGACATGACAAACATAAGGTAACTACTTAGTAGTAGTACAAACAAACGAAGGAAGACATAATTCCGTCTTTTCTGCTGTAGGAATACAAAATTTAGCTATAAAACAATCAACTGTACATAACGCCGGAGTTTTTGGACATAATAGGCAAAAATAATTTTGTTTTTTTGCAACATAGTCTAAAAGATTTATGTTCTACAATGCCAGGTACGTTATAGGTATAACGGCATACAGCAAAAAAATATTAATACATTCAGGCGCTGAAAGGGATATAATATGTCTATAAATAAACTTTTAAAAGACAGTGAAACGTTGGAAAACCTTATAAATAATTACTGCCTTAAGTGTTAAGGAAGAAGCCTGTGATTTTAACGTTTTCAATATCTTTGAGTATATTTTCGCGCTCTTAAAGCAAAATGATCAAATATTACGAGTTAAGTTATTTGTCCTAATCTGAGCATATATAGCGTATGATGTTTTCCTCCAAGGGAAAGAAGTCTGTGAGGAAATAATGTTTTTATATATCAATAATAATAATCGCACGTAAGATCCCAATAGGTCGACATGCTACTGAGACAGGGAGACCTCTGCGGGCCCCACTTAGATAAATATCTGTGGAAATGAGAGTTTACAAAAGTTTATTTTATAATACGTATTCTGTAGAAAAATGTTAAAATAATGAGCAACCCCGAAGTCCCGAAGAATCTTCCGGGCTCGATGCTTTTGTCAAGTCAAATTTAGTACGAAGACCTTTGGCACAGGTCTGTCTATAAGTAGGTATTAAACATTTGAGGGCAGCTGTCAAAAAAAAAGTGTTGTTAACACCAGCTAATCGAACTACCTGCGCGCTAGGTTATGGACAAAACACACCCGTGTACTTACATCTAAGTAGAAAAAGAGCCGGGTTGGTAGTATTCTTTTAGTGAGCCGCTATAGCTCACTGAAAGAATACTCTCTTCCCTTGGGTGTCGTACAAGGCGACTAACAGACTAAAGACTGCACAAACATCCAACAGACAAACATCCTACAGCATAGAGCGGCGATGGGCACCTATCACGCTGAGCCCATATTATGCAGTTGCAATTTAGTGAAACGTGGACTATGAAAGTGGACTGCTTCTGCGGTCCTCATTGCCTTGTCTCTGACTAACAAACCCTTTTGAGAAAATTGTTTTGAAACTATACGTGTATATTGAAAAAAAGTCTGAGGGACGCCAAACAAACGAATATCAACCGCCAAACAAACGCCCCGCAACCGCGTCCGGTGTATGGTCACCTTGACTTGCGGATTTATTTGTGAGGTATAATATATATTATTTACAGTAGACACGAGTCTGGTCTCTCAATGGTTAAGCTCGAGTTAAGCCTCAACACTAAAGTACCCGCACAGGATTCATATTTCAAGCCGTTTCGTCTAGGCCATCGTAAAATTTTTCCTTGTCTCTTAGTGGAAAATTTCATGTTACCTACATATGTAATACAACACATAGGTACATCGACTCACGACTATTATACCCAAAAGGATTAGTTAGACTAGAGACTAGGCATGAGGAGCGCAGAAGCAGTCTTCTGCCATAGTCCACATTTCAACAAATTACAGCTGCACATGACATATTATAATATGTTTATGACATATTATAATATGTCATGTGCAGCTGCGGTTTCACCCGCGTGGTTCCCGTTCCCGTAGGAATATCGGTATAAAAAGTATCCTATGTGTTAATCCAGGTTATAAACTATCTGTATGCCGAATGTCATCCAAATCCATTCAGTAGTTTTTACGTAAAAGAGTAACAAACATCCATCCATACTTACAAACTTTTGCGCATTAGATGAATGATTGGCCTCGCTGCGCGTCGAGCGTAGCGAGACCAAACATTAATCTAAGCTTTCGCGTTTATAATATTAGTAGGATTTGTATTAGAGTTGATTTTTCAATCATCGGATAAAACTTATCCGTCTGATAAAGTATAACACGACCGAACTAAAATGTCAAAATGTAAGGTAAGAAAGATATGATATGACAATACATTTTCAAAATGGTTGTGTAGTACAAATAAGTTTATTTGATTATTGAACCCACCAACCCGTATTGGGCCAGCCTGGTGGGTCATGGCCAGAAATCCCCACATGCTATTGTCGACGTGGGATGCCTGTGCCCAGCAGTGGGACGTTTATAGGCTGATGATGATGTCAGTCATTAGACTGACAATTGAAGAATTAACCCGCCCCTCAGGCCCCAAGTGATCTCATGCGACCGCACCTACAAAAACACACTTGACTTTGTACCGTGTTTTCATAGACTTACAGACTACTTTAGTATAAACAAGTTTGGTTATTTCGGTTGTGTGGTACATCTTGTGTATTGTTATCGCAAAATATCGCATAGTCTATGCTCGATTCTGCCAAATTTGATGTTGACAGTTGCGCCAAAATAAGTTGTTAAAAAAAATCCAAGACTTGTAGTTTAGTATTATTGTGTGAATGCCAAGTATACTCTGGTGGTTCGATTCTGCCCAGAACTATGGATGGCGAACATACTTCTATATCATTATATATTTTAAAGTAAACTCACCGTTTTCCTGTGTCTGTGGCACCGCACTATTCTTCTAAACCACGGAACAATGGATTTGTATGCGGTTTTCACTAATAGAAAAAGCGATAACTGACAATGGTTTTTGCTTAGATTAATGATTGGTCTCGCTGCGCTCGTCTAGATACCGCGCTACCTATAAACCACAGCTCCGTAAATACGGCAACTCATTATTGTAGTGTGTTTATGACAATATGCAAGGATGCTAGTGTGCGTGAAAAAATTGTTGCCAGCTGCTCAACTGTTACCCGAGTTAATGGGAAAAATATTTTTGCTGTGATGTATTAATTAAGTTGCTGGTTATAAATGTAGCTCAGAAAATATTTAAAAATTAACAATTAAAAGCGAATATGTATCAATATAAATGTATATAATTATTATGTAGGTTAGACGTAGGTTTTTTCTGTAGAAAAATGGTAGGTATGCATAGCAATGATTAGACTTAATTTTTTTACTAGTTTTTTTTTGTTACTACCAACTTCTTTCTTCCCTTGGGTATCGTAAAAGGCGACTAACGGACTAAAGACTGCACATACATCCAACAGCATAGAGCGGCGATGGGCTCATCAAAATAATACTACCAACCCCTCTCTTCCCTTCGGTGTCGTAAAAGGCGACTAACAGACTAAAGACTGCACATACATCCAACAGCATAGAGCAACTATGGGCTCATCCAAATAATACTAGCAACCCCTCACTTTTCTTCGATGTCGTAAAAGGGGACTAACGGACTAAAGACTGCACATAGATCCAACAGCATAGAGAGACGATGGGCTCATTAAAATAATACTACTAACCCCTCTCTTCTCTTCGGTGTCGTAAAAGGCGACTAATAGACTAAAGACTGCACATACATACAACAGCATAGAGCGGCGATGGGCTCATCAAAATAATACTACCAACCCCTCTCTTCCCTTTGGTGTCGTAAAAGCGACTAAGAGGCTAAAGGCTCACCACCTAAGCACCTGTGCAGTTGTTTCTTGCTGAAACGTGGACTGTGTGGGCGTGGTCTGTGTTGTCCATAGATTCAAATGATTACTAATTTTACGATAAACTTTAATAATAACTATCTCAAAAAAGTTGTTGATCTAAAGGTACGCTTACACGGGAAATGAAAAATGATCAATTATGAGCAACACTGGGCGATTGTGACGTGAGAAAATATGGAGCAATATACGGCAACAGCAACAAGCATCAATTTGGCGAAATGTTTTGCAACAACAATATGGAGCAATATGGAGCAATATGGAGCAACTCCAAGAAACTAGGCAACACCAAGCAATACTTTCATACACGTACAAAACTATCGCTCGCCATGGAAGATGATTTTCTTGCAGGGGCAGCTTGCAGTGCTTTTATTTTTATAAATCACAAGCAAATTAAACACAAAAGGAACAGACATATTTGGGTACGAACGTTTTTAGCAAGACGGAATCAATAATCGTTGTGTTGTGAATTAGATAATATTTTAATAGAATGTATAATGTATGAATGTAATTATAATGAACATAGCAAATAAACAACATACGACTCCCAAGGGACAAAAAGGAGTTGGTAGTATTATTTTGATGACCCCATCGCCGCTCTATGCTGTTGGATGTATGTGCAGTCTTTAGCCCGTTAGTCGCTTTTACGACACCCATGGGAAGAGAGGGGTTGGTAGTATTATTTTGATGAGCCCATCGCCGCTCTTTGCTATTGGATGTATGTGCAGTCTTTAGTCCGTTAGTCGACTTTTACGACACCCAAGGGAAGGGAGGGGTTGGTAGTATTATTTTGATGAGCCCATCGCCGCTCTATGCTGTTGGATGTATGTGCAGTATTTATTTAGTCCTTTAGTCGCCTTTTACGACACTGAAGAAAATATAGGGGTTGGTAGTATTATTTTGATGAGCCCATCGCCGTTCTATGCTGTTGGATGTATGTGCAGTCTTTAGTCCGTTAGTCGCCTTTTACGACACTGAAGGGAAGAGAGGGGTTAATAGTATCATTTTGATGAACCCATCGCCGCTCTGTGCTGTCGTAGTATGTATGTGCTGTCTTTAGTCCGTTAGTCGCCTTTTACGACACCGAAGGGATGAGAGGGATTGGTATTTTGATGAGCCCATCGCCGCTCTATGCTGTAGGATGTATATGCAGTCTTTAGTCCGTTTGTCGCCTTTTACGACACCCAAGGGAAGAAAGGGTTGGTAGTATTATTTTGATGAGCCCATCGCCGCTCCATGCTGTAAGATGTATGTGCAGTATTTATTTAGTCCTTTAGTCGCCTTTTACGACACTGAAGAAAATATAGGGGTTGGTAGTATTATTTTGATGAGCCCATCGCCGTTCTATGCTGTTGGATGTATGTGCAGTCTTTAGTCCGTTAGTCGCCTTTTACGACACTGAAGGGAAGAGAGGGGTTAATAGTATCATTTTGATGAACCCATCGCCGCTCTGTGCTGTCGTAGTATGTATGTGCTGTCTTTAGTCCGTTAGTCGCCTTTTACGACACCGAAGGGATGAGAGGGGTTGGTATTTTGATGAGCCCATCGCCGCTCTATGCTGTAGGATGTATATGCAGTCTTTAGTCCGTTAGTCGCCTTTTACGACACCCAAGGGAAGAAAGGGTTGGTAGTATTATTTTGATGAGCCCATCGCCGCTCCATGCTGTAAGATGTATGTGCAGTCTTTAGTCCGTTAGTCGCCTTTTAGGACACCCAAGGGAAGAAGGGGTTGGTAGTATTATTTTGATGAGCCCATCGCCGCTTTATGCCGTAGGATGTATGTGCAGTCTTTAGTCGGTTTGGGTCATTTTAGCTCCTTGTATAACAATCTACTATTGTTTTACTGATGCTTTTTATTGTCTCATAGATCGTAAAAATATAATTAAATAAAATATTCAGTTTAATATGTTACTTTACACTGGCTAAATATGCTGACCGCACGAAGCCATTATAAAAAACACCCAAGCGCTCGCTGTCCCTGCGGAAGCGAGACGCCGCAAAACCAATAAGTGCAAGCGAGACAGGAAACAAAATTGCTGTAAATTTCCAGACTGCCTGGATATTCGGCAATACGTGTCGGCAACATTCAGCAATTGGAATGTATAGAGCAATTATCAGCAATATTGCCGAAACAATTGCCAAACCAATTGCCGAAAATTTTGAAGATGCTCCACATTGCTCCACTAAGTGCTCCATATTGATCAATACGTATTGCCAGCAATAATTGACCAAAAAATTGCCCGTGTAAGCGCCTCTTAAGTAAACAGTAATAAGTCGAGTCTTTATTCATGATTATTCTACATAATTGACTAAATACTTTTTCGTTTTTGTAGGCTCATTGTCAAGTGAAAAAAATAAAATAAAAACAACTTTACAACGCTACAATGACGGTATTTTTGAGCAACAGGAGTGAAAATATTATTGCAAACACTATGATTTTTTTCAAAACGAATACGTCCGTGATTTGCCGGTGGCGGCACTGACACTGAGAGCATTATCACTGAGAAGTGGGGATGCGTTCATAGAGAATGTATGAAAAACACTGTGCCGGTACTGTGTCGGAACTGTGGCTTCACTGATATGTGTGAAGCAACCTTTTACCTATAATATTACCCGAATCATAAGCTATACACCTGCTCTCAGTTTCATTAAAATCCTTCCAGCGGTTTTTGCGTGATGCGCGTCAAACAAACAGACAGACAAAAATTCCAAAAAAGATTCTAGTTTCACGTATCTTTCATCCCCTAGATTATGTTTTTCGCAAATATTTTCAATGTAAGTACAGACACGAAAAGTTTACATTTCAGGAAAATAGGTCAAAATGAAAAAAAATAGCTTTTCCATACTTGAGTCAATCAGCTGATGCGCATTTTGTATAGGGAAAAATAATAAATTTTCGACCCATGTTCCTTATGGAAAGTTGTTCAGTTTCATCGGTAGAATCCCCTTGATATAGTGTCAGCTAACATTTTTACACCTTATTATAGATCACAAATATAAGTAAACATGAAATAACATAGAACTAGGTTAAGTAGATAAAAACTTTCTAAGACAAATGAAATAGGTTACCTATATAATAAAAGACAATTACAATAAATTCACATAATAAAAATCTCAACCACGGGGACTTTATTCTTGTATAAGCGGTAACATTGAATGGCGTTTATTGTTCGTATTATTTTATGATGAAATTTCGAAATTATACGATACTTACTGATGGTATGTGATCCCAGTGTCCTTCTTATTTTTAGAAGTATTATTTTTACACAGTTTTACTACGCTAACTGGCATTTTAGTTTGAATTAAGCCCAAAATTGAATAAAACATTCGGTACGTACACTTCACCCACAGCTGTCAGTGTGACTGGCTCGGGTACGCCGATTTCGGCGCAGTATTTGTTGCCGCATTGGACAAGTACGACGGAGGTATCTAGGCGAGCGCAGCGAGAATAATCATTAATCTTAGGGTTTTTGTATATCGTTTGTATATATTTTGTACAAAATGGCTGAAGTATGTCGCTGTTTCTAAGTTAGCGTGGACGAAGGCGCGGGCGGGCCGCTAGTAGGTATTTAAATATTTCTGCCGCCAACCAAGCAGCATTTATTCGTGCGTGCGTGTGAAATATCTCAGGTGTCGGTAGCCTAACCGTATAAATGGTCGGGTTGAACGCGTGAAATCGTGGTTATATAGCTCCGTAAAGAAGCGCTTACACGGGAAATTTTTTGGTCAATTATTGCTGGCAATACGTATTGATCAATATGGAGCAATTAGTGGAGCAATGTGGAGCAACTTCAAAAATTTTCGGCAGTTGTTTTGGCAATTGTTTCGGCAATATTGCTAATAATTGCTCCATATATTCCAATTGCTGAATGTTGCCGACACGTATTGCCGAATATCCAGGGGGTCTGGAAATTTACAGCAATTTTGTTTCCTGTCTCGCTTGCACTTATTGATTTTGCGGCGTCTCGCTTCCGCAGGGACAGCGAGCGCTTGGGTGTTTTTTTATAATGGCTTCGTGCGGTCAGCATATTTAGCCAGTGTAAAGTAACATATTAAACTGAATATTTTATTTTATTATATTATTACGATCTATGAGACAATAAAAAGCAACAGTAAAACAATAGTAGATTGTTATACAATGAGCTAAAATGACCCAAATGGACTACAGACTGCACATACATCCTACAGCATAGAGCGGCGATGGGCTCATCAAAATAATACTACCAACCCCTTTTTCCCTTGCGTGTCGTAAAAGGCGACTAACGGACTAAAGACTGCACATACATCGTACAGCACGAAGCGGCGATGGGCTCATCAAAATAATACTACCAACCCCTTCTTCCCTTGCGTGTCGTAAAAGGCGACTAATGGACTAAATACTGCATATACATCCTACAGCATAGAGCGGCGATGGGCTCATCAAAATAATACTACCAACCCCTCTCACCCCTTCGGTGTCGTAAAAGGCGACTAACGGACTAAAGACAGCACATACATCCTACGACAGCACAGAGCGGTGATGGGTTCATCAAAATGATACTATTAACCCCTCTCTTCCCTTCAGTGTCGTAAAAGGCGACTAACGGACTAAAGACTGCACATACATCCAACAGCATAGAACGGCGATGGGCTCATCAAAATAATACTACCAACCCCTATTTTTTCTTCAGTGTCGTAAAAGGCGACTAAAGGACTAAATAAATACTGCACATACAACATACATCCAACAGCATAGAGCGGCGATAGGCTCATCAAAATATTACTACCAACCCCTCCCTTCCGTTGGGTGTCATAAAAGGCGACTAACGGACTAAAGACTGCACATACATCTAATAGCAAAGAGGGGCGATGGGATCATCAAAATAATACTACCAACCCCTTTTCGTCCCTTGGGTGTCGTAAAAGGCGTATACGGACTAAAGACTGCACACCTACCACTACCTTTATAGTAAATGTTCGTAGGTATGCGAAATCTATTTATGTTCATTACAATTACATTCATTAATTATACATTCTATTAAAATATCATCTAATTCAGAACACAACGATGATTGATTCCGTCTTGCTAAAAACGTTCGTACCCAAATATGTCTGTTCCTTTTCTGTTTCCTTTGCTTGTGATTCATAATAATAAAAGCACTGCAGGCTGCCGCTGCAAAAAAAACGTCCTCCATGGCGAGCGATAGTTTTGTTCGTGTATGAAAGTATTGCTTCGTATTGCCGAGTTGCTCCATATTGCTCCATATTGTTGTTGCAAAACATTTCGCCAAATTGATGCTTGTTGCTGTTGCCGTGTCTTGCTCCATATTTTCTCACGTCACAATCGCCCAGTGTTGCTCATAATTGATCAATTTTAATTTCCCGTGTAAGCGTACCTTAAAGAGGCGCTTTCACGGGCAACTTTTTGGTCAATTATTGCTGGCAATATGTATTGATCAATCTGGAGCAATTAGTGGAGCAATGTGGAGCAACTTGCGGCAATTGTTTCGGCAATATTGCTGTTAATTGCTCCATATTTTCGAATTGCTGAATGTTGCTGACACGTATTGCCGAATATCCAGTGAGTTTGGAAATCTATAGCAATTTTGTTCCCTGTCTCGCTTGCACTTATTGATTTTGCGGTTTGACTACGTCTCGCTTCCGCGGGGACAGCTATTTTTTTTTATATTTGTTCCGTGAAGGAACAGGCTAAGGTCGGAGACCATACTGCCTAGTCATAAGTTTTGATAATGAGCTAGTCATGATAATGAGCGGTGATTATGATGATGAATGATAAATGATATTCCCCCAAACCCCTTAAGTCCTCAGTAAAGATGTGAGAATTTACTGAGATCTCACGCGGACTTGTTGAGAAAATTTGAAAAGTGATGTTGCACTGTTTTGTTTCATTTGCCAACACTCATGCACGCCGCGGGGACAGCGAGCGCTTGGCGTTTTTTTTTTAATAATGACTTCGTGCGGTCAGCAAATTTAGCAAGTGTCAGGTAAGATATTAAAGTGAATATTTTCTTTGCATAAAGTAGATCATAATGAGTGATAATGAACGTTTAATGGTAAATGATATTCTACCAAACCCCTTAAGACTTACTGTGGGACTTTATTGAGATCTCACACGGACTTCTTGAGAGAACTTGAAAAGTGATGTTGCACTGTTTTGTTTTATTTGCAAACACGCATGCACGTTCACGAACACTTAACAGTAAATAATCCACCATTAATTGACATTATAATAGAAGTGATAGTGAAGTGAATAGTGGTGTGTGGTAAGGGGTGTGGTTTTTCATCATGACAATGCTAGACCTCACACATCTTTAGCCACTCAGCAAAAATTAAGAGAGTTGTGCTGGGAGGTGTTAATGCAACCGCCGTATAGTAATGACCTTGCACCTTCAGATTTCCACCTGTTTCGGTCTCTTCAGAATTCTTAAGGCAGTGTCAGGTTAACATCACGAGAGGACTGCCAAAACCACTTGTCGCGGAATTTTGATCAGAAGCCCCAAAATTTCTATAGCAATTGGATCAGGTCCCTACCTACAAGATGGCAAAAAATTATCTAACAAAATAGCACCTACATACTTTAGTTAAATGTAAATAAATAAACTACATTAATAAAATTTTTGATTTTTTTTTAAATGAAACTTTTTTCCCAACCTATTATTATTATTGTGGCGCATTAAATAACAATCCTTAAAAATATATATTATGTATATTTACAGTAACAAATGATTCTAGGGAAAGTCTGATTACAGTAATTGCTTTTTCAACATTCTGACTCAGACAAATATAAAGTAATCGTCCGACTGCACCACTATGATTAAGAGTTTCATAAAAGTAGCACAGAACTAAATCCGCTGCTGTTGCAAATATGAAGTGAAGTGAGCAACAAGACGCTCACCGTTCTATTAAGCCGCTCTGGGCGAACTGCAAACTTCATCTGCTAGGAATACTTTGAAAGTCCCAAGTTTGCGGCGACCGGTGCCGGCGACCGCTGAAAAATTGGAATGTCACTTACTTACCTGCCGCAAGAGACACCCGCTTTTTATTCCTGCTTTTAATATAACTACAAACTCGTTCTTGAGCAGACGTTTTATTTGTTATTTAAAAAGATTAAAGTCTGCTCAATTCAGGTAGGAAACTAGAATATTTTTATTCAACTTTAATAATCATTTCGCACCAAACGGCGGGATACAGAATGGGTGTTTGGAATGCACGTTACACTGTATATCCCGGAGTTGTTAATGTTAAAATAATGCCGCGTAGCGGTGAAAGAATACTACCACCCCCTCTCTTTCCTTGGGTGTCATAAAAAGCGACTAACGGACTAAAGACTGCACATACATCTAACAGCATAGAGCGGCGACGGGCTCACCACCTGTCACGCTGAGTACATGTGCAGTCGCTATTTGGTGAATAATGAACTATGGTGGAGGACTGCTTTTGCAGTACTCATTGCCCTTTACGATCAGAAGGGCTAAGCTGCAAAACGTCCAACAGCGCAAAACGTCTAATGAGCAGTAAACCTAATTAGGAAAAGGTCCATGTAGCAAAACGTCCAACTCTCAGATGGTCTGTATAGCAGAACGTCTATTTCGCAAATCCTCACATTCTCAAAATGTCTAGATACTCAGGCACATAATTATTATATCATTATTTAAATTTGTTTCATTTGCTACATGCATCGGGAGCTAAACGGACACGTCAGTAGGTACGTACAGACTCTTTGGTCTATTTGCATTTTCCTTGGTAGACCTTCTGCTACGGAGCGAACGTTTCATCTTTTTAATGGTGAATACAATTGTTCTGTACGATTTGGCTAAATACCTAAACAACCTTCTAAGATCAAAGTCTTCTTTTAAACCACAGTACAGTTTAAAAAATAGCTTACAGTTAATTGAGAAAGTTAAACATATCAACATCTCCCCTTATTCTAAATTGTTATCTCTAGATGTTGATAGTTTATTTACTAATGTCCCCTATGAGGAGTGTCTAAGTGTGTTGGCGGACCATTTTCAGAGACAGCGGTTACACCCTGGAGAGATATATGATCTACTTAACCTTACTAGAGTATGCATGGAACAAAATTATTTTAGGTTTAATAACCAATATTACCGTCAAAAGGAAGGTTTGGCAATGGGTTCACCTTTAAGTCCACTAATGGCGGACATCTTCATTGGTCACTTTGAACGTAATAACGTGGTGAACGAACCCAATATTCAGTTTTATTATAGATATGTTGATGATCTAATTATCTGCTGAACCGGTACTAATCGTCAAATTGACACTTTTGTTAATAAACTTAACACTGTCCACCCTAAAATAAAATTCAAATTAGAGTTAGAGTCCAACAAATCCCTCAACTTTTTAGATTTAACCATAACTAGAGTTAACAATAAACTAGATTTCCAAATCTTTCGCAAACCCACTCATACTGACGCTATTATTCCAGCCTCCTCTTGTCACCCATTACAACAGAAGTTAGCTGCCTTCCGCAGCTACGTCCATAGATTAATGACGGTGCCGTTGTCCGCAGATAGTTATGTCAAAGAACTTAGTATTCTTTATCAAGTCGCGGTTTCTAACGGTTATTCTAAGCAAACTATTGACAGTTTAATTTTAAATAAACAGAATAAAAGGGTCCGTTCACTACTTTATGCGTGTCCCCCCGAACGTATTAACAAATATGTGGGTAGTCTGACCTATTTAGGCCCTATATCAGATAAAATCGCGAATATTCTTAGAAAAAACAACATTTTTACTACTTTTAGGACAAATCAAAACGTGCGTCATTTATGTAACAGTAAAGATCGCTTAGAAAATTCCAAAAAATCCGGTGTTTATAAGTTAATTTGTAATGAAGGTCAGAAAGGCCGTAATTTTGAAATTAGATATAAGGAACATGTGGCCGCACATAGGAACGGCCATCCAGACAAGTCACATTTCGCAAAACATTTAATTGACACCGGCCATTCCTTGGGCGACAATCACACATATAATATTTTGCATGTATGTAATAAGAGTTTCCGGTTGTGTGTGTTGGAGCAGTTAGAAATTATAAAACATAACAATAATAATTACACACTGTTGAATGACCAAACAAATTTAATTTCCTCCCCATTATTGCGTCTTATTGCGGGTAGTACGTCACAAATGCCAAACGGTGGCGCTATATAAGGGGCCGAGAGCTTCGCAGTTGTTTCAGTCGGCGCGCAGCTCTCGACCAGTCAACAGCTCCTGAGGATGCCCCGTGGAGGGGCGAAACACGTGTCGGGTTTCGGTTTGCATGCCTTATTTAGCATCCATCGCTCCTTTTGCATGTGCATACATTGCGGGCGGGAGGGTGACGGAGAGCAACGGCCGGCCGGCCGTTGACCCGTCAACGTAGGTACTGACGCGGATGGATCAACAGACGGCCGGCCATTGACCCGTCAATGTAGGTACTGACGCGGATGGATCAACAGACGGCCGGCCATTGAACGGTCAACGTAGGTACTGACGCGGATGGATCAACAGACGGCCGGCCATTGACCCGTCAACGTAGGTACTGACGCGGATGGATCAACAGACGGCCGGCCATTGACCCGTCAACGTAGGTACTGACGCGGATGGATCAACAGACGGCCGGCCATTGACCCGTCAACGTAGGTACTGACGCGGATGGATCAACAGACGGCCGGCCATTGACCCGTCAACGTAGGTACTGACGCGGACGGGCCAACCCCATGCCCGCGCGTTGTATAAATCGTTATTTTTAATTGTTTTCATTTATTTTTCTCATGATATTGCTCTTGAATATGATATGATATTGAAAAAAAACACGAATTCCTTTTTGTCATTTTTGTCAGGTTTAAAACACTTGACCTGACCAGCCCTTGAAGTTTCTTGTGGTTTCTAGCAGTCACCTTATATAACAAAGAAGCCTTGCGACAAAATCGCAAATACAAGAATATATTATTTGAAGGAAATAAGCGAATACACATCGATAAAATGTTTAATGCCAAGTACAAAAGAGAGCTGCAAAAGCTTGAGGGTCAAAAAGTTAATCACTTTGAATTTTGGTAAACATCGGATATACCAAAAGGATATTAGGTGCATAAATTAAGGGGAATATGTGTAAGTACCTATATTACAAATTACTTTTATTTTATATCATGAGTGTACACTCATTTTAAAATAGTCAAATTGCGAAATAGCCGTTCTAAGTCAAAGTCAAAGTCAAAGTCAAATTATTTATTCAATGTAAACCTTTACAGGCACTTATTGACGTCAATACTAATAATAATAAAAAAACAGTTACACAACAACAACTAACTTATAGTTAAGACTTAACAACTAATCTAACGAGCTATATATATACACTTTTAAACTTTCGCGTTCCATTATGCACACATATTTAGACGGGATTTAACGCAAAACTACTTAGTAAAGGCATTCTACGCATACCTGTGGACTGTCCACCCGTGACCACGGCCGGTGCAACTCGGTCGAAACGTCGGGTATAAAAAGGTATGCGTAGAATGCCCTTACTAAGTAGTTTTGCGTTAAATCCCGTCTAAATATATGAGTTATATATAGTCTAAAGTTATGCTATACAGACCATCTGAGAGTTGGACGTTTTGCTACATGGACCTTTTCCTAATTAGGCTTACTGCTCTTTAGACGTTTCGCGCTGTTGGACGTTTTGTTGCTTAGACCTTCTGATCGTAAAGGCTCATTGCCTATTCTTTGACTAACCCTTCGGGAATAATAGTCATTATTATATGTACAGTTTTTTGTCCACTGCGGGTAAGTGCTCTTGGCCTACGTATCACCTGATGGTAAGTGACGATAACACGATAATATAAATCTGGATGAACAGATCCATAATAATTGAATTACGAGATCCACCATCTTTATAAATTTAATTGAGTTCCGCGCCAGTTAAAAGTTAGCGTTAAAATTTTAATCGACCACTTGCTTTAACGACGATTAAGGTGCGATAATGCGAACTGTTCCAAATTGAGACCGACTTTAATTAATAGCCTCGGTGTTCTGACAATTAATGCGCTTGGCCCGATATCCGGTAGTCCTGGGTTCAATTCTCATGGCGGTTTATTTATTTAATGAAAAGCTGTGTGTATGTTTATGTTAACAGAAACGTATGTAATCCGTCATTGTATACAATACCTAGGAAATGTATGTATTCCTAAAATCACCCGGAAATGTGTGAAATAAATTATATAAGACACATTTCCTAGGAAATCTATACATTTCCTAAATAGCAATCGGAAATATAAAACATTTAAGATATCCATGGGTACGCGGGGATAGCGGGGGATACTAGCTGCCCTGCTCCTGTAGGTCACGTGATATGTTAGAAATTTAAGACAATCGCGAAACCCAGCGTAGCGATTGTCTTGAATTTTGAGGTTATTTTTTTTTAACGAACAACAGTTATACTAGATCAGAAATTATTGTCTTTGTACTGTATGTACGAGTCTGATTGTTACCTGATTGTCTCAACGAGTGCCTAATTAAAAATTATTATTCTCATTTTAACAACGTGTTTTATTACAGAAAGCATTCTTTTTATACATTTCCTAATATGATTTTGGAATTATAAACAATTTTTTAGGAAATGCATAAGTTTCCCAGGATATGTATGTTTTAAATAATTTTTAAAACAATATTTTACACATTTCCTAAATACACACATCAAAAGTGTCTAGGGATCAAGCATTTATATGCGGATTTCTTGTGATTGACATGTGGCTTTGTAATAAATTTATGATTTTATAAATTTATATGGATCCTTTTTGGTGCATTTCATAATTTGAAACAGGAACTTTCAATCAATTTCTAGTAAAAGATGAAAATCAGCTGTCAATATTTTCCCTATAAAAACATACAACGCATTGAAGACATTATTAGTGCTACTGTTTCCCTACTACTGATTAAAACCAACGTTATTATGGAGCGGCGACGTCATTTAAGCAGGGAAGAAATGCTCAGAGCCGTGGGAATGATAGAAGCTGGTTCCCGGCAACGTACTGTGGCTTTAGCTCTGAATACAAGTCAGAGTGTTATCAGTCGACTTTGGACACGTTACCGAAGCACTGGTACCGTGGCTGAGCGCCATGGAGGACGGTATCGATGCACCACACGGAGACAAGACCGATACATTCAAATCACAACTCGAAGAGCTCCAACAATAACCGCCATGATGTTAGCCGTGAGGCTTCATCACTCTTCAGGGAACTTAATTAGCTACCAAACAGTCAGAAACCGCTTGCATGAAGTGAACCTTCATTCCCAAAGACCGCTAAGGGTACCACCTATAGCAATGCACAATCGTAGGATTCGATATCAATGGGCTCTTGAACACAGAAATTGGGCAGAAGAACAATGGCGTTTCGTGTGCTTTTCTGATGAGTCTCGTTTTGGTATGAGACCGGATACAAGACGTATACGACACTGGAGAACTCCTGGACGCCAACAGCAATTAAAATCCTGCCAGGAAGTCCATCCTTATAGTGGTGGAACCATCATGGTATGGGCGGGTATTTGGATCGGCGGAAGAACTGAGTTGATTTGGATCAGAGGCAACCTCAACGCTCAAATTTATGCTGAGACGATTGTATCAGACGTCATCGTTCCTCTACAAGTGCAAATCGGTCCCTTATTTCAGTTAATGCATGATAATGCACGACCGCACACCGCAAGAGTTGTAAGACAGACTCTCGCCGCAGCTAACATCAATGTCATGCCCTGGCCTGCTCAGTCGCCAGACTTGAACCCGATTGAGCATGCATGGGATATGCTACAGAGAAGAGCTCTGCCGAATATGGAGGGTATCCAGTCGCAAGAAGACCTTTTTTTGTTGTTGCAACGAACATGGGCGGCCATTCCACAGCGTGATTTGGATGAACTCATTTTGAGTATGCCAAACCGATGTTCTTGTGTTGTTAGTGTTCGCGGTAGAAACACGGATTATTAATTGTTTAAGTTACCCAATAAAATTTTAAAGAAAACTGTTATTTCAGTCTTTTTTTCGAACTTTAATGTTAGTGGTTCAAATGTCAAAAATCCCTTTATTAGGAAAATGGCAAATTTCTTTATTAATGCAAAGGTGACTTGGTTTATCGTTACTGTAGACAAACGAAAACACTTTATTTGATGAATCCTTAAAGAAAATTTTAATTAATATCAATCAGGAGAAAAGTTATTGCAAAAATATATGTTGATCCCTAGACACTTTTGATGTGTGTAGCTTCGGAATTGTATACATTTCCTTAGGAGTTGTATATAAATCCTAGATTTCATACATATCCGGTAACATATATACATATAAACACATATATATAATCACCACTATTATCCCCGAGGGGTTAAGCAGAGACAAGGCTCAGACTGCAATTAGTCCTCTTTTCACCAAATAGGGACTGCACATGGTGCTCAGCGAGACAGTTGGTGAGCCCATCGCCGCTTTATGTTGTTGGCTGTATGCATATACAGTCTTTAGTCCTGTAGTCGCCTTTTACGTCACCCAATGGAAGAAAGGTAGTGGTTAGTATTCTTTTAATGAGCCGCCACGCGACACGGCTCAACAGTTCACGTGTATGCTATGCCCTAATGGGTAACATGATGTACTGTATTATTGATGACACTACTTTGTCCAACATTCATGAATCGCAATAAACACTTTGACTTTACGTTGACTTTGTATGTATGTATTTTTATGGCGGACTTAATGCCTAAGCCCTTCTCTACCAGTCAACCATAGGGTGACGTTACAGTAATAACTTTTTGATTGACATGGCGAAAATTTTATTTATTTATTTTATTGTTTATGGAAACAAACAGCTTCATTATTACACACATACACAATAATTTATAGATAATACAGTAGCATTTAAAGTTTCCACTAATGATTTTACAAAAAATATATATAGTTGATAAAGACACAACAACAATTCTTAAATTAAACTTTTGGTTTAAATAAAGAACATATTTTTTACACCTAAACCCATCCTAAACTTTGAACAACAGAATTCAAACCATTTTATTATAAAATGTTAATGTAATATAAGTACGCAACAGAGTGTATCAAAATTCGGTTGCTTTTAAAGGCTACGAAAATGTCCAATACTTTCGTGAAAAGTTAAGCAGCTGAAGCAATATCGGGGCACCGGATGGGTGACAAAATTGAAACTGGGGTTTTTTCTCACTTTTGCCCGACCTGGAAATTGAACCCGAACCTCGGCCACTGAAGTGTTTCATACATACACACATATAATCATGACTATTATCCCCGAAGCGTTGGTCAGAGACTAGACAAAGAGGATATCAAAAGCAGTCCTCTACCTTATTCCACTTTTCACCAAATAGCGACTGCACAAATGGTCAGCGTGACAGGTGGTGAGCCCATCGCCGCTCTATGCTGTTGGATGTATGTGCAGTATTTAGTCCGTTAGTCGCCTTTTACGAAACCCTTAAGGGAAGAGAGGGGGGTGGTAGTATTCTTTCACCGTTACGCGACACGGTTAACCGGGTTAATAAAGATTAAATAAATAAATAAATAAATAAATAAACTTTCCTACACTCACACCAATTATCTAGCCCAAGTAGAAGCTTCGTTACGAAACTCGATAAATGGTTACTATAGACAACGGATAAACATACATAAAATACTTAAATACATACTTATTATAATAGAAAACATCCAGACCCGAGACAATTTAGAAAACAATAATTTCTAAATCGACCCGACCGGGGATCGAACCCGGGACCTCAGAGATGGCGACACCATGAAAACCGGTGTAGACCGGGGACAATAGTACCATTTTTGAAACATTGGTTGATAGTGATAAATCTACTGAAATATATTTATTTTTTATTTAAATATTAATACCTAAACTATTAAGCTGCAAATGTGTGTATTTAGAGAAAACCTACGGTACCGAAAAGTCAGTGAAAATCATATCTGAACAGAACGATACCATATGTTACAATAGACCCCTACTACGGGTTAATTGTACCAAAAATATGTTTGGTAATAAAACTCTTTTGTATGTGTTATTAATAATGACTTTATTAATAATTGGTAATTTTACGTTGTAACAAAGATATACACTTTCAGTCTTTGCTTTTAGAAACCAAAATATTTAAAGTAATCAGTCAAGAAAGTTAAAAAAAAAACTTAAAATAAAAACAGGCTTTTCTTCCTTAATATCTAAAAGTAGTCAACTCTTACATAATATACTATTCCTTTGGCTCAAACACTACTTTTAAGTATATAATTATCTTAATATCATTCATTAAAATTACATAAATCAAAAACTATTTATTTGTATGTAGGTACAATTGACCCCTGGTACAATTGACCCTGACAGAGAGTACTTAATATTATACTGTTTTTATTTTTAGCACTTAAGCCCGAACAGACCGCCCATTTTGAACTTCTGTTCCAATGCCTGTTCATAAAGTAACAGGTCTTTAGAGCCTCGATTCGTTAACTTAGGTCTTCGCCGTGGCATCTAAAACAAAATATCCAAATTAGTATTTCACTAAAATCATTCATCATAATTAATTCTAACTCATTCTAATTAATTAGAGGTCATAACTAATACAACATCTTGGTTAATTCTACCACGGGGTTAATTGTACCGCTACAATTGACCCCACCGTTACTGGTACAATTGTTCTAAGTAGACAGTTTGAATATTTACCTAAAAATCACGGCATTTTCTCAATGAATATCTATAATTTCTCACTCTTACAAAGACTGAAATCTAAATAAACTAGTGAAAGCAATAATTTGATAACATACCGAGTTTAATGTGAATTACAGACTAAAGCATTTAACGAGAATACTTACTGTGACTGTCCAAAAACAAAAATCCCCTGTGTACACGTCAGTTTTCGAGCGCGAGCGCCGCCGACTGGTGCGCGGGTAGGGACGCATGGAGCGCATGTCGTGACACTATACACACGTGCAACACTTGAATGGTACTATTGCCCCGTGGTACTTTTGTACCCGGTCTAGCCTACAAACCACTCGACCAAGGAGGTCGTCAGGTCGTCAGATTATGATAATAATGATAAAACAGGTTCTGATATCCACCTGCCTATACGTTTACACATTTTCAGTTTCAAAAACACCACGCAAGTAAATGCTAGAACAACTTACCTCGGATAAAGCATTTCTCAGCAAATTATTCTTAATGTCACAAACGTACAAAAACCGCTTTCCTAGAGAGAAATAAACTTAAGAGTACGCAGCAAAGTCATATTACCGTGGAAAAGTCGCTTAGGTGGCGGTCTGTCTGTTGAGCTTATCTGGCGGCTTGTAATTTAATTAATTTATAAACAGTACAGACGACCGCAGACCAAGCGTAGCAGAAAGACCATCCTTATGCCGTACGTGTAAGAGGCAACGTTTGCAATGCTACTGTTACATTCGATACGCGGTCGTTTACACAGGTACAACCACTAACATTCCAAAGTAAATTTTTGTTTTTTTTGCTGTTTTATTTAAATATTATCATCATCGGTGATCGGAGTAGGTAGATTTAATTAGGGTCAATGATCTGAAATATATATATTATTATGGACACGACATTCCTCCAGAATTTCGCAATTTGTTAAATAATAAAAATGTTTACTTATACCAGAAATTTAAAATGATCAAGATTGAAATATAATAAATAATGAGCATGCTTATTTTTTTAACACTTCCTATGCCATGCGGGCGGGCGGCTTAAGTGACTTGATTTTATGGTAAAAACTAAGATTTGAGGTTAAAGCTTTGTTAAGCTAGTATAAAATGGAATATATTAGTGCTATTTAAAAAGGTTTAATTTGAATTAAATCCCGAAATACCGAACCAACTTTTCAGAAATATGGCTTATCCATGTTATGCCATCTATGAACATTTATGATGCAAGTACGAAAATTAAATCTACCTACTCCGATCACTGATTGTCATACATAGGTACATACACATATCACGCATGTTTCCCGGAGGGTTAGGCAGAGACCAAAGCTTTCCGTTTGCTACGATCCTGACACTCATCCTTTGCTTCACTTAGGTTTGATTTTGCCATCCACGGATAAAACTTATCCGTCTGATATAGTAATAGGTGACCTACCTGAAATGTCAGTTGTAAAAAGAGAAAAGACAAGATTGGACAGTACATTTTCAAATTGGTTGTTATTTTATCTAACGAATAAGTTTTAACTGACAATTGAAAAATCGACCCTTACTCTCATAACGTTCTTCGTACATGCTCGTCGGTAGTGTTGCCCCTGATAGTCTACTATCGATAGTCCACTATCGGTAGTTGAGCAAAAGCATTAGTATCGATAGGCCAACGATCGATATTATCGACACACAGCAATACTATCGATTGAATCGAAGCTCAATATCGAAGGCAATGTCGATAGTATCGATAGTATCGATACTATTGCTGCTGACTATTGCAATAACAATTAATACTAACGATAGTATCGATACTATCGTCACAGCCTACTATCGATAGCGCAAACATATCGATAGTATCGATTGTTGTTACAATCGTCATAGCTGATACTATCGATACTATCAATAGTAATTACGATATTGAGCTTCAATACTATTGATAGTATTGCAGTATACCGATACTATTGTAACAAACTGAGCTATCGATACTATCGATAGGCCTATCGATATTATAGATGATTTCCGAGGTCAACTATCAATAGTCAAACTATAGACAGTTCGGCAACACTACTCGTCGGTTTAGGGTACTCTTGACCTGAGAGCTGAGTGTAAGTTTATAAATGTGCAAACGTTACTGTCGCGTTTGAGTTAAGTTTTGACAGATAGATAGATCTTAATGCTAAGTAAATAAGATCGAGAATCAAAATTCTAAACACAAACGCGATAGTAACGTTTGCACATTTACAAACTTACACTCAGCCCTCTGACCTTTAACGAGAACGTCGCTAATCTGATCTAAGTACGTTCGCCGATGTCACAGTATAAATACCTATAAGCTAAATATTTATACTGTGCCGATGTCTTCCCCTTCCAACTAACCCATACAATCTCGCCGCATGTACTTTTTTGTAATCCTTTTTTTCATCCTGCTTCTCTACATGACCAAACCAGATGGGAACTTAGCATGCCTGTCTCAATTTTTATCACTACATCTTCATTAATTCCACACATCTCTCTTATCACACTATTTCTTTTTCAATCTTTTACAGTCACACCACATAATAATATACTTTTTAGCGATCTTATTTCTATTTAAATATTATAGGTAAAGTATGCAGTTCCTAGCCCCACAAAACCGCCTTCTCACATCACTTTTACTCCTTTCTAGGCCCATATCTATACAACAAAATTAACAGCACTCACAATATTTATCCACTTACCAAAATAAGTTGCAAACAGACCATCACTAAATTCCCTTGGACTATGATACCACTGAAAATTTTCTCACTCCCTCCTTGTTATCATTAAATACTAGCGCAACCTTCCATAACATCAACTTATTCTAGTTATTAATTAACGCATATAAAATTTATATAATGGTACTCTTTTTACTCTCAGTTATCTCTGCACTACTGCCACAATATGCGCCTATAGTCTATTGCCTCCATCCCATTTACACTCACATCCACGTCCTCTAACACGCCACACACACACACACGCCACGCACACACAAATCATGTATTATTTACATAATTATATACATTTACATACATACATCTTTTGATACTTCTCGCTATCATAATCAATCCAACACTCCAAATAGGTAGGTATGCTCTTCAACACGTTTTTAGTGTTTTCTTTTTAAATCTTTTTTGTTTTTAATATTACCTACTTACTTGCAACAACATTCCTGTCATCGTTAAATCACTCTTGCTCACAAAACGAAGCTTCCAGCTACAACTTATATTACCTAGTACCTACATTAAGTTTAATCCTTTCTGCGGGAGGGGGCTGGAGACCTGTATAACCGGTTTTTTTTTAAAACCCATTTCAGGCTCCAGTCCTTCACAAATTTAGGATTAAGTTTCTGCATTGTATTAGCAATTTGTTAAGTTTGTTGAATTTGTGAAGTGACAAATAAATACATTTTATTATTATTTAATTATTATCATAAAGTCATAACGCATAAATATTTATTTTAATATCTTCTCAAATGAGCCCGAACAAGTAAATGATTAGTAATGTTTTAACATATTACACTATGTACCTACCTGATGTAAATATTTGACCAAACGTTACCATTATTTTGCAAAAACTAGACAAGATTGGAGAAGCGAAAGCACCTGCTAAGTATTTTCTTTATAGGTCGGTCGAAAAAGTAGATCTTTCAAATAGTGGTGGTTTAGATTTATAAGGAGAAAGCGATGCCACAGACACAGAAAACGGCGACTTTTTTATAAAGTGTAATGAAAAGGACCTACTTCAGTTTAAAGGGCAAATGGCAACGTCATTCATTTTTAGAAACCATTAATCGTCATGATAATGACTTCTGAAGCAATACTGACTGGGCGTAAGGAGGTCTACACAATGTGTTTCGTGTTTGGAAAGCGATAAGTCATGAAACTTAGCCATCCAATTAAGTGTAAAGAACAACTAATTGAATGGAAGCAACTTTGAACTTGCGAAAAAATAACAAATGTTCCATACAGGATAAAATATTAACTAAAAAAAAACGACCAGCAACAAAAGCTCGAATGGGATTCAAACCCATGACCTTTGGATTGCCGACTACCGAGACCCCAGAAGACTCGTTGAATTTTTTCTAGTAGTTTGTGATACGCTGCAAGCCAGCGGTATTACGTCACTGTGAAGTCTACCCTCACAGTCGAAAGAAATACTATTGCAAGTATTTAACAATCGATAAAGACGTAATCGCTTCTAAATGTCTTTATTATTGAAAATTTTGCATTCACAATGCTATTTAAATATAGGATAAAATGTTTACTATAAAAAAACAGCTTGCAGCGTACCTATCCCAAACTACTAGAAAAAATTTAACGAGTCTTCTGGGGTCTCGGTATAGCTTAGCGGTTTGACCAGTGGACCGGCAATCCAAAGGTCATGGGTTCGAATCCCATTCGAGCTTTCCTGAGACTGGTTGTTTTTTTCTAGCAATTTTATCCTATATTTAAAATAGCACTGTGAATGCAAAAAATGTCAATAATAAATATTACTATTCCATACATTCAGGGCCAATTGTATTTGCAGTTTTGTATGGAATATTGTAGCTGATATCTTTTCGTAATTTCAAAATTGGTGCCATACTTACAAATAGTTCTCTGCACTTAGCAGGACCCAGTTGCGGGATGACATACCTATTACCGAACACCCTGCATAAGCTCGCCTTTTGTTATTGAAAATTAGCAGCGCACAGATAATTAATCACCTTTGATGACGCAACAGTTTAGATTGTTCCCGCTACCAGTCAGTTGCCGAGCCCAAATTTCCCGCGCAGCGGTGAAATCCAGAAAGACATTACCGTATTTCACGTTGACATGGAATAAATGAGCTTTAACCTTAACAGGCGCATAGTGGATGACGATGTTATCAGTATCTAAGATGGCGCGATACAATTTGGAAAATGTTCGTAAACCAGTATGCAAAGCTAATACAGCAGAACGTTGAAAAATGAAACTCAGAAGCAGGTGACGAAGAATGAGCAAGTAGCATAACGTCTGGAATAGCAAATAGATTGAAATCAAATCAAACGCTGAAAAATCCACAACAACATAAAAAAAAATCATCTGTTTTGGTTCAGTTTACTTCTGTTCGTTCGATCTTTTGCTGTTACTTGGAAGATTTTCGAAGTTTTTTTACTTTTTTCATTGCTGAGTACGGTACATTGCCTTTTCTAATGACTAACATATGGGGAGATTGGGCCAAAATAACCCACCGCGCTGGCCCAACACCAGAAAATTTTCTCGACCCGTTATCTCGCGTTATGTCTATACAAGATTTGTCAAAAATATACATGTAATAGTAGTTTTTGCTTGTCTGTGGTATTTTTGTCTAAAACCTTAACATGCAACATAATTTTATCGAGTTTTGATAACTGTAACCGAGATAGTTTGTCGTTCCCGCCATCGAAGGAAGAGAGAATATCGTCCGCGACATATGTCGTGTTACGCATGCTAGGCCACGCTAGTGTGTATTTCTAAAAATGTTTTATTAATTGTATGTTCCATATAGGAGGCGGGTAGGGAGGCCTTTGCCCAGCAGTGGGACAAGCCGGGCTAAATAATAAAAATAATGTTTCATATAAACAGTTCACTTCCATTTCCTATATACGCCTCTGTCACATTTTGCTCCTACAAGGTACTGACTACAAATTCACTTTGACCCCGCATAAGGGAAGACTTCCAAATGGGGAGACGCTTTTACACCATTTTATGATTCGCCGTGTTGGCATAGCGTAAACAATTGCTATTGTCCGCTACGACACTTGCGCGTAACAACTGCGCGATAATGCCAACCTCCTATCAAACCAAATGAGTTGAGATATAAAGTTGACAATGCCGAGGGTTGACTGAATCACGAGCGAAAAATTACGCTTGATGAACGTCGATTCGAGATTAAAAAAAATATATCCAACGTAAAGGGGGAGAACCATTGTTTATCTGTGCATGAATTTGTTTGTCTTTTGTTTTTTTTTATGAAACATGAAAACGTCGGAAACCATAGAAAGCTAACTAACTAAACTAAAGCATATTATTCTGAAGTGGAAACACTACGTTGAAGTGACATGCAAAACTCTCATTTAAAACACAGATATAAAACTAAAAACGACGTTTCGTAGTCCCCTGTTTCCTCGTTCAGAACTGGACCAATTTTTATTACTTTTTCAGCATCGGTTAAAGAAAGAGATTTTCTCTGTATGTTTGGTTTTTTTTTAACCAGCCACTTAATGTTTCTGATGACGCCTTAAAACGGAGTGATTTCGCTAAATTTTGATGGCTATGACTTAATGCAAAAGATGTTAATATACAGGCGTAGAAAATCTCTTTCTTTAACCAATGCAGAAAAAACATAAAAATTGGTCCAGCTCTAAAGGAAGAAACAGGTGCCTATGAAAAGTCGTGTTTCTGTTTAAGATTTGTGTTTTGTTTGAGAATTTTGCATGCCACTTCCACGTATAGTGTTTCGTCGTAAGCCTTCTTTTTTGGACAACGCGTAAACGTGTCAACTTCATCTAACTTGATCTTACGCGAAGATAGGCCACTTAGGGTGGATTCGACCAAACTGGAATAAGGTCTTATATCTAGATTAAACGCCGAATTTGTATAGACTAATCTCGGAGTAAGTCTTATTCCAGTTTGGTCGAATCTACCCTTAACCCGGATACTTTAATACTAACGAACTGGCTACCTTAAATCTTACTGCCGGAACACGACAATGCTATTAACATTGATATTATTGCTCTTGAATTCGGAAATATCTAAGAAAAATTCAATTCATTTTTCCGTAGGATTACACTTATTACAAGGTAATACAATTTTCAGGAAATATGAGAAGAGAAGGAAGAGCTCGATGGCGCAGCGGCTAGCGCGTTCAGCTTGCGATCTTGCCCTGTCGATTCGCCTGATGGGTGACCAATTAAAAACATCTCGAGCTCCTCCGTGCTTCGGAAGGCACGTTAAGCCGTTGGTTCCGGATGTTGTCGTAAGATAGTAGTCGTTAAAACCCACCAACCCGCATTGGGCCAGCGTGGTGGGTTATGGCTCAATATCCCCACGTGCTATTGTCCACGTGGGAGGTCTGTGCCCAGCACACCACCAAAGCTATCCAGTTTATCTCGAGTGATGCACTTTAACGAACAACATTTCATTTTCATTTAAATAATGTCATTCCGTAATCCTCGGTTTGCTAGATACCAACCAGGTGGGTTCTATATTTACAAGTTGGCCTGACCTGACTGAACCAGTGACTTTTAACTAACGAAATTCACAGCATTGTCCACCACAAGCGGGTCGACAAGGAAAGTTAATGTGTATCCATTATGAAATAAAACCGGCGATAAGGGATACTGTTGGTCAGAACTCAAATTGATGTAGGCAATTAATTATTTAGAAGAGAAAAATTAAAACATAATGCGAACATTTTTCAGTTATGATTATACCATAAAATCAAATTAGGATACGAGTAAAATCTACTTTTCTACGTTTGTCCCACTTGTCACGTTGCGGAGGAACAGGGGAGTGACACGATGAGAAGAATTAGAATAAAGATAACAGCACGATGAGTTCAGACATATATTATTTCAAATAAATGGTTAATTATTATATGAAGCACAATAAAGCGTTAGTACACACACGACTAGGTAAAGGTTTAGATTATAACTTATTAATATTATCAGGACGTGTTCCTGGAACTGCCTAGTTATAATAATGCACTGTTCGCAATAACAATAATTCGGAAGGAAAACAATAATTAGAAGGAGCTCGTTCTAGCTCCGCGGATAAATCTGAACTAAAGGACAATGGCGAAAATGGACCTGACTATAGGCACAAATAATTATATACCAAAAAATATGCTGTTATTAGTTAATTTTGAAAATATAAATAATATACCTCAAGAACTTCTAGTTCTAGAGAAATTAATTAATGCGTAAAAATAATTAATATTAATGGGAAAACTTAATCATAGCTTTTGAACGGTTTTCACCATAGACAATAGATCTTGACGACGATATCAAGTTCCATTTCACGCGTAGGTCTACAATTTCACGTGCTTGCATGTAAAACTCCCACCTTACACTCGTCGAAAAAAAGAATTATAGTATTCTATTAAGACAAAAATACATTTAAAGCATTTTTAGAAATGAAAATGATACAATAAGTAAAAGAAATAAAAACCAAATAAGCTCTGATAACTTTTTCCACTCGTATACCAATTATTTAGCCCTAGTTAAGCTCTTTTTGAAACTTGTTTTTGTTGCTTAGTTATCGGATAAACATACATAGAAATAAAACAACAAAGAAAACAGCCAAACCCGAAATCAAATCGAAAAGCCATACATTCATATTATAATATATAGTCACGACTATTATCCCCAAAGGGTTAGACAGATACTAGGCAAAGAGGTAGTCTCAGCGTGATAGGTGGTGAGCCCATCGCCGCTCTATGCTGTTGGAAGTAAGTGCAGCCTTTAGTCCGTTAGTCGCCTTTTACGACACCCAAGGGTAGAGGGGGTGGTTGTATTCTTTCACCGCTACGCGACACGGTCAATTTCGAAAAACCAGTTATTTCTAAATTGACTCGACCGGGAATCGAACCCGGGAACTCAGAGATGGCGACGCCAGAACCGGTATGCTAACTACTCGACCACGGAGGTCGCCTCTCTCGTTATATCTCAATCTCTCCACTTTCATGTTGGATGGCCTAAGCTCAGCAGTGGGACGTTAACTTAATAAAAAACTAACTAATAAATAAACTTTCCTACACTCACGCCAATTATCTAGCAAAAGAGAAGCTTCGTTATTAAACTCGTTAAATGGTTACTAGACAACAGATAAACATACTTAAATTACTTAAATACATACTTATTATACATAGAAAACACCCAGACTCGAGACAATTTAGAAAATCAATAATTACTAAATTGACCCGACCGGGGATCGAACCCGGGCCCTCAGAGATGGCGACACCATGAAAACCGGTGTACAAATCACTCAACCAAGGAGGTCGTCAAGTGACTTCGTCAAGTAACTTAATATGACGATGACGTCAGTTCGAAAGTCGAAAAAATCAAAAGTCAAATTATATTTATTCAATAAACTCAATTAATAAGTAGGTACTTTGAATCGTCCAAATCTTTTTTAACCTACCACCCATTCAGGACATCATTTTTTAACTGTGGCAAAGAACAGGCGCAAAAAACCACAGCACACAGAAGCAGACATTTACAAAAAAAAAATGTCGTTACCAGGTCATATAATACAAAATATGTTTACTTCAATTTAATCATCACCCACTATTTCAATTACTACATTCGCTTTCTAATGAAATAAATTCTTCAAATTATTGGCAACATAAGTCACATCCTTGTATTATTATTAGTTATAGGAAATATGTTAACCTACATTCTCCTATTCATCGTGCTAATCGTCTCCCTTTGTTCAATATCGATTACGACTCACTTCAGTTTCGCCCGTCCATGACTTACAATTTAGTTGATAAAAATTATGTCAATCCTAATGTAAGTTTTAAAGTAATTATTGACACCAAATACAATGACTATAACCATATATTTAGTGACGCTTCGAAATCCGCCCCTGATGTGTGCGTAGGTGTCGGAGTCTACCATTCCCAATTCAAAATCGTACAAAAGGTCAAACTTCCTCCGGAGACATCTGTTTTTACTGGGGAGTGCATGGGTCTGTCAAAAGCTGTTGAATATATTCTGCTTATGAAATTAAAAAAAACAATTATATTTAGTGATGCTATGAGTGCTCTCCAAGCATTGAGTAAATTTCCATTTCGTATGAAATCTTATTTCCCTATATTGTTTGATATTAAAAATAGTCTGGTTAAATGCGATGCTTTAGGATACTCAGTAGAGTTTGCATGGATACCGAGTCAATCACAGGGAATGAGATATCTGACCGGCTTGCCAAGGATGCGGTGCATTGTGGGGACATGTACCCTTATAAGACCTATAGCCATGACTTGCTTTCTTTACCTGCGGTGTTCTTAATGGATGAGTGGCAGAGGTATTGGACGAACAGTCGACATTTAAAGGGAAAATACTACTCGCATATTCAACCAAATATCTTAGCTAAACCATGGTTTCGCAAAGCGAAACTTGGTAAGACTGTAGCAAGTATCTTGATACGTATGAGACTAGGGCATGTTTGTTCTCCAGCACATCTTGCCAAGCTTAAAATAATAACTGACTCCACATGCGAATGTGGGATGGACATTGGTGATGTTAACCACATATTTTTTTCTTGTGTGCTTCATGACCGCTCTTCTTTTTTCAATGACCTCCTTTTCCTAGGTGTTCCATTCCCATTATCTATACTTTCCTTATTATGTACCAATGATTTATCTATTTATAAATGTATAGCATCTTTTATCAACATTAATAACATAAAGATTTAATATTCCTGTCCAACCCTTTATTTATTACCATATCCATAAGTAGGTATTTTTTTTATCTATTTAAATATATTAAATATACTCTACTGATCCTATTATCCCATCCTAAAAGTCGTACAACATCCGAATCCTTTTTATTCTACGATTTTTCCCTAACTTTGACATTGGCTAAATGTGCAAATCGCACCAAGCCATTAAAATAAAGAAAAAAAATACATCATATGAATTTTAAAAAAATAGTTTATTTAAATATGGTGCTCTATACAAATTAATTATATACAATTAGAAATAGCTCTTGGAGTATACTTGGAGCATTTCAGACCCAAGCTGTTTTGTCTTGTGTGTAATCTAACACTTTATAATAAGCTTTTTTATAAAGCTTTTCTTTGATTTTGATTTTAAATTTATCAAGATCTAATTTCTGAATATCATTTGGTACTTTGTTGTATAATCGTACACACAGTCCCTTAAAAGAATTATTTATTTTATGAAGCCTAGTATAAGGTACTGCTAATTTGTTTAAATTGCGAATATTATAACTGTTCTTTGAAAACATTTCAATATTTTTAACGAGAAACATAGTTGAGAGTATGTACCTACCATAAATAAAAGTATCGAGATCAACACTCAATAACGTTTGCAGTACAAACTTTGTCCAGTAAAAAGTAAAACGAAACTAAAAAATCCCGATATTCAAAAATACAGAAAAAGCTTTGCATTTAAAAAGTTCAAATGCAGTTTGATAGCGCTGCCGATTCTTAAAACGTTTAGCCCGCGCCGCCATGTTATATTTAAAGCTCTTCAAACTTCTCGCGCCCCACTTTTAAATCCAAAAACCCCTTCGTGGTAGCGGGAAGTTTGCGTCGGCGACATGAGATAGAATAAAAATGTAGTCAGTACAAAATCTAGGTATTATGAATAATCTAATCTAGTGTATGAGGCGAGAGTAAATAGGACAATTTTCCTGTATTTTCCTGTTGACAAAATCCAGAAGGAACTGGCTTTTGCAACACAAGTATATTTTTTCAGAAGTCGCTTAATATGTAAATTGGTGACTGCTGAAATAAACATTTCTTCATTCTATTTTCAATTAGTACTCATATGATTAGTATGGTAAGTCACTCCATGAACAATTGTGTTTTGTGAATAAGTCAGAACTGTTAGAACTGATGAGAATGTTATACTCCTAAGTGCTCGGCCAGACTGCACGAAGAGTAAATGGATAAAATCCTACTAATATTATAGACGCGAAAGTTTGTAAGTATGGATGAATGTTTGTTACTCTTTCACGTAAAAACTACTGAATAGATTTAGATAAAATTCGGCATACAGATAGTTTATAACCTGGATTAACACATAGAATACTTTTCATCCCGATATTCCTACGGGAACGGGAACCACGCGGGTGAAACCGCGACCGGCTGCTAGTAGGAAATAAAATACCGCAACCTGGTCTTGGAAAATGGGGATGTGGACTGAAATACACACATCAAAAGTGTCTAGGGATCAACATATATTTTTGCAATAACTTTTCTCCTGATTGATATTAATTAAAATTTTCTTTAAGGATTCATCAAATAAAGTGTTTTCGTTTGTCTACTGTAACGATAAACCAAGTCACCTTTGCATTAATAAAGAAATTTGCCATTTTCCTAATAAAGGGATTTTTGACATTTGAACCACTAACATTAAAGTTCGAAAAAAAGACTGAAATAACAGTTTTCTTTAAAATTTTATTGGGTAACTTAAACAATTAATAATCCGTGTTTCTACCGCGAACACTAACAACACAAGAACATCGGTTTGGCATACTCAAAATGAGTTCATCCAAATCACGCTGTGGAATGGCCGCCCATGTTCGTTGCAACAACAAAAAAAGGTTTTCTTGCGACTGGATACCCTCCATATTCGGCAGAGCTCTTCTCTGTAGCATATCCCATGCATGCTCAATCGGGTTCAAGTCTGGCGACTGAACAGGCCAGGGCATGACATCGATGTTAGCTGCGGCAAGAGTCTGTCTTACAACTCTTGCGGTGTGCGGTCGTGCATTATCATGCATTAACTGAAATAAGGGACCGATTTGCACTTGTAGAGGAACGATGACGTCTGATACAATCGTCTCAGCATAAATTTGAGCGTTGAGGTTGCCTCTGATCCAAATCAACTCAGTTCTTCCGCCGATCCAAATACCCGCCCATACCATGATGGTTCCACCACTATAAGGATGGACTTCCTGGCAGGATTTTAATCGCTGTTGGCGTCCAGGGGTTCTCCAGTGTCGTATACGTCTTGTATCCGGTCTCATACCAAAACGAGACTCATCAGAAAAGCACACGAAACGCCATTGTTCTTCTGCCCAATGTCTGTGTTCAAGAGCCCATTGATATCGAATCCTACGATTGTGCATTGCTATAGGTGGTAGCTTCATTCCCGAAGACCCTTAGCGGTCTTCGGGAATGAAGGTTCACTTCATGCAAGCGGTTTCTGACTGTTTGGTCGCTAATTAAGTTCCCTGAAGAGTGATGAAGCCTCACGGCTAACATCATGGCGGTTATTGTTGGAGCTCTTCGAGTTGTGATTTGAATGTATCGGTCTTGTCTCCGTGTGGTGCAGCGATACCGTCCTCCATGGCGCTCAGCCACGGTACCAGTGCTTCGGTAACGTGTCCAAAGTCGACTGATAACACTCTGACTTGTATTCAGAGCTAAAGCCACAGTACGTTGCCGGGAACCAGCTTCTATCATTCCCACGGCTCTGAGCATTTCTTCCCTGCTTAAATGACGTCGCCGCTCCATAATAACGTTGGTTTTAATCAGTAGTAGGGAAACAGTAGCACTAATAATGTCTTCAATGCGTTGTATGTTTTTATAGGGAAAATATTGACAGCTGATTTTCATCTTTTACTAGAAATTGATTGAAAGTTCCTGTTTCAAATTATGAAATGCACCAAAAAGGATCCATATAAATTTATAAAATCATAAATTTATTACAAAGCCACATCTCAATCTCAAGAAATCCGCATAAAAATGCTTGATCCCTAGACACTTTTGATGTGTGTAGGTGGATGCAATAAGTTTGGATCAATCGCCTTATTTTTTTAGCGATATGCCTTTTTTTATTAGTAATATTTGATTATTTGCGTTAAAAAACGCTCAAATAAACTCAAAGATAACGAAACGTTGAAAAAATGTCTACCTCAGGCGGGAATCGAATCCGCGTCCTCCGCAATCCGGGCGGCTGCGTTGACCACTCCGCCATTGAGGTATTCAAAGTCAAAGTCAAAAGTCAAAATATATTTATTCAATGAACTCAATTAATAAGTACTTCGAATCGTCCAATATTGGTTAGACCGACGAAATTTTTCAACGCTTTTGACTTTATGTTTTTATAGCAACAGTGTCTTATCCGGTTTGATACAGGTTCATGACATGACGCAGGTTCGATTCCCGCCTGAAGAAGACTTTTTTTCAACGTTTTGTTATCTTTTTTTATTTCTTCAAGTGCAATATTATGTTTTGAATATATTATATAAATCTTTAGAGCGCGCAGAACTGATTATAAATGCGGCGTTCTACAGTTCGTGACTGACGGTCGTTCGCCCGTTGTGCTTCGATATAGGCTGTATTATTAAAACTCGAATCTTGATTTACCCAATTGCATCTTTATTCTTCTTAGGTAAGGGTCCGGAGAGCTTACAATTTTCCGCTCTGACCAGCCGTTTAAACGACTTATGGCAGACTTTTACGACATTGTTAGTGCAAGGAACGTTGAGCGGCTGATGCACAAATATTCGCCCACAGTCGCATTGTCCCAGCCACACAAAACGAACGACATATGTCACCGTCTCCCATTGAACTACGTGCAAGGTGCATTAGTGCGATTGCATTTCGTATTCGATCTGTGAAGAGTAGGTACAGTCACCAGCATGAAGATATGACTATCGACGGCCTACATAATACTTTTGTGTAGGTTTTAATTGAGGGTTACGAAACGGGAAGGTGTACAAACGGGAAAGACTCATCTGATCATTGGTGGAAGGCATATAAATAAATGCCTATATATAAGGTGACTGCTAGAAACCGCAAGTAACTTCAAAGGCCGGTCAGGTCAAGTGTTTTAAACAAGACAAAAGTAACAAAAAAGGAATTCATATTTTTTTCCTTTTTAATTAAATAATTCATTTTGTTAATTTTAATTGGATAGTCTTTGAGTATCTAATTTATTTTAAAGCAATAACATAAGAAAAATAAAATAAAAACTATGATAAATAACGATTATTTACAACGCGCGGGCAACGGCCGGCCGGCCGACCGTCTGTTGACCCGTTCACGTCAGCTGGGCGATAAATACCTACGTTTTACTACACGAATTCCTTTTTTGTCATTTTTGACATGTATAAAACATTTGACCTGAGCAGCCCTTGAAGTTTCTTGCGGTTTCTAGCAGTCACCTTATATAATTATGCCTTCCACCAATGATCAGATATTTTTGCACATCACATCTTAATGCTGGACTGTACGTACTTACGGGTAGACCTGCGTGCTTGATACCGCTGAAAAGTTAGAAGTATTTTTACAAATCGCAATAGCAAAAAAATGAAATCTCATTTCGACTCTTTCTGCAGTGGGAAACAGCTTTTGATTTTTAGAGTTCCGTATCCAAAGAGTAAAAACGGGACGTTATTACTAAGACTCCACTGTCCGTTGGTCCGTCTGTCTGTCACCAGGCTGTATCTCATGAACCGTGATAGCAAGACAGTTGAAATTTTCACACATTATGTATTTCTGCTATAACAACCAATACTAAAAACAGAATAAAATAAATATTTAAGGGGAGCTCCCATACACCAAATTTTTTTGAACAAGATTAAGAAACATTTATGGACTTGCTCACACTTACAACAACGAAATGGCTAAAAAAAGGTTACAAGAAGTGTCCAATGTTGTATCGATGGTACGGAACCAAATAAAACCACTTTAAAGCTGTTTCGCGGAAAGCACACGACAGACTCACTTAGTCCACTTAGAATTAAACCGCGTCTAATTCTAAGTGAGGTAATTAATGCCAAGTGATTATTAGGGTCATCTCTTAGAACAGTATTACTTTTATCTTACTGTACATAATTCGTGTGGGAATTTGCATAGTATGGTTTTACATAATACTGCTCTAAAGCTCGTATTCTAAAACAAACTCACACTCAAATCTCTGCTTGAGTACAGTTAGAAAGGAATGGTGCTATTCATCGCATATATCGCCATCCCTCTCTAACTATAGGTATTCAAGCAGAGATTTGAGTATGAATTTGGCTTTAGAATACGAGCCTAACAGTTAATGGGAAGCCCCCTAAGTCGATGGTGAAAGCAGACCCCACCCGGAATCAATAAAATCGACAATTCAAATGCAATAAGGCTGTTGTACCACCGCCAACGATGAACGAGAAGCGTGTCGAGCTAGTATTAGAAACGAGTTGGCGAGTAGCGGAAAGCGAGTGTGTAGTTCTGATAGTTTTGTCGCTGGGCTATAAGCGCCGCTGCCGCTGGTTGGTCTCTGGGCGTGAGTTCTGATCGCTGAGCAAGTATAAGTATCGATAAGCGAGAATTATCTTTGATAGCTCTTGTCGCTCAGCGAAGAACTAGTGGAGCGAGTCATCGCTAGCAGTGTGAACAGTCAGCGATCATCTATTTATATATGCATCTCTTTTACACGGAATGTATATTATCTATTGTACGTTTTTTGAGCGAGAAAATAGCCAATAGCTAGTCGTTTACTCGCCGTTGGACAACTGCCTAAGCCTCGGCTGCTGTTGTCGCAGCTGGCAGGTACTGGGAACAAGCTTTGCCACCTTAGGCTACTTGACAGTTCTCGGAAAAGTATTTTAAAAATTACAAACGCTTAATTATTTTATACTTACCTCTTACAACATCTTTCGCGCGAAAACGGTTGGTCACATTTCAATAAACAAACGTCTTGAACCCTGACAGATAGTTTTTGTATATTTTGTGAAATGTGACGTCACACAATGCTCAATCATGGGCGCCCGTGTTTCGGGTCTTGTAAGCCACAGATAAAAAGTCGCAAATTTATTTTGTAAAAATGAAATATTTCCAAATTATCTTATGTATAAAAACTACTGGTAATAATTATTGTTAAATTATAAAGTACCATATCCAACATCCTACTAATATTATAAACGCAAAAGTTTGTAAATATGGATGGATGTTTGTTACTATTTCACGTAAAAACTACTAAATGGATTTGGATGAAATTCTGCATACAGATATTTTATATCCTGGATTAACATATAGGATACTTTTTATCCCGATATTCCTACGGGAACGGGGACCACGCGGGTGATACCGCGAGCGGCCGCTAGTACCTATTTCATATTTTATTGTTACAACTGTCAAATAGCCAAATAAACCATACACACATTAACTCTTCTTTTAAGCATATTAAACTATTTTCCCCGAAGGGCAAGACAGAGACAACCCAACTAGCAAATTGGTCATGTAAAAACTGTGCTATGCGACTTTCGGTTATATAACTGTTGAATTGATGTTATTAGACAACTACAACGTTGTGTAACCCTTATTCCTACAACGATTTAGTCCCATAACTAAATGGTGCACTAAATAAGTTGAGTAAACGTTTTTACGACTACTTTATACAACGTCGTATAATGGTACAAAAATATAGGTTAAGTAAACGTTTTTACTACTGTATTATACAACGTTGTATAGTGGGTGCCTGTGTATAGGTTAGGTAGACGTTTTTACGACTGATTTATACAACGTCGTATAGTGGTGCCAGTGTATAGGTTAGGTAGACGTTTTTACGACTGATTCATACAGCGTCGTATAGTAGTGCCTGTGTATAGGTTAGGTAGACGATTTTACGACTGATTTATACAACGTCGTATAGTGGTGCCTGTGTATAGGTTAAGTAGACGTTCTTACGACTGATTTATACGACGTCGAATAGTGGTGTTAGAGTATAGGTTACGTGAACGTTTTTACGACTGCTTCATTATATCGTCGTATTATGAAACCAGGTTGTAGGTCTGATAAATAAAAAAAATATGACACCACGTGTAAAGGTTTTATTTAAATTAAAGGTTATCTGTTCATGTTTATTATCTCACGGAACTCTAAAATAATTTATCATGGCCGACCATCTTGGTCGCAAGAAACCGCATTATGCGACCTTTTCATTCTATAATTGATGTATAGAAGTCGTTTCTTAACTTAGACAAGATGGCTGCTATTGTAGTATGTAAACAAATTTTAAGCAATAGTCTACAATAATTTAATTTCAAGAAAGTCGAAGGGGGCGTAAAAAATTTCACAACAACACACCTATATTTCACCACAAAACTAAAAGTCCCATAAGAACTAGGTGCACTGCACACATTTATCCATACACTCTGTTCGTGTATAATAATGTTAAAGTAAATGTAAAAATAATTAAGTAAATTATAACTTATAAACCGTTTAAATTTTGTATTTGATAACACGCACTTTTCCAGCAAACATCATAGGAACAAATGAATGGAATGAACTTCAGTTCATTTCATTGTGTACAATAAAAGTCGATGTCAAACACTTAACCGACATTACAGTCATCTTCTAATGTCTATGCAATTGTTATAGGACTTCAGTGGTTCGATTTAACTTGTAAATAACAATAATGTCGTTTAATATGGGCCTATTTCGCGTTGTGTAAACGTCTACGACACGTTTATATGACCCACTTTATAGAACCAAAAGGAAATGTAAAACGTTTTCTCAACTATTATGATAATTTGTTACTTGGGAAGGCAATGAAGACCGTAATTAGTCGTCCACTGTTACAGTCCACGTTTCACCAAATATTAATAACCTCAATGTGCTCAGCGTGACAAGTGGTGAGCCTATCGCCGCTCTATGCTGTATAATGTATGTGCAGTCTCTAGCCTGTTAGTCGCCTTTTACGACGCCCCAGGGAAGAGATGGGTTGGTATGATTCTATGAATAAGCCTCCCCCACACAGTTTCCATATAAAATGCAGTATAAACTTTAATTAAATAAATCTCAAGGCATGAAATAACGGTTTTTAATGAAACAGCAAATTTAGTGAAAAAGAATATGGAAAAATATACAACCAAATTTCAAATCAGGTCGAAATTAGCTTACATTTTTTTTTAAACAGATCAATAGGAACCGTGTTTTACCTCCAGTCATTTTTCCGCATTCTTTTGTTTTCCCGACATTCATTTGTTTTTCCGAAATTCACATACGTTGTATTTTTACTAAAATTGGAAAAAAACAGTATACTTGAACTAAGTGGAATAAGTGAATTAAGTCTACTAAAGGTTACCGTTTTGCCTTCAGAAGACTTAATTCACCTATTTGCAGGTGAATTAAGTACACTTTTTGGTAGACTTAATGCACCCAGGTGATATCAGCCAGGTGAATTAAATCTACTAAACCACTTTAACCGCTAGAAATCAGGAGGAAAAGGTCTCTGTAGAGGTTTCTCTAGAGATCGCTTATCTTATAGGCAGATTTATTATGTAGTTTACTTAGCTTATGCTTTTTATTTATCATCTTTATTTCCTTATGTTTTACTTTGTAATTGTGTAAAGTATTGTATGATGAGGAAGAGCGAGTTCTCTGCTACAAGTATAATGTGCTCAAAAGAAAATAATCAGTATGATGATTATTGTACAAACTAAACTTGATGAAAAAAAATATGTTTTTTTTTAAGTACAAAGTGTAAAATTACTTTAAAAAGATCCTGATTGGTCGAAGTGCTAAGACTCCTTACAGCCATTACTGTTAAATAATTATCGATTGTTCCTAACAACACAATGGTTTGCGGGTAGGTGCACTATTTTAACCGCAGCCATTAGTGAAGTCCACTCTTAAATTCTGGTCGGGTCAGCTATAAATACTGCACTGGTTCGCCCAATGGTCCAGAACACGGGGATTGATTGCAGAATGCAACCCTTTTAGTGCTATAATTGTCGAGACATTTGCTTCACAGTTGACTAAGTTTTATTATAGAAAGTTAAATTTAATAACCGTGTTGTCGGGTAGCGGTGAAAGAATACTACCACCCCCTCTCTTCCCTTGGGTGTCGTAAAAGGCGACTAACGGACTAAAGACTGCACATACATCCATTAGCATAGAGCGGTATGGGCTCACCACCTGTCACGCTGAGCACATGTGCAGTCGCTATTTGGTGAAAAGTGGACTATGGCAGAGGACTACTTTTGCGGTCCTCATTTCCTAGTCTCAGACTAACCCTTCGGGGATAATAGTCGTGTTTATATGTATGTATGTATGTAAAATTTAAGAAATTATTAACGTAATTTTTAACACTTACAACGCGCGCCACGACTGCAGTCGTGGACACAATAGAATTTCTATTCATTAAGCACTGAGCACAATAACAATTTAATAACGGATACTCGTTGATATAGTACTCAAAATTTAACTGTTGTTTTTTGTTGATAAAACTGAAACTTTTACTTTCTGTTTTTTATTTCACCTTTTTAGTTTTAAAGTAGCATATGTAATTAGAAACTTTTTTCGCCACAATATGTGTCGCTGCAGTGTCATTCGCTCTGGTGGAATTCGCTTCAAAGACTTTTCGCTCCAGCGTACCACGCTAAAAGTTTTTCGCCACAACGACCTTTCGCTAACGTCATTCGAAACTACGTAAGGTTAATCATGTACACTTTTAAACGTCGCGGTCCACACATAATTTAAACAGGATTTAACGCAATACTAGGAATCCTATGCATACCATTCCTACCTGCGGGTCTATCGGCTAAAATATGGATATGGACATGAGCTTCATTTGACATTTCTATGGGCATATTATGGGCTTCAAATGTCAAATGAAGCCCATGTCCATATTCATATTTTTTAGCCGATACAGGGGCTGACATGACGTTTCGTCCGAGTTGTACCGGACCTTTTAATCACTCGACCAAATGTTGCTACGACACGACGTTTTGTAATGTCGACGTGCTAAACGTTCGACCTAATGTGCAATCGACGATTTGTGCACTCGACGATTCTTTGTCGACCTTTTGGCGTACAGTCAGCATCAAAAGTAGCATATCGTATGAAATTTTCAAATGATTGTTACGGTTGAAATGACCAGAATTGTCTGACATAGCTGTTGAGTCAAAAGTACATGACCGTCACTATAGGTAATTACAGAGAAGTAATAATTATGAACACAAAAAATGTCATATAATTCTGAAATGTTAAATGATGAGTATGTAATTACACTTACACGTGACTATTACTTTTGCCACCTTGTTTTTGTTCAGTTACTTTTGATGCCAGTACAACCTTTTAGTTTTCGGAAAAATGTACGAATCTCCTTAACCTTTAGTCCGTCACGAAAACTCCTAGAGGTTGCTTACAATTATATTGTGTCTATAGTATTACGACAGCAGAGCCCTTAGAAAATAAAATTTTTCTACAATTTTTACTAATTGCAAAAAAGTGGCGATGGGCACACCACCTGTCATGCTGAGCACATGTGCAGTCGCTATTTGGTGAAAAGTGGACTATAGCAGAGCTTTTGCGTCCTTATTGCCTGGTCTCTGACTAACTCTTCGAGGATAATAATCGTGATTATAAGTATATATCGCTCAAATCACTCTTGTCTTTCACCCTAATCTATTTAGACTGTACTACAAAATAAGATTCGGTCTGTCGAAGTGGAATTGAGATTTGAGAGGCAGCCGTCAGCGGTGACAGGTTGAATCATTAATTTGTACCAGCCAAAGCACAGCCAAATCTAATTTGAATACAAACAGTCCCATTCATCAACCGGAACGCGAACGAGTGCTGTACAAATATTGGCAGTTGCTCGGTTAACGAAGCTATAAAATATATTGCCTAAGGTGCTAATTTTGTTCCCTCCGAATTTCCCCTGTTTGGTATACCTACCTACCTATCAGTATAAAGCAACTGTTAATAAGGTTCTTGGCGGAAAAGTAAGCGTCATGTCTGCAGTTTTCTTTTATATTATATAATTTGTGTTTTATCCAATATTAATGTTAAATAATGGTGGATTATTAACCGTTAACTGTTCGTGAACGTGCATGATTGTTGGCAAATAAAACAGAACAGTGCAACAGCAATTTTCAAGTTCTCTCAAGAAGTCCGGGTGAGATCTCAAGTAAAGCCCTATCATCATCATCATCATCATCATCATCAGCCTATAAACGTCCCACTGCTGGGCACAGACCTCCCACGTGTGGATATTGGGCCATAACCCACCACACTGGCCCAATGCAGGTTGGTGGGTTTTAACGACTGTCATCTTACGACAACAACCGGGACCAACGGCTTAACGTGCCTTCCGAAGCACGAAGCAGCTCAAGATATCTTTTAAATTTGGTCACCCATCCAGCAAACCGGCATTGCGAAAGTTGCTTAGCGGGCAAGATCGCAAGCCGAACGCGCTAGCCGCTGCGCCATCGAGCTCCTCAAAGCCCTATATCTTTACTGAAACTCAAAGGGTTTGGGGGGAAAATAATTTAACAATTAATATCTACTTTATAATTTGTTAATTTTTTACTTCCATACTTTCAAGAAGGCTATTTTGATCATTATCATTATCCCATCTTATTCACAATTTAGTTGTAGTCAGCTTGTTGATTTCTTCTTTGATTGTTAATTGGCAAACATGGTTGGTTATAAAACATAACAAATTAATGTCGCAATGATTAGACCCTGTTCTTTTAATCGATTACCTAATATTTCAAATATGAACTTCGCTATATTGTTTCATAAAATGCCATGTGTGTAGTGTACACACAAATTTGTAAGCAACAAAATCAGTTTAGATTTGTTTATTTTGTTGTACCTTACTAATAAAATGGAGTTGTATGATATTGTTGTATTGTATTTCTAGAATGAACTAAGCAGAGACCATTGGCTACATCTTTCCATTTGCTTATGATCCTGACATATACTCTACTTCATTTTCTACATCATGCTCGTTGGTTTGAGGTACTCTTGACCTGACCTTTCACAAGAACGTCTCCAATCCCGTCAGAGCTCATTTTAAGAAAAAATATATCATCGACATACATAAGTACCAATATTGTCAGCGATTCTATAGATTGACGTCAGAACGATATATATTGGAAGAATTGGTTCCGACTCAGCGGGTGTGCCCATAGTAATTTATTGATGTGGAATCTACCTTTACTTGACAAATGTTACCCATGTCTATTTTTCTTAAACGGTTGATGTAATGGTAAAATTGTTTTGATAGAATTTTAGTACATATATACTTATATATATTCAGGACTATTATCCCCGAAGGGTTAGTCAGAGTCTAAGCAATGAGAACCGCATAAGGAGGAGCGAGACATACCACCTCCTTGTAAACTAGGAGCAGCAAGAATAATAAAATAAGAAAGAGAAAAATGTAATAAGAAGTCCTGAACAAAAGCACAGCCTAAAAAAACTTATTTTCCCTATAGTTTAAGATTTAGAATATAGTAATATGATGGTAAAAATAATAGAAGAGATAGGTAATAAAGTAGGAAACGGGAGTCCCACCCGATAAAGAGCATAAGATGATGAATGGCTGTGAAGTATGAGGTATGAAAGTGCGAGAGGAATAATTGCGAGTACTAGTATGAATGAGAAATTAGCTAAAACTACGCTCTAATTATGTTGGAGCAGCGTGTATAAAAAAAACTAGGAGCAGCTAGCATGGACGTTGTGGAACAAGAAGTCCCTACAACTAAAAGAGACATGACCTACCCATCAAAACGCAGAAGAATTTCACGGTTTGCCAATAACTCCACACAGCTAACATGTTGGAAAGCGAGAGTTCTCCTCTATTGAAAGAGATGAGAAGAGACGGCCTACCTCCTTAAACTCCCAGTGCTATACCTACTATGAACGCAAGGAACTTTGCTGGAGTCCACGAATAACAAGCAGTGGTTATGCCCCCGACATTCGAGTGTGGACCTTTTTTAAACATGAACCTATGAGAATGGCTCACAAATGCTTTAGGTAACTTTATAGGTCGTTTAACTAGGGTGAGCCTGCGTCCCCGCATTGAAAAATGTAAATTGATGTGAAGCCATCGGCTACCAAATTGGGGGAATTAATATAAACTCGCGCGGCCTGACCTGGGGGGAATGAGGAGATTTACGGGCGTTTTTCATCGGGCCATTGGTAGGTACCGCTGTATATATAATAGTTAATAGCTTTGTCGAATGCCCTTTGTATGTAATACTCACCCAATGTCGAGTTCATGAGGAGTTATTGTGGTATAGGTTGTTAATAAGTTTGTCATTTTAAATTAGAATAATTTATCATTAACGGAATTTACCTTCAAGTATCCAATGTTTTAACACAGTTGCACGCGCCATGATCACTTATTTTGTTTGTTTATATTTTATCGGTCAAGGATCACGTTAGCCGCATTCATCCCGACCGCCCAGCGGTCACTACACAATGGGATCCTGTAGAAAGACGACGCCGCCCAGGTCGGCCCCAAAAAAGATGTCGAGACGATCTGCATCATGACGCACACCAGACCGTCTGGTATGAGGTGGCTTGGAATAGAAATGGATGGAAGGACTTAGGGAAGGCCCTTGCCCAGCATTGGGACAGTATAGACAGTATACAAAAAAATATTAATAGTAGAAAATTTAATCACTGTGTAATCAATTTTGTAAACTTTTTTAATTTTGATAATTTGCTTGCTTACACACCTACACATATAATCACGACTTTTATCCCCGAAGGGTTAGTCAGAGACTCAATGAGGACCGCAAAAGCTATCTACCATAGTCCACTTTTCCAAATAGCGACTGCACAATATGTACTCAGCGTGACAGGTGGTGAGCCCATCGCCGCTCTATGCTGTTGGGTGTATGTGCATTCTTTAGTCCGTTAGTCGCCTTTTACGACACTCAAGGGAAGAGAGGGGGTGGAAGTATTCTTTCACCGCTACGCGACGCGGTTATTATAAATAGCTCTTCTGTCCTTGGTTTGTCCCAACTGTTGTCGTAAGGTGGTAGTCGGTAAAACCTTGGTGGGTTTTGGGCCCGCGTGGTGCATTGGGTGCAACCCGCATTGGGTCAGCGTGGTGGGTTATGTACCACTCTCCCAGTTTGCATATGCGTGTGTCCATATGCCTAGCAGTGGGGCGTATAAGCTGATAAAAGCATAAAACACAGATACACTAAACATCAACTCATGATCCGTGTGAAAATGTGAATCTACATAGATAGATAGATACTTCCCTCCGGATGACTCTGTCATTTTCTCAAACTTGATACTTTCCTAACTTGTCTCATTTTTAACTAGGCTCTTTCTTAGTTGCTCTCTTTTGCAAAGTTGACACTTTCCCAACTCGCCTCTCCTCCAGACGACTCGTCATTTTCTTAAACTTGATACTTTTCTATCTTGTCTCATTTGTAACTAGGCTTTTTCTTAGTTGGTCTCTTTCTTAACTTGACACTTTCCTAAATCGTAATTTTTTCAACAACGACACGTTACTCAACATTATGAACATAATCCGTCTGAATCTACTACTTTTTACAGTACAAAGTTAGTAATTCCAACAATACGCTTGCTCTATGCGGGTTCGTGTGTTAATGCCCCTCATTAGGAGAGGCGAAGAAGCTCGTGCTAATTAAATTTAGACACTCGTCCGGGGAGGCTATGCCGAAAGTAACTTAGCTCTTACAATAGTAACTCAAACGCGCTTCGGTGCCACTGAACACAACACACAATAATATTTTATGAATCTTAAAATAGTCTCAGATACGTAAAAACTTTGATAGACGACAACCCCAGGCGGGAATCGAACCCTTACCTTCCGCATTCCGGGCGGCTGCCTTAACCACTTAAACACAAAAACCATAAGCATCAAGCACTGACAAATTTCGATGGGTGAAAACCAGACCTCGGTAGCCAAGTGGTTAAGGCAGCCGCCCGGAATGCGGAAAGTGCGTGGTTCGATTCCCGCCTGAGGTTGTCGTCTTATTTCAGTGTAAAGAAAAAAAGGTTTACTTAAGTATATTTAAGCGTTAATAAAACGCTAAAATTTATAAAAAAACATTAACTTTGATAGATTTCGAAGCAATTCGTTTCATTTGTGTTTTGTTTATACTTTTCGGATATTTATTTATAACTTCTTCGCAACTCCATCCACGTGAGAACCTTTTTTTCAAAAAAAATGTTTATACAAACCTTGTACTGACTATAACAAACACAACAACAAAATGAATTCGCCAATTTGGTGCAGCCGTTCTGAAGTGATGCACGAACATACATTTGTAGCTATTGATTTTTATTTATACATCATCAGTCTATAAACGTCCCACTGCTGGCACAGGCCTGCCACGTGGACAATAGCACGTGGGGATATTGGGCCATAACCCACCACGCTGGCCCAATGCTCTATGGTGGGTTTTAAAGACATCTTACGAAAACAACCGGGACCAACGGCTTAATGTGCCTTCCGAAGCACGGAGGAGCTCGAGATGTTTTAATTGGTCACCCATCAGGCGACCCGGCATTGCAAAAGTTGCTTAGCGGGCAAGATCGCAAGCCGAACGCGCTAGCCGCTGCGCCATCGAGCTCCTCTATTTATGCAGATTTTAAAAATGCTTATGTGTAGGTATTGTGATAACAAACATGCTATAGAAATAAAAAAATTTCAATGTAGTCTAGGTATTTGTTTTAGCTAAGTAATTACATTTCTTTACAATGCAAACACAGACATCATGCCAACAAATATTTGATTGGTAGGTATATTTTTAAGACCTAAGTGAGTAAATTACCTTGTTACGACGACGTAGCAATTTTCTAATTTCATTCCTGAAATACGAGACATCGTTAAATCGCTTATTTTTGGCATTACCACAAGGGAAAAAAATCAACGAATACACTCCAAAATTCCATGAACCTATTCCTTAATGAGGGTTTAAACATACACACACGGTAAAGCAATCTCCTGATTTAGTACTGAGAATGTGTACCGGTTGTATTATTCCACAATTACGCAACGATTACCTACTAATTGTTGGTGTAATTCTGCGTAATTTAATTAATAGACAAATATGATCTCACCGGCTTTGATGTCTAACATGCTACATACTATTAGTAATTTAGTAGACCTTGCTCTATATTTTCAGCCTATTTCGATCACATATATAGTATGTGCTCGAAGGCCTGTATCTTTTACCGTCTTATTAATAAAAATGGTTAAATATTACACCTCGGTTTAAAGTGACGCTGTTTCGTTTTTGTTGAAGAATACAGATAGAGACAGCGTCAATTTCGTCCTAAGTGTTACTTTAATCTATTTAGTGTAGTAATATAAGTGCGAAACATTTTGGTTCCTAGTGGTTATTACAACTGATACCAAGGTTATCGTCCCGTAGGGCTGGGAAAAGCTGTCACATACTCAAGCACGCACTACACTCACGCAAGCACACACAAATACACCCACGCACACGCACACACGCACTCACACATACATATACAATTATTAAAGTAATTTAGTACCTAGTAAGTTTAAAACCTGTTGTACTTTCATTTTGGAACGGGCCATTTTATCCAGAGGTGGGCGTTTGTGGCGGCGCTGCAGTTTAATACTATAGCAGACACTTACGGGCGCACAAATTGTAATGTAACCTATTTTTGTTCCAAAGAAAAAGTAATTTATTATTGTTATTATTATATTATAATCAACGTTTATAATAACAGGGATGAAGTGTAGTACAGCCTATAAACTGTCCCACTGCTGGGCAAAGGCCTTTGTCATTAAAGTCAAGACATCACTACAATCATAGGTATTGACTTAGAAGCCACGATTGCTAAATGAGGGTTGGTAATTACAAACTCGGGCAGTGCTTTGAAAAATATGAAACACGATTGTTTTTGGAAATTGAACACGGGACCTCCAGATAGCGGGTCAAGCTGATACTTTTGTTTAATTTGAGCACAAAACACGCAAAGCAGGTCCCTCCAGAATGCCAGCACTGTAGCGCTTGCATCTCGTTGCAGCAAAAGCTGAGATTTAGACCTCATTGGCCATAAATAGACTTTATCGTATTTTTTTTTGTTTCTTATTGGTTTCTCTATTTTTCTGTGTTTGTGTTTAATTTGTCAAAGAGCTATATTTGAAAAATAACGAAGATATTAAAAGTCTAAGCTAAAGTACGCTCATGGGCTTTACAAAACAAAAATGGATCGAACAATTAAGGTTCCGAAAAGACATAAAACATCACAGGATTTCCATTTTCTGGACAACATCAATACCAAGGTGGATAATAATCAGGACATTAATTAACTAACCACAGTCGTAAATTCGGTGGAGCGGTAATAAATTTCGGGAGCCATTATCAAATGAGAACGTTGTTTTCAAATCTACGGGGTTATTTATTTATCGCCTCTCGAGACGGCAGGTAGCGGGTACAATGAGCAGAGAGAGAAAGTAAATGCTTTCATTTGCACAACAGTACTTATCTCTTTGTAATATAATGTATTTCTGTTGACAGTGAAAAGTTTATGTGGTGTTCCCAGTACCGGAGGCATTTGTCAACCGTTTGTCGCTCTTTTACGTGTGGCTTTGTTCTCACCTTTTCAGCTTTATTTTCTGTTTTGTAGTCATAATTTCGCTGGATTTATTGTAGTCGTTTGTGAATTACTCGTACAATTCGTTTGGATGTTAGTGTTCACCTCTTAAGACCTTATTTATTGTAGGCTTTCTCTTTGTTTGTCGTCGAACGTTTTTCTGACAAGTCATTTTGGCCGTTGACGAGCTTATTTGTAAGCATGCCTAACAGTATTTCTATTACATTTCAGTGTTCGTTATAACGTGATCGAAAAAATACAATTTCAGTGTCATTCAGTGTGTTTCATTTATCGTTCAATATGTTTAACAAATTCGTTTATTCATTGATTGAACACAAGAAACAGTTGATCAACGAAGTACCTATTACTACATCAAGCTTCGATCAACAATACTAACTAGATAACTTTTTTGTTAACCCTTTTCCATTTATTAATGTATATTATTAACTTTAATTCATATCGAAATGGTATCACTTCGTAATGTTGACGATAAGGCCGAACATAGAATTACTTCACTGTAATTCCCGACACTGCAGAAAAAAGTCATACAGACCTGCAAGACAGTTGAGGAGTGTCTGTTCAAAAGGGGACTATTATACTTTTGACAATTTTTGAGTTGGCGACGGAAATCAGTTTTTTACCCTAATATCTTAGTGTGGACTTAATGATAACCCTATTAATTAACCCTAGTATATTCTTTACAAAATCAGCTTTGAATTTACCAGTTTCAATTAATACAGAACATTTTTACTATGATTAAAACAAAAGGGGACATTTTTTATACTAAACCAGATAATTTTCAAAATTATTATACAAAACGGGACTTTTGTATTATCGTATATTATTTTTATAAAAATGTTATTATTATTATTTGTATAAAAATGTTTTCAACACACTTGCTCGTAAAGTGTATCTTATTACACCGATTTCAGCATCGTAATGATTGTAGCTAATTACACACTAGTGGGTAACGTAGTTTAAAAGTAGAATCTCGACCAGAGCGAAGAAATAATACCTAGCATTTCTTCCACTAGGGAAAAAAGTTTTTTATTTTATTTTTGCCTGTCAAATGACAGTAAGCCTACAAGAACGAAAAAGTCTTTATAACACATTTGCTCGTAAAGTGGCTCTTATTACACCGATTTCAGCATCGTAATGTAGCTTATTACACACTAGTGCGGTAATGTAAAATGAGTAATAACACACTAGTGCGGTAACGTAAAATTAGTAATAATTTGAATCTATTAACAACACAGACCACGCCCACACAGTCCACGCTTTAAAAAAAAACAACTGCACAGTCTGCACAAGTGCTTAGATGGAGAGACTTTAGCCCGTTAGTCGCTTTTACGACACTCAAGAAAAGAGAAAGGTTGGTACCTATTATTATTTTGAAGAGCCCATCGCCGTTCTATGCTGTTGAATGAATGTGTAGTCTTTAGTCCGTTAGTCGCCTTTTACGACACCGAAGGGAAAAGAGGGGTTGGTAGTATTATTTTGATGAGCCCAATGCCGCTCTATGCTGTTAAATGTATGTGCAGTATTTAGTCCATTAGTCGCCTTTTACGACACCGAAGAGAAGAGAGGGGTTGGTAGTAGGTATTATTTTGATGAGCTCATCGTTGTTCTATGCTGTTGAATGTATGTGCAGTCTTTAGTCCGTTAGTCGCCTTTTACGACACCGAAGGGAAGAAAGGGGTTGGTAGTATTATTTTGATGAGCCCATCGCAGTTCTATGCTGTTGAATGAAACTGCAGTCTTTAGTCCGTTAGTCGCCTTTTACGACACCGAAGGGACGAGAGGGGTTGGTACTATTATTTTGATGAGCCCATCGCCGCTCTATGCTGTTGAATGTATGCGCAGTCTTTAGTCCGTTAGTCGCCTTTTACAGCACCCAAGGGAAGAAAGGGGTTGGTAGTGTTATTTTGATGAGCCCATCGCCGCTCTATGCTGTTGAATGTATGTGCAGTCTTTAGTCCGTTAGTCGCCATTTACGACACCCAAGGGACTGGATGGGAAGACTTTCTACCTTTCACATACCTACTCGTATATTTTGTCGATTCAAACAGCAGCTTCTTGTTCAATAATTACTTTGAAAGTCTAAAAATAAATATGTCTAGTTTTAGTAATGAAGAACTAAACTTACAGTCTACACCACCGGAAATAATAAGTGAAGCACAAAATGTTATTGACAGCCTATTACCATCTAAGTCCAAAGAAAAATACATGTTGGCCTACCAAAAATTTATACACTAGAAAAGCAACAAAAACACGCAGTCATTTTCAGAAAATGTGTTTTCCTCGCAAATATGTTATAAAACGTCGTATGACATACGTGCGCTTTGATAATTACAGCCTCTGCTTTCTTGAAGCCCTCGCCTACGGCTCGGGCTAGCAATATCGCCTCTGCTGTAATTTTCAACTTACCGCACTTATATCATAAAGTACTATTAGTCATAAGTAGAATAATCATAATTAAAGACTCGACTTATTACTGTTTACATAAAAAATTGGGATTATTAATATTTTTAATAAAAAAATCGTCAATAATACGCATTCAGTCATATGACATTATACGGAAATCATTAGCCGTGACGTCACGCCGTGCTAAATGTCATTTTATTGTTGTGATATTTCTACAGAACAAGCCTCGAACAAAACGGATGTTTGGCACTTACTCAAATCGGAATATAAAAATGCAAAATAAATATTGTAAATGATCGATTTTTTGAAAAATAATGTATTTTTAGTATAAAATAGGTAAACAGGTATCGTTTTAATATGATTTTGAAATTTAGTCAACTAGCCTATTGTCCCCTTTTGAACAGACACTACTCCTCAGTTGTATCGCAGATGTGACGTTATTCTTCGTGACCGTTGTCGTCAACCTCTGAGGATCTTACTTATTATTACTGACGAAACACAACAAAGCTGATAACATAATATTTTGTTGCAGACTTAAGGTAGCTAGCCAGGCGGTCTTAACCAAGCTCTACCACCCACTAAACCGTGTAAATTTAAGGCAGGACTCCTAGATCTTATAGATCTTGCCACTAAACCACAGAGTATTAGAAGCGGATAATAAACTTATTTCAGAACTTTGTATTAATCTCATTTTAAACCAATACAGTGATTTGTAAATAAAAACCAACACAAACTCTTGAACCTCTGAAAACCCGGGTCAGGTATCCTACCAATTTGGCTATAGTGGCTAGATTCAGTAAAGGCTTTATTCCAATACCAACATTTTTTATTCGTTTTAGGTAAGAAAAGCCCTTGCCTCTTACAGAGTGAAACAGCAACATATCCGGAGCTACTAACACACTTTATCAGCACTGGACAGAGGGCATCACACCATCTTCTTAACTACATTAATTTATAATAATGACACCCTGTTAGGAACGGGGGATCAAAGTACGATGACGTCACGTTTCGTAATATAATAAATTAAACAAGTCGAAGGATTTTTTTTGTTGTAAGACTAACATCAGCAAGATAGCGTCCATTACCCATTTGTCTATGCTCATACTAAGAATTCTGTAAGTAAGTCGAAAGACTTTCTAAGCATGGAGATAAATATTAAGTTTATATTCTTGCCAGATCTTCTTCGAAAAATTCAAACTAGTGGTAGTTTCAGTAGTTTAGATTAATAAAAAACCGGTCAAGTGCGAGTCGGACTCGCCCATAAAGGGTTCCGTAGCAGCAAGTAACGTCATAATATAAAAGTTCTTGTAGTTCGTTGTAACTTTGATCGATATTTTAATAATAGTGTTATTTTTTTAAATTAATAAATTTTTGACGTATCAAAAAAAAACTACTTACTAGATCTCGTTCAAACCAATTTTCGTTGGAAGTTTGCATGGTTGTACAATATATATTTTTTTAGTTTTGTCATTCTCTTATTTTAGAAGTTACAGGGGGGCGGACACACATTTTACCACTTTGGAAGTGGTAAAATGTGTGTCTCTCGCGCAAACTATTCAGTTTAGAAAAAAATGATGTTACAAACCTCAATATCATTTTTGAAGACCTATCCATAAATACCTCCCCCCCCCCCCCCTACACATATGGGTTTCATAAAAAAAATTAGTTTCAGTTCTAAGTATGGGGAACCCCCAAAATTGATTTGTTTTTTTCCTATTTTTGTGTGAAAATCTTAATGCGGTTCACAGAATACATCTCCTTAGCAAGATTCAACAGTATAGTTCTTATAGTTTCGGAAAAAAGTGGCTGTGACATACGGACGGACAGACAGACATGAATGACATGACATGAATCCATAAGGGTTCCGTTTTTGCCATTTGGCTACGGAACCCTAAAAATGAGGTAACTATTTTTTTTACCTAAGAAGTTTTACGTCAAAAGTTGTAAAGGTCAAAGTTAAATTGAAATGATTTGGTGAATTTAAGCCTAAATGTTTAATTAGTTGCCAAAGTCGAATTCAAATCTATAGTCAATTTAAGTCATGATTAATTGGTTGCCGGTATGTTTTGAAATGATGTTCGTTTTAGTGTTTTTCGTACCTACTTTGATTTTTCATTATTGTATGAAATCCTAAAAATTGTTTCACGCTTATAACATCATTTCATTACACACCTGCATGACATCCAATAAAACATCAATTCCATTCAAGATTTTGAAGATTTTATTACGGGCCGGTATCCCAGTCACTGTCGATGATTGAAATGAGAGCGCGCACCAAAAAGTTTTTCTTCAGCGAGCCCGGGATACCAGGATCCCGGCGATCCCGGCCCAAAAAACTTAAGGCCCGTACAGTATGCCCAGTCATAGCCTTTTAATCAATCAAACGGCTTCATTTTTCAATTAACCAGTGGGAAATACAGAGAAACTTCTACCGTCAAATAAATTCTTCAAATGTTATGGAAGAGCGTAATCAATCTGCTACTGTACACAAGTACAAATACAAATAAAATTAATAACACTCACACCACAAGGTGTGAGTGTTATTAATTTGGTTTCTTACTCCGATCAACTTTGAATTATTTTTTTACTTTAGAATGTAACAATATAGTGCAATAAAATCCATTTTAGCCCATTCGTAATATTTAATTATTTAAACACGAAGATAACGAAACGTAAAAAAAAATTCTACCTCCGACGGGAATCGAACACGTGTCCTCCGCAATCCGGGCGGGTGCGTTGACCACTCTGCCACCGAGGTATTGGTTAGACCGACGAAATTTGTCAACGCTTTTTGAATTTTATGTTTTTATAGCAACAGTGTCTATCAAACCACTTAGAAATTACATCCTTATAGATCTATCTGAACGAAAATATTTTAAAATATTTGCTTGATAGATTCATAATATTTAATTATTTGCGGTAAAAACCGCTCAAATAAAAGCCTCCCGGATTGCGAAGGACGCAGGTTTGATTCCCGCCTGAGGTAGACTTTTTTTTTCAACGTTTCGTTAGCTTTGATTTTGTACTGTATTAAATGTAAGCAATATTTTCTTAAAGTATTGATCAATGATGAATGGTATGGTAATGAAACTCTTTATATGGAGCTCAATTATAGTTTAAAAGATTACTTCTATTATATACTAGGCGAAAATATGTTTCGATGATTCAAACGCACTTAAAATATTTAATTTTAATTTTGACTTACCTACGTGCTTTTTCTAAGAATAATTTATTAGTCCCGACTTTTAGAACCCTAACGCAGGGTCCGTAGTCAACTAACTATACAAGCGAATTTAGTAATTTGATACATTCAAAAATATAATTTCTTTTCCATTTCGTGTGACTGTTGGTAAAACGAAGAGGATAATTTAAAGTTACAATGAAACGGAACGTTATTTTAAATTGAACACTTAAAGCGTATGGCTCGAAAAAAAATGTGGGAACAATTTACAAATCACACATAGCTGGGTTGATTTTGTAGTTTTGTGGCTGATAGGTTTTAATTTAAGTTATTTTAAATTACTTGTAACTTTGAGCAAAAAATTTTATTTCCAATACACAAATCTTAAGGGTAATATACTCGTATTAATATACTTATATTAGTAAATGCATACACTTGTAATTGGCTTTACTCGGGATAATTTTTAGCAGAATAAGTATACATTGTGTTAAGCTGTTGGTTTCTATAAATATTGTATTTGCATGGTGTAAAACCCGTCAAGTGACTGCTTGTCGGTCGCGTTTCGGGATCAGCCAGCGTATAACCAGAGCTCGAGAGGATGATGCTGCGATGTATTTGGTCTGTGGAGGCTTCCGTCAAACCAGTGCCAGGAGGACTTCGTTAACCTGCCGACCAGGGAGACCCGTAGAAACGGTTGTCCCGCTGGCACTTTGTGGGCCGGCAGAGTGAGGGTGACTGATGCTACGTTACTTACGCTGCACCAGTTGTCCTCGCGCCTGGACTATATTTCCACTTAACATCAGGTGTAGTAGGGTCATTTGCCGGGATAGTATAAAAAAAAATCAGTTTGACTGAAAAAATTTCACTTAAATGTAATTTAGCAAAATATCTACTAAAAATATTTCGTCTTATGAGTTGTTTGGTGGCGGCTCATTATAAAAGGAATGCTACCAACCCATCTTATCCCTTATGTCGTAAAAGGCGCCTAATGGAATGAAGACTGCACATACATCTAACAGCATAAAACAGCGATAGGGTCACCGCCCATCACGCTGAGGACATGTGCAATTGTTATTTGTTACGTGGCCTGTGGCAGTGAACTGCTTTTGCGGTCCTCGTTGTCTAGTTTCCGATTAACCTTTAAGGATAAGGAATATTAGTCGTGGCGTATTTGCAGGTGTATATTATTTATTTTATTTATTCGTTTATTATCAGGCAACGCAGGCCCATAAGTTACGCAAGCCTAGTATAGGTATATTGCTGACATGCACTGCCCTCATTACGGTGCATAACAACTGCTAACACGAGTCGCTGACGCTGCGCATGCTGCCGCCGCCGCCCCGCGCCGCCCTGCGTGCCTCACCTCATCGTGTCGTTTTGCAAGACATTCTTTACCTAACATCGGTCGAGTCTCGTCTTCTATTTTATAACTTAAGTTGAATATTGTAATTTCCTTTTTTATTAAATTGTATTAAATAAAATCATTTTTTTTACATCCTACGTTGCGACCATATATTTTTGGCGCAGTCGGTAGGATAATCGTAGAGTAGATTTCTAATATCGAGTCACCGCGATTATCCCGAATCTACAAGTGGTTGCAGCCAAGGAGAATCCAGACATAGATTCTGTAAAAGAAGTGATGCTGTAAGTACTTTGAATCTTTCAAATCCTTGCTCACCTTACCTTATATTTTTCCTACCTTTCCTTGACTTTTCCAGGGTCTGGTTATTCCTAGTTTCTATTTTACTATTTTATTTCTTTTTACTGCATTTTACTTTCTGTGTAAATTTATCGTATTTTCTGTGTGTACTTTAATCGCCAAGATTTTTCATCCGAAGAGTTCACGCGAGAGTAGCTCACGAAGTAGGCAATCTAGTAGGTCGTCTAGTAGGTATAGCAATATAGACGAGAGTAGAAATTTAGAACAAATAATGGCTCATGACGATATTGACGTAATTTACAAGTCGCTTAGGCTAGTACCGGAGTTCGACGGAAACCCGCACGTTCTGACGCGTTTCATTAATTTATGTGACCGGTTAGTAATTACACATTTTAATGTAGCCGATGGGCATGAGTTATCAAACCTAAAGTCACAGGGCCCGCAGCCAGATTGATAAATTCGTCAGGTATTCCTGCAGTGTGATTCTCTAAGTTAAAGCCTCGGTAGCAGCGGCTGCCGCAGCGCTGAGGATTGACTCTGTCTCTTTCATATTCATAGAATTGGAAAGAGACAGCAGATCACAGCCATGCGCGCAGCGTCTATGTGTCGCGTAGAGAATCGCATAGCTGATAACTGGAACGGAATACGTAACGCACTGATTAACAACTTCGCTGACCATCGCGACGAGACCGCTCTTTATAGTGATTTGTCTATGCAAACTCAAGGCTCCAGTTCCCGTCAGGAATTTTACGAGCGCTGCCAAAATTTATACAGTACGATAATGACATATATCTCGCTTCACGAGGCTGTCGTTACTACAATCGAGGCTAAACGAGCTCTTTATCAAAAACTTACACTACAATCCTATTTACGCGGTTTAAAAGATCCCTTAGGATCCAGAATCCGTTGCATGCGGCCCGAGACAATGGAAAAGGCTCTTGAGTTCGTTCAAGAGGAGTTAAACACGCTATATTTGCAGCAACGTAACGAAGGTCCGAGCCGTAAAGACTGGGTACAGCCAGCATCCGGTTCGAATTTTAATTTACCTCTAAATAACTTTGCTCAGAGAATGCCTAACTTTGAACGCCTTTAGGGTTCCCCAACGACCTCAGCCTCAGCAACCGTATAACTTTGGTAATCCGCGACCCATGAGTGGTGTGAGTCATTTCGTACCCAAGCCCTTACCCCCATCTGGGCACGACTGGCGGAAATTTGGCAACCCGCCGCCTACCAACTACTTTAAAACTCGCGAGATTAATTTTAATAATTTAGAATACGATTACAATCCATACTATGAATGCGACTATGATTATTCCGATTACTATCAAGATTACTCTTATGAACTATATCCCGATTACTATCACGATTATGAGCAGGGTCAAGGTCCCGAGACCACGCAAGTAGAAGAAGTAGAATAGTCTCCAACCTCATCCGGAGAGGAAAATTTTCCGAAAGTTCCGAAATCAAACATACGAAAATAGAGGTTAACTTTCAAATTCAGAGACAACTCGGTTACATACAAATTAGCGACCCTCCTCTTAAATTTTTACTCGACACGGGAGCTAATCAATCTTTTATCAGCCCACAGGCTGTAGAAAAATACTTTAACAAAGTACCGCTAAATTATGAACCTTTTCAAGTTACTAATGTGCACGCCACAAGTAAAAACGATTACTCTATTACACTACCATGTTTCAAAGAGTTTAAAGAGACGGACGATCTTAACCTATTTATCTATGACTTTCATAACTTCTTTGATGGCTTATTAGGACTAGACCTTCTTGACAAATGGGATTCTAATTAGATTTAAAACATAGATCACTAGTAACTCGTAATGCGGAGATCTCTATAAAGATGTATGCATTCTTTATATGAGAAAATTATTCCTGCTAGTTCTTCTAAACTGGTCCGCTTGCCTGTAAATAGTAAAGACGGAGATGTATTAGTTACAAGTCAAATAATTTGCAACTGCCTAATTTCTGAATGTTTAACTGAAGTAAAAGATAACCGTGGTTGGGTACAAATTACCAATAACTCATCTATTGACATCATCTTTTCTATGGACCGCCCCGTAGTAGCCGAATTATTTAATGTTGAATCCGAACGTGTTTAAATTTTATCAGATCGCGCTAAAGCAGTATTGTCACGTCTACGTACCGAACACCTAATCGCAGAAGAGCTTGCTAATTTGGAAGCTGTATGCGCAAACTACGCGGATGTGTTTTATCTCGAGGGAGAATCTTTGACATTCACCAACAAGATAAAACATAACATAAGAACGACTGATGAAATCCCAGTACATACTAAAAGCTACCGATATCCCTACGTCCACCGACAAGAAGTTCGCGACCAGGTCGAAAAAATGCTTCAACAGAACATTATAAGACCTTCTGATTCTGCATGGAGCTCACCTATCTGGGTAGTGCCCAAAAAGGCTGATGCCTCAGGCAAAGTTAAATGGCGTTGTGGTGAAACCACTTACCTTTTCCACTTCCTAGGTATTATTTCATGTAATCATCTCATATTTTAACTTCGTCTTATATATTTGCTTTTATTTTTCCTCGCTTCTGCAACGATACATAATGTTTTAGTAACTACACACTACACTACACACATCGCAATTCCTTTATCTAAACACATTTACTTACGTGATCTAAATCACGAAACTTCGGACACTATTTTTCGACACTTTTACGTATCCCACAAGTTTCGGATCACTTCGATAATCTTATTATGCGTTTTTCCTTGTAATATTTACATTTATCTCACTTTAATTGTTTTCTATTTACAAAATATTGTATTTTGGTTACGTTTTGAAGTATCTGACAACTTATTTTTGCTTCGTTGCTATGCAACTTATCAACATAATCCAATCAAAACTTTTTGACTTTCTTATTTATACATTTGGCCATCTAGATTTCTCGTTTTAAAAATATTATTTTGAAAATTATGCAGAACTCAGAAACCGAGGTTTCTTTATAAAGTTCAGCCGACGACTAATCATTATATCTCTAGCTTTGGATTCAAAAGGTTTACTCTACTGAGACGATCACCAGCTTCCGAATTGGAAGGTCAAGACTCCTTACTTGTCTCTTCCAAATTGGAAGGACTAGTCTTCAAGTACAAACACCAGCTTCCGAATTGGAAGACTACGGCCTCCAGACATCGCGCGCGCCTACGCCTGCCTGTGCCTGTCTCGCCTGTCAGCCTGCACCTTCGCCTGCCTGCGCCTGGTGGCGCCTGCCTGCCTGCACCTTCGCCAGCCTGTGCCTGCTGGCGCCTGCTGCCTGCGCCTGCCTGCGCCTACCTGCACCTGCCTGCGCCTACCGGCGTCTGCCTGTCGGCGCCTGCCTGTCGGCGCCTGCTTGCCTTCGCTTGCCTTCGCGTACCGGCGCCTGCCTACCGGCGCCTGACTGTCTTCACTTGCCTGCGCCCTTCGACGACTGCCAAGATCAGCGCTTGCCTCCACACCTTCGCCTGCCTCCACGTCAGCTGCACCTTACCCTTCACTTTTTATATCATTAAATTTCATTTTAACCATCATCACCTCCATACTCACCATCCTCACTCACCTTTTTATTTTAACTTTGTTTGTAATTTTATTTTGACTTATAAATATTTGTAAATTTCTTATCATCTTTTCTTTTTTAAATGTCGCTTCACGACAGCGTCTTGTCGTGGACTTCAGGAAAGTAAACGAGAAAACGGTTGATGATAAATACCCGATTCCAAATATCACTGATGTACTGGACAAACTTGGCAAGTGCCAGTATTTTACAACTCTTGATCTGGCTAGTGGCTTCTACCAGGTGGAGATGAATCCCTCAGATATTCACAAAACCGCATTCAATGTCGAGAACGGACATTATAAGTTTTTGAGGATGCCGATGGGATTAAAAAATTCTCCATCAACCTTTCAAAGGGTGATGGACAATGTCTTGAGAGGCCTCCAGAACGAGATATGCCTAGTATATCTTGATGATATCATAATCTATAGTACGTCACTGCAGGAGTACATTCTAAATTTGGAGAAAGTGTTCCAAAAATTGCGAGAGTCCAACTTCAAGATTCAGATGGACAAATCTGAGTTCTTGAAGCTGGAAACTGAATTTTTGGGTCATGTTATCTGTAAAGATGGCGTAAAGCCAAATCCTAACAAGATAATTGCAATACAAAAGTATCCGCTGCCTAAAACTGCAACTGAGATCAAACGTTTTCTCGGGTTACTGGGATATTACCGAAAGTTTATCCCAAACTTTGCCAAACTTACTAAACCGTTAACCCATTGCTTAAAGAAAGGCTACAAAATTACACTAGATCAAGGCTATATAGATTGTTTCGAACACTGCAAAACGTTATTATTAAATGATCCAATTCTCCAGTATCCTGATTTTTCACGCGAGTTTCTGTTAACAACTGACGCTTCAAACGTCGCTATTGGCGCTGTATTGTCGCAAGGTTCAGTAGGAGCAGACAAACCTATAGCTTATACATCTCGTACATTGAATACTAGCGAACTCAATTATAGTACAATAGAAAAAGAGCTTCTGGCCATCGTTTGGGCCTGCAAGTACTTCAGACCATACCTTTTCGGCCGCAAATTCAAGATAATCACAGATCATAAACCACTCCAGTGGATTAAAAGAACCTAATTCGCGTCTTACACGCTGGCGTCTTAAACTCTCTGAATATGATTACACAGTAGTATACAAACAAGGTAAATGCAATACGAATGCAGATGCCCTGTCGCGTATCGAACTAAATAATGATGAAATTACCTCTATAGTAGTAAATCCGACGGAACAAGATCCATCTCTTGATGAATCTAGAACAATCACAGCTATAGACGATGCAGACGAATCTAGAACTCTCACCGTTCACACTAATGAGGAAAATCCAATTTTAGAAATACCTATTACAGACGAGCCTCTAAATAAATTCACGAAACAGATAATTTTAAATGTAGTGGGCGATATCAAGAGTAGACCTATTGTAACAAAGCCGTTTGAAACACATACGCGACTAAGTATCCAATTATCAGAATCCAATCTCGAAGACGATGTCATCAGTGCTATAAAGGAGTACGTTCATCCGAAAATCAAGACAGGGCTACTGATAAACCCTCCTCAAGCCATGTACCAGATAGTACCAATAATTCAATCAACATTTAAAAATTCGGCAATGAATCTTTTGATCACTAAGCGAGAGCTAGAAAATGTTAGGGAATATTTAAAGCAGCAAGACATAATTAATAAGTACCACGATGGTAAAACAAACCATCGCGGTATAAATGAATGTTACCTAGCGCTAACTTTTAAATACTATTGGCCTAAAATGCGAGATCACATCTCCAAATTTATTAATGAGTGCACGGTTTGCGGTCAAGCTAAGTACGATCGCAACCCTATAAAGCAACAGTTTAAATTAGTTCCTCCCGCTAGTAAACCATTCGAATTAGTTCATTTAGATTTACTTACTATTCAGAGCGAAAAATTTCTAACCATAGTTGATTCCTTTTCTAAGTATACACAAGCCTATTATCTAAGAGACGGGACAGCGCTAAGTGTAGTTCAGGCGTTGTTAAAATATTGCACTTATCACGGCATTCCGATTACGCTAGTATCCGATAATGGACCCGAATTTAATAATCAGTTATTCGCAGAATTTATAAGGCTACACAAGGTCCAGCATCACAAGATCGCTCCACATACTCCTAACGAGAATGGAATCGTTGAGAGATTCCACTCTACAATATTGGAACATCTTCGCATTTTAAAAATAGATAAGAAAACCGAATCAGTAATTAACCTCATGCCTTACGCACTCTTAGCTTATAATAGTACGATACATACTTTCACTAAATGTAAACCATTAGAAGTTATCACAGGTCACTTCGACCCCCGTGATCCTTTCGATATAGACCTATCAACGCATTTACTGCAACAGTATATAACAGAGCATAAAAATAAGATGAATTGTGCCTACGGGTTGATACATGAATCTTGTTCTAGTTTACGAAAGAATATAATTGACAATCGTAATAAGGATCGGGAGCCAGAATCTGAATATGCCAACGAGCAACAAATCTTTATTAAAAATCCCTTCGCATCTCGTCAGAAACTAGCCCCTCGCTATACTCAGGATACAGTTATGGCGAATCTCCCAATACACATTTACACGCGTAAAAAACGAGGCCCTATTGCGAAATCCCGGTTAAAGAGATTACCTAAAAGTGCCTGCTTGTTGCAGGATCCTTCTGGCACTTCACATTCTTCTGCAGACAACCCTAGCGCAGGAGATAAAACTTGAACCTCTTGACAATGGACCCGGAGTCTTACCATTTAGATTGGGCTCCGCTAACATCGTGTCTAGCTATCACTCGTTCTTACAGTCTATAGATCTTGAAAACATATGGGATAAAATTCATTCAATTACGTCTCAGTTAGATAGTGTAAGCCCTGAACTTAATAATAAGACATCTTCCTTGTTTGAGCCTCATATTCACTATCTTAAAGAAAAGCTCGTTACTTTATCTGAACAGCTGCAAACGTTTAGAACAAATCGCGTAAAAAGAGGACTCGTAGATGGTCTAGGCTCAGTAGTAAAAAGTATAACGGGTACCCTTGACTATACCGACGCGATTCACTATAACACTGTCATAAAAAACCTTCAGGATAAAGAAAATCAGTTAATCACTGAATTTAATAGTCATGTTAGTCTTACGAAAGAATGGTCATCTCAATATTCTAAAATAATCAATAGTATAGTAAATAATCAAAATAAGATAGAATCTCTGTTAAATAAGATAAGGCAAAGCGTAGCTACTAATGACAATGATCTAGTTAAGTACGCCCATTTAGCTCAGGTTCGTCTTATCTTAAGTGACAACATGGATTCAGTCTCTTTAGAAATAGGAAAGTTACAAAATATATTAGCTTTTATTAGAAGTTCAACCATACATCATTCTATTATAAGCCCGCCATTGATTGAGACCATGCTTAGTAAATTACGAGAACTATACGGTAGAGATAACATTATCGATCTTGATACTAGAGAGTACTATGACGTTATAAAGCTAGGCGCATACTACTCGGGAAATAGTATTATAATAGTATTTAAATTCCCTATCATCTTACCTTCATCTTACGATTTATTTAAATTATCTATAATACCTAATAAGTATAATGAAATCCTGAGTCCCGTAACTCCTTTCCTTGCCATCCATTTGAAAGACTTCAAGTACATAGAGGCAGAATGCCCGAAGACTAGTAAAGGGTATCTATGTGAAGAAACACAGAATCTGCAGGGCCAAACGTCGCAAGATTGCATTCACACGCTGATAACCACACAACAGAGAACACCTATCTGCAAACCAGTAACAGTATCACTGCAACATCCAGCATTCGAAGAGCTCCACGACAAACATTATACGGCCAGCTTCCCGTATCCCACGAGAGTACATCTTTCCTGTGGTCAAGATCTCCACCAAACGTTCCAAGGCAGCTATCTTATAATGATCCCGCAAGGATGCTACGTAGAAACGCCAGAGTTTCTAATATCAAACATCAAAGATCGCCTAAGAGGCCAAGTTGTAAAACTTATGGACATGCCTGAAGAAAATAGGCCGCAATCTCATATGGATCCAGAATTCAAGCTGAACTCCATCAATCTAAGTCATCTTCATGCAGCAAATACCAAAATCTCTCTGCAAACACCCATCACGCCAGTACAAGATCAAGATTACAGCCTCTATCATACAACGATTCCAATGTATGTCTTAGTGTTTAGTGTAAGCGCACTAGCTATTGGTGTAATCTACCGCAAGTATCGCCAAAACACATAAAGATCAAGACAGACATCTCCCAAGATGAGGCCTTCCCCGAACTTCAAGGAGTCTATGCTATTCCTGGTCCAGCAAGATCTGTCAAGAAACAGCCTCCAGCTCAATTTACGACAAGCGTCTTCAATAATCGCTGTTCTACGGGTGGAGGTGTTACGCAAGCCTAGTATAGGTATATTGCTGACATGCACTGCCCTCATTACGGTGCATAACAACTGCTAACACGAGTCGCTGACGCTGCGCATGCTGCCGCCGCCGCCCCGCGCCGCCCTGCGTGCCTCACCTCATCGTGTCGTTTTGCAAGACATTCTTTACCTAACATCGGTCGAGTCTCGTCTTCTATTTTATAACTTAAGTTGAATATTGTAATTTCCTTTTTTATTAAATTGTATTAAATAAAATCTTTTTTTTTACATCCTACGTTGCGACCATATATTTTTCATAGATAAATACCTTATAGACTAACATACATACAATAATAAAATTTTGTTAGTAAATATGAAAACTTATAGTTACTATGTAAGTGAATTAATATTAGGACATTTTCTGTGTCGTATCGGTGGCACTTATAGGTATTTTTTCACGAAAACGTCTATAAACCACTCCCTTCGGCCAGAAGTCCTCCTTCATGAAGGCATCCAACTTTGCTGATGGGACTCGCACCACAAATGCTTTGAAGCTGGTGTTGTGGCGCGACTCCAACTGCTCCACCCGCAAAAGGAAGTTGGTCTTCGTTTGGATGTAGTCTGCAATCTCCTGCTCGGTAGTAGTGTAGTGCAGGCGAGACAGATACATGGCCGTGGTCGGCGACGCAGCACGCAGCAGGAAGTTGGGCCCTGTCGGTGCGGTGCCGCGACGCTCTGGCTCACACGACGCGCCTTCTTGCGCCGGACCACAGTGAAATCATCTTCAATATGGTCCGGGACAACGGCTCGCGGAGCCACGGCTGTAGCGGCAACTACGGCAGCATAATCCCTGCGACAGCTGACAGGCGCACACGCTGGCGCTACAGGCACGCGCGGCGGCGGCGGCGTCAGCGTGACACGGGGAGCGGCGAGGGGCGCGGGGGGCGCCGCCTGCGATCGGCTCCGTTCGGGTTGTGGTCGTGGCGTAGACAGCAACGTCGAAACTGCAGACTTGCAACTCGATGTTTGTGTGCTCGTATCGAGGCAAGCCCCACGTCGAATGTTGACATTTGAGCGAGTGATTCGCGTAAATCATTGACTTCTTTACGCAATTCACACACGGTATTTTCTGATGCCTGGAATTTTCGCATTACCTCCGCCAAGCCCGCTTTCAGGATCACAATATCCTTAAGAAGGCTGGTAACGTCGACATGGTCGAAGGTCACGGGAGGCACCTTGTTGAGGTCCCTCGCCACGAACGTCGGCATGTCATCGGGGTCGGTCTGTTTCAGCAGGTCGATGATCTCCTGCAAGCTCTTTGGAGTCCCGTCTCGTCTACGGGACACCATCTGGTCGCTCTTGTTGAGTGACTGGTACAGCAGTCTCTTAGCGTCAGCCACGTCGTCCTCGCTGAAGCTGGACTTGCATATCTGCAGAGCGCTCACCTCATCCATGACGTCCAGCTTTTGTTGCAAGAACGCAAGGAGTTCGTTCGCCACAAGTTTGGGTTCACTCATGGCGGAAATCAAGCAGCGGCTTGCGCCGCGCTGCGCGTGTTTTAATAAAAGTATTTATTAATCCGATACGTAGGTATGCACCGAACCGCACACTACACATGACTGATACCTATATTATTATTTTTTTATAAAAAAAAAGAATCTCAAAAAATATAACGCCTTTATTTAAAATGCCCGAAATACCCGAACTCAAAATACCTTATGATTTAAATACTTGAACCGATTCTTACTGTACAATACCAGAATTCAAATTACTAAAATATTAATGTCATTTTTTTAATATGAAATTCATAAATTAAATAATACTTGATTATTTATGTATTAGTATTGTAGGTATGGAGCTAGATTTCTGTTGACTAATAAAAAAATAACCTGGAAATTTAATACTTAAATTTCTAACCTATCACGAGTATATAGGGCAGCATTTCTGTTGTCTAATAAAAAAAATAACCTCAAAATTCAAGACCATCGCTACGCTGCGCTTCGCGAGGGGTAGCTAGTATTTCTGTTGTCCAATAAAAAAAATAACCTCGATTAAGCTTTATAAAACCTAGTACTTAATTAATATGCGTTTATGCGTTTTAGAGTATGCTTTTTATTTTGTCTTTCATCGATGTGTTTAAAATAACACATGCTTATCTAATAAATAAATGTAAAAATGATTGATTACCGCACAACTCGTTTTTAATTTGCCCTAGATTAGATTTGGCTTAGTTTTTTTTAAAGCCAGGTATTTATAGATGAAATATTCCTTAATAAGATGTTTTGAGCTTGAGCTATTCAACCGTAAGGGAATTGGAATATTTTATTTCTTAAATACTTGGAAATTCAAATATACGGTATTTAGAATTCGGGTATTTTGGGTTCGTACATTTTAAATAAAGGCGTTATATTTTTGACATTCTAATATGTATCCGTATTTGCATACATTCATATGATAACGTATGTAAAAATATTTCGCATTCTATCTTTAAATTAAAAATATTCTATTATGACACTACCAAATTTAAAAATATACTAAGTAAAATGATACATACCTACGCTAAATGTTATATAGGTACCAACGAATTTCACAAAAAAAAATCCAACAAAGATCCGAATAAAAACCTACGTTAAACATGTTTCACAGGATTTCCCAGACTATAAGTAACTACAAGTCGCTCACCCAGTATCCTTAGCAACGTCTTTAATACAAGTTTTGTAATATCATCGCTAAATAGTTTACTTCGCTAGCTACTTCTACTTTCAAGTGGGTGTACTTTGATATCTTTTTCTCAGAAGCTCCAATAACGCCGCTCTTAACTACTTCAGTTGTAGTATAAAAGCAATGAAATAAGAAGGGTGCAGTATAGACCTTTGTATTGTACGACCCAAGAAGGTTTAAGTTTTACTATTTTAACAACCTTCATTTATTAAAAGATCTGAACCGAGGCGAGTTGCCTTATGCGAGACTTGAATCCATGATCTACGCGATAGCTTAAACAACTGAGCTATCGAGGTCTTGGTTGTGGTGGAGCTGAAGCAGCTGCAGCTGAAGACCAATAGCTAAAGATAAATGTAGACTCTAGACTGAATATCCTTCATGGAGTTTTTCGTATAAACATTGATTACCACTACAGCTCCAAGTGCACTTGGAGCTGTAGTGGTAATTAGAACACCATCATTTACAGACATTTTACAGACATAGAAGCCCCAGATTCGATTGCCAGCATACAAATTGTGCTCGGTATAGTTGGTGGCAGTATTTGTTTTAAGTCCGCCTGTCTAGCTACAAACATCTTATCAAAGGCCATCGAATTAACTACAATGTTAGGCTGCATTATTGTGTTACAGTATGAACTACGTTTCAACCATCCGCGCCATTTTCTGTTCAGAAGTTCTCATCAAGGCCAGATTAAAATATTAATACAAGTTAATTTCTCATTATATTCACCTAAAATGTCGTTTAGAACCCCATTCAGAACTATGGCGATTGAATTAAATGTATTCATGACTAGAACCCTCTATTCCAGTCGTGAAGTATGAAAATATTATGTTAATACCACATATCCGTGTAAGTGCCATGAGGGTGGACATTACGTCCATTGGCTTGTTAATAGGCCACCTTTATTAAACCGTATGAAGTAATAACTATAGAAACGAAACATAGAGGTGCTATGCCAATTTAATATTCCCATTCCGTGTGTTGTATGCGCAAATCAGTAGAAAACTTTTTAAATTACACTGATTTCAATTAGTGCAGTTTTTTTGTTTTTTTTTAAGCATAGCAGCCATGCAATGTGGACTGGACGAGCCATGCTGCCACATGCAACACGAGAGAAATGGGCACACTTTATCACGCCTTGGGTTCCTTTTTAAATCTGTGCCTTAGGTGCCTGAGGACGAAGGAGGCGTGGTCAGGATCGGCCACGGGAGCGTTGGCGAGACGATCTCAATGCCTTTGTGGGAAACTAATGGGAAACCGCCAAGAAACGGTACATTTTGAAAAAGGCCGTTGATCAACAGTGGAATAAAATAAGCTAAACAAAAATTAAGCAACGTGCGGTTGAGGCTTGATCTTACCTGGCAATAAATTACGATAAGGCAATGTCTCTCAGAATCTTCAACTACTGAAGAACTGTCTATCTGATATTCAACTATCGGAACAACAATACTCTTGTTGTTATAAATACAAGCTTTACTAAGATGCTAACAAACAAGTGTACAATACCCCGCGCAGAAAACCAACTAGGGGCCTATATGTCTCGCACCAGTGGTCTAACCATAACACTACAGAGTTTGTCAAAATATAATAAACACAACACAACAATGCACAACAATGATACAATGATGAAATGACTTTTCGAAAAGCGCTGGTAGCCGCATATACAGATGCTCGAGATTCGATAACAATATGGTTTCGTAATATTTGATTATTTGCGTTAAAAAACGCTCAAATAAACTCAAAGATAAAACGAACCGTTGAAAAAAAATTGTAATTTTTTTCAACGTTTCGTTATCTTTTGTTATTTTTTCGAAACAAATAACGAGAGCAAAGCCGCGCGCAAAATTTAGTACCTTTAGTTTTTTTTTTTAAATAATACGCCCTTGTACAATAAATTGTCTACCGAAACATAAAAAAAATCTCTATCGTTTCCTGCATAAGTAAGTTTCCACGGAAGGGTCAATTCCACATTTTAACGATCCCTACAAGATATCGTTGCCCGGGAAAAGGATCTTAATAATTTCTGTAATTAAGCCTTCAACAGCGGTAATCCCGTTAAAAGACTTAATAACACTTATGTATTCCGTTGATAGCTATCAGCGAATAAATTCCTCGCCCTATCTGGGCCATTAAGGAGAGCAGACCTTATTGCTCGACCTCTGTCTTTACAAGTACATTAGTCTGTAACTGGCAACCCTTGTTGTAACATGACTTAAAATAATGGCGGTATATACGCCCAGACACGAATAGTAGGTAGGTAGGTATGCTACCAGGAATTTCTAATTAAAAATGTAGGTAGCTTTATAGTCGTCATATTAAATTTCCGCTGCTTAAAAATTTCAAGCCATTTTTTTGTTTTACATTTTCTTTTAGGTGTTTTGTTAATAATTATAAGTACGGACCATTAAATATTTTTCAAAACATAACAGAAAATCGCTATGAAAACGAAACAAAAGCTATAGGTAAAAGTGAACCTCAACCATTAAGGAACTGGCTATCTCATATCTTTATTATTGAATTTATTGCATTCACAATGCTATAAAGTTATAGGAGCTTTCCTGAGACTGGTTGATTTTTTCTAGTAAACATGTTATCCTATGGCTATCTCATACATTTAAAATGACAAAAAACAAAAATCCAACGACAAAAAAGAAGAAAAAATAAGTACCTAGTGCTTGATCATCATCTTCATCATCAGCCTATAAAAGTACCACTGGTGGGCACAGGCCTCCCACGTGAACAAAAGCACATGGGGATATTGGGCCATAACCCACCACGCTGGCCCAATGCGGGTTGGTGGGTTATCATCATCTTACCCTGATAGAAGATGAAGATAAGGCCGAAAGCTATCTCATCTTCAACAATGAAATGTGTCTATCGTTACAGCTCTGCTTCTACTATTACTACTAACTTCTCAGCTCCAGTGGACAGCAAGCCTAAGAGGTTGGTAGGTTGGCAGATTTAAAACAAGCTATTATAAAAACAATCGTTCTCCAATTCCAAGAGCCAAGAGCTTACAAGCTAACAACCGAGGCTTACGAGACAAAAGCTGAAAGGAATTAGTGTCAATGAGGAAAAATCCGCCGACAAAATGGAAGGTGGTTAACTCGTTGTTACTTTTTTAATAGAGACGGTAATGACTTACAAAATTAGTCCAAATTATTGAGCACCATAATTTTTTTGAACATTTTCATGTAAAATAGAACTGTTTCTTATCGTAGCCTTTAATCCTGTTTTTATATATCGCACATGACAACATGTACAGTCATAACTCAAAATTAGACATTTCGAGTAAAATCGACTTGAAAGTTCAAAAAATCATAGAACCAAAACTATTGAAGTTACGTAAATGATTGAAAAGGAAAAAATATTATTTATGGAATGCTTTTATCATTTCAATAATAAAAACGTAAAAAAATCTGTGTTAAAATATTATTTTTTTCTTAGTTATGACTCTATTTCCTGCGTTTTAATGAAAAATTTCGTTTTAAATCTCTCTTTCCCGTTCAAATCCACCAATTACAGAAAATTATCGTAGTATTAAATAAAATGTAGTATTAAATTACGTTTCTTCTTTTTTAAAGTTTACTAATTGCTGTTGTATTATCTCAGTCAAGTTGATTAAGTATAGCAAAATAAAATAATAATTTCCATAAAAAAATAAGATTTTATTCAGAAATCAAAAAAATTGTGGTCATAATTAACCATAAAAATTATATAATAGGTATGAGGTAACTCAGACATTGTTAAATCTTTTCTCTTAGAAAAACAAATATGAGATAATTATGTTGGTACTGTATCCATTTGGTAATATCACAATTCTGTAGGTTAGGTGAAGAGTGATATAAGTCAATTTATATCACATTTGGTTTTATATAATTTTAAGATCAGGAAAAAAAGAGATTTTTTTGTGTCCATGTCTACAGCTTCCTCATTCGACATAGAGAAATTCTAAGCATGCCTTTTTGGCTAAGCGCGCCGTTGCCGTTCCGTGCGCTACACGATTGCAATCGAGCTAGCAATATTTAGAGTCATTTTAATTTGCGCTCTCGATTGTTTTAATTTATGTACCGAGAATTTTAGACTAGGAGCCGTTTGTTAAAGCGATGCGCGACGCGACTAATTTAGTTTCACTATAGGTACCTAACTAACCTACCCTACTTTTTATTTTAAGGCCCTAGTACTAGTGTTGTTGCAATAGTGATAATTTCACTATCGATAGTTGACCTTGAAAAATAGTCGATAGCGCGAATAGTCCTATCGAAAATATCGAAATGCTGCGATACTATCTATACTACCGATAGTGAAAATTAGGTAATACTATTAAACTTGGTCGATACTATCGACATACGATACTATCAATAGGATCGATACTATCTATAAACTATCGACACGTTTCGATAGTATCGATAGTTTTGCTTTAGTAACTATCGACGAATTTTCGATATTATCATGTGAGTATTGTAAATCTAATGATATGATGTGATAGATGACCTATGTAGGACCTTCGATAGGATTATTGATAGTATGACTGATTTTCGAGGTCTCGATAGTATCACGATACTATCGATTGACTATCGCTATCGCAACAACACTACCCAGTACACATTGGCGACTTGGCGTATGTTGGCCCATTGTCGGCAATCGCCATTGTGTAGAGGGGGTAAATTGCGCGCCACTATCGATAAATTGCCCGCGACTGTACACCATTACCCCGTCTACACAATGGCTATGGCCGGCAGTGGACCAAAATACGCCAATGTGTACTGGGTAGTGTTGTTGCGTAGGATCGTGATACTATCGTGACTTCGAAAATCAGTCATACTATCGATAGTCCTATCGAAACTATCGACCCTTGACAATACTATCGATAGCATCGATTGATAAAAGTAAGTAATACTATTGCTGAAGTTCAATAGTTTCGATACTATCGATAGTATCAGCAAAAAACCATTCGATCGATAGTAACAGTTGTTCAACATCGATAGTCTAACATTTTTCGATACCATTGCTTGCTCATAAAAGGTTATATAGCTGGTAATTACGTAAGTCATCTATCACATCATATGATTAGATTTACAATACTCACTCGATAGTATCGAAAATTCGTCGATAGTTTCTAAAGCAAAACTATCGATACTATCGAACCGCGTAGATAGTTTATAGATAGTATCGATACTATTGATTGTATCGTATGTCGATAGTATCGATAGAATCGACGCGATTCTGTTTCAGCGTGCAGTGGTACTGGGGGTAGCGATGCGCATTTATCTGGCACAGACTATAGCTCGTTAGATTAGTTGTTAAGTCTTAACTATAAGTTAGTTAACTATTTTTTTATTATTATTAGTATTGACGTCAATAAGTGCCTGTAAAGGTTTACATTGAATAAATAATTTGACTTTGACTTTGACTTTAGAATCGATAGTATCGACCAAGTTCAATAGTATTACCCAATTTTCACCATCGATACTATCGATAGTATCGCAGCATTTCGATATTTTCGATAGGACTATTCGCGCTATCGACTATTTTTCAAGATCAACTATCGATAGTGAAACTATCAGTATTACAACAACACTAGTACTGAGGCCTTAAAATAAAAAGTAGGGTAGGTTAGTTAGGTACCCATAGTGAAACTAAATTAGTCGAGTCGCACATCGCTTTAACAAATGGCCTTAGATTAAAACAAAAAGGGAAGATACGGAATGCTCCTACTTGTAGTCATTCAAAATATAGTCCTACTCAACTACTTAAGCAAACACTCACACACGCACACCTATAAAGTGTAAATCGAGCGAGCGAGACAAAGCGGTAAGTTTCAACGTCAGCGCGAGAGAGTCAGCAAGTAGCGCGTTGATATCTCGGTCGCTTCGCAACAGACGAGGACGTACGACCGATTCCGACGCCACTGCGGAGTAGCGTCTTTCTCTTTTTCACACAGTAGAATATCCGCAATAGTACGATGTAACCTGTTCGCTCGACAAATTGTGACTGAAGTGAAATTGTGCCTTTAGGCCTAATTTTGGCGGCTCACTCACGAGACGCTAATGCTGTATCTTCCCTTTTTGTTTTAATCTAAGCAAACGGCTCCTAGTCTAAAATTCTCGGTACATAAATTAAAACAAACGAGAGCGCAAATTAAAATGACTCTAAATATTGCTAGCTCTTAAGTTCAAACTCGATTGCAATCGTGTAGCGCACGGAACGGCAACGGCGCGCTTAGCCACTTCCGAGCCATTATTTTGAATTTTTTGGCGGGAAAACAGTTTTTGGCTTTTAATTTTAAAACTAATTGGCCCAGAGATTTGAAATTTTGCCTCGTGTTTGCACAAATTATAACGATTTAGTTGATCTTTAAAACGAAACGCTATCTTATACAGTTACAGTAATTCACCATGTGTTAGCCCGTGTTACGTGTCACCAGCTTACACATACTTATCGGTTCGTAGCTCAAAAATCTTTTGAGTTAAAGTTTTGAAAATTTTTGTGCCTTATGCACAAATTATGCACAAAATTTTGAGGTATTATTCATAACCGTAGCTTAAACAATTACGAAGATACAGCTGTGCAAGCCAGAGACCCGTGTCTCCAGCTCGCACACAGTTTTATGATCGTAGTTTCAACAGTATTTGAGTATGATGGTTAGTTTTTTTTGTTCCTAGTGCACAAATTATGCACAAAATTTCTGGCTATAGTCTAAAACCCTATCCTCACTGGTTTGTCTTAACGGGCGTGTGCGAGCTCGTGACACGTGTCTCCAGCTTACACACATAAAACAACTCATAGTAACGAAGTTGTGGTGGCACAAAAATTAGGACTGACACGTTTGATTGCACATAATATGCACAAAAATATGGCATGCTTAGAATTTCTCTATGTCGAATGAGGAAGCTGTAGACATGGACACGAATTTTTTTGACCTAATCCACATGTTTCTAGAGTTTATAATGACGGAGATAACTTTTGTGCGTAGTGATATAAACCATATTTTCATGTATTTTTGTGTTAAATGATTGATATCTAATTATATTGCAGTGTACCGAACCAATATTTGATAAAAGTTTGTGTACGGTAATATAAGTTTAATGGTGCGTAGTGATATTTTTCTAGTTATATCAACAGACACATATTTTCTTAAATATCTTAATTGGTGAAAAGTGATTTAACTATAATTAAATTTTTTACGTAAGGGGTAGAATTTTGTCATTGTGTATTAAGTACATTTTTGCAATGATGGTTTAATATTTATTTTTTCTCGATGTATTATGGGAAATGTCACGTTTTATACAAATTATAGGTATACATATTGAAATAAAATTAGTCAACAACGAACTAAAGTTAAATTCATTCAGTATACTTACTCACTCGTATTAATTTTTGTGGACGTTAAGTACCTGCCTACTCTCTTGGGTTTCACTTTTATTTTGGTATTTGATTCAGACTTACAGGTGTCATAGGTTTACCTACATTTAGTAATAACTTATATTGAATTGATCTTATGAAGAAAGGTCTCTTTTATTATTAAACTGTTACTTATTCGACAGTGTTGTTCGTCTTTTAGAATCTTATTATGACAAATGTATTTAATATATTCATTACCTTTTTACCTCAAAACTTCCGTACCCCAAAAATATATCTGAAGATCACATAATATATAAAAAAAAAACAAAAACCTTAATATTGATACAAATAAATAATTCGGTAGGTTAATATTGTTTAAAATAGATGCTTAATTGACATCAAAACCTGCCTTTAGTTTTTTTAAATGTTTATTTAAATAAACTTTGATCCAATTTCCTTGCAGCTTGCTGCGAAGGCCCGTATCGACCGAATTATCTTAAGTAATAAAAAACACATAATACATGAAAATAATGAAAGTTCAGATGAAGAAACGCTGAAAAAAATTTGTAAGATAGAAAAAGAGAACGGAGAAGTATTTACTAGTCGAATTGAAAACAGAACTGATAAAAGTGAAAAAAATAGAAGAAAATAATATCTTTCATGACAGAAGTCAAATCGAAGAGACAAAATCAAAAGAATTCGGAACAATACGTAGCGTAGTAATACATTCCTAATAGCGATTTGTTCGGATTTGCCAAAGAGTACTAGAAATAATAGGAAAAACTATAAGAAAACCCCAGTTACTTTATCTCAGAGTTCGGAAGAGGAAGACTCCGATTACTTCTTTCCCATACAAGATCCAGCACAGCGCGACCTCGACTATCCACCAGCGCAAGATCCTGCACTGCCCGACATCGCCTGTCAGCCCGCCCAAGATCCTGTACAGCCCGACATCGCTTGTCCGCTCGCGCAAGATCCTGCACAGCCCAACATCGCCTGTACGCCCGCGCAAGATCCTGTGCAGCCCAACATCGTATGTCAGCCCATCCAAGATCCTGCACAGCCCGACATCGCTTGTTCGCCCGCGCAAGATCCTGCATAGCCCAACATCGCATGTCTGCCCACCCAAGATCTTGTGAAGCCCGATATCGCTTGTTCGCCCGCACAAGATCTTGCACAGCCCAAAGAGCCTGCACAACCTAACATCGCCTGTCAGCCCGCTCAAGATCCTGTGCAGCCCGACATCGCCTATCAGCTCGCCTAAGATGCTATACAGTGACATCGCTTATTCGCCCGCGCAAGATCCTGCACAGCCCAACATCGCATGTCAGCCCACCCAAGATCTTGTGCAGCCCGATATCGCTTGTTCGCCCGCGCAAGATCTTGCACAGCCCAAAGATCCTGCCTGTCAGCCCGCTCAAGATCCTGTGCAGCCCGACATCGCCTATCAGCTCGCCCAAGATGCTACATAGTCTAACCACGACGATCCACATAATGAAAGATCGGCAGAACCTGGATGCTCTAACAGTAATATACGAAGAAAGACTCGAAAATCATTAAAAGAAAGAAGAGCAGACAGAATATCTAGAATATTATTGTTGATTTAAAAACTAAGAAGTTACACAAGTTTAGAATTATAACATTGTTTAGTTTTATCTTAATGTTGATCATATTTTCATTAAAAATAAAGAATAATTCAATTAAATTATTTATTTTATTACATCCCCAAATCCGTACACCTAAATAACTTCTAAACGATTTGTAAAAACGTTAGAAATGCATCCTAACATTAAATTGTTTTGCAATTGTATCATCAAACACATACATCTTATGATACTTGTACCATTTAAATTATTAGTAGTATCACTTAACACATATTTTTTTCTTTTTATTCTGTATTTTTCGATTCATTTCATAATAATTGAATAGTTAGACGTTTTTTAAGCACATTAGCAAATTCTACACAATTAATTTAGTAATATTTGTTCTACATCTTTTAAAAATATAAGTTATATAAAACGTGACACAAAAATATCAAGCAACTGTATCACTTTGCACCAAAGCCCATTAGTCACTATTAGCCTTTGTGAATGCTGATTTAATTTTTAATATATCAATAAACACGAGGTAAATCAGCGTGCCAAGTAATACATGTAAACATTTTTATTGATATCTAAAAAATTAACAGTTACTTTTCATTCCCAGTTTCAAATGTTCTACAATACAATAATGAGTAACGAGTAGGATTTTTTTTAAACTTTAAATGCAATTTCCCAAAAATCATTCATAAGTGGAATTGGCGAGCGGCTAGTGCGTCTTGCGTGCGTTCTGGTCTCTCGTCAAAGCTATCTTAGGAAATTTTTGTTAGTCGTCCCTTTCACTAGACCGATGACGGCCTGGACCATGCTGCAAAGGAGAAAGCCGATTTTTTGGGCACTCTTTTCGCATCAAACTCGACCTTGGACGATGGGGAAAACTCTCCACCAACCATACCGCATTGCGCTTGTTCAATGCCAAACGTTCGGTTCCTACAAAGATCAGTTCGTAAGGCTCTTTTTCTCTTGATATCCATAAGTCGAGTGGGCCTAATGCAGTTACTCTAATTGTGATTCGGACATGTGCTCCTGACTTGGCACCGGTTCTAACGCGCCTTTTCCGGCTCTCTTACACTACTGGCATTGTCCCCAACTCTTGGAAGACAGCCCTTGTCCACCCGATTCCCAAAAAAGGCGATCGCTCAGATCTGTCCAACTACATGCCAAAAGATTACCTCTCTGCCGCTCTCCAAAGATTACTTTGGAGTCCATTACAAACTGCCAACTCTTAAGATACCTAGAAGAGAACCATCTAATAAGTGATCGCCAGTATGGTTTTCGTCACGGTCGTTCGGCTGGTGATCTTTTGTATCTTACTCACCGATGGGCGAAGGCAGTCGAGAGTAAATGGGAGGCACTGGCAGTTAGCTTGAACGAAGCGAAAACCTTTGGCATGGTATGGCACAGGGCTCTTCTCTCTAAACTTCCATCATACGGGCTTCCTGGGAAATTGTGATCATGGGTTGCCAGCTTTCTTTCTGGGCATAGCATCAGAGTCGTAGTCGACGGTTCGTGCTCTGACATGAAGCCTGTGAATGCTTGAGTCCTGCAGGGGTGTGTGTTATCCCCTACTACTCATAACTATAACAACAGCAATCATTGCTATGCGGACGACAGTTTTGGGGATACGCTCTACACCGGACGAGCTAATATTTCTCTAGAAAGCGTCATCGAAAACCGGAATAAACTTGTGTCTGAAACCGAGAACATGTTAAGTCATGTCTCGAATTAGGGCCGACATAACCTAGTCCACTTTAACCCCTCCAAAACACAGGTTTGCGCATTTACCGCGAAAAAGCATCCCTTCGTCGTACCTATGAACTTTGAGGGAGCTCTCCTTGATACCAATCCGCCTATTGGGATCCTTGGCGTCGATATTTCGAGTGACGTACAGTTTCGAGGTCACTTTGAAGGTAAAGCTAAATTAGCTTCGAAAAAGCTGGGTGTGCTTAATAGAGCGGGTTAATATTTCACGCCGGCCGACCGTTTACCACTGTACAAAGCACAGGTCAGGCCGCATTATGGAATACTGCTCCTATCTTTGGGCTGGAGCACTCCATTACCAACTCCTTCCATTTGACCGCATTCAACGCAGAGCTGCTCGAATTGTTGACGACGTGGTTATTTCAGGTCGGCTCGATCCACTGGCCCTTCGGAGAGACGTTGCGTCTCTCTGTATATTGTACCGCATCTATCATGGTAGTGTTCTGAGGAATTGTTCGGCTTGATCCCTGCCGTTGATTTCCCTCACTGCACTACACGTCATCGACTGTCATTCCACCCACATCATCTTGATGGATGGCGCGTCAACGCGATGAACGATTTCTCTGGTTTTGCGGGTGTCCATGGGCGGCGGTGATTACTCTCCATCAGGTAACCCGCTTATTCGTTTGCCTCCATCTCTCATATGAAATAAAAAAAATTCCAACCTGTAACTGTAGGATTATAAACCTGTTATGAAGTATAAGCAATACGTGCGTCCGCGTTTAAAATGAGTTTCCTGAGACAAACGAAGGCAATAACTTTGTAGGTACTATTGATATTAATATTTTAACACCATTTTTACGTAGTGATTAGATATTATTCAATAAAAAGTAGTTCCACGTGAGGTAAAAATAGTACGGTCTTATATTTATGGAAAATAAACAAAATCAGATCAGTAGTTCTCTTAAAACATAATTTTATCACCAAACACTTTACCTCTTGATACAATGTTGATTTAGCTAAAATATGAACAACAGAAAATTTTAAACTGTCCTAACAAAGACGATACACATGAAAACATAATGTTTGAAAAGTGAATACAGTCATAACACGAAAGTTTTGATCGACAAACAGTCATAAAACAAATAATACAAAACGTACCTAAAAAACATGCAGAAATTAAAAAGTCAAAACCGTATTAACCCAAAATAATACACAGCACTATGATAATTTATAATCAGTCAACATAGTCATATCTCAAAAGTGTCTTTTTAGACTTTCTTACCGCGGTGAAATTACCACTTTGGCGGCGTATTATTTGGTTTACGCGCCCAGCGGCGAGTGCGTCTCGAACGGCGCCGGAGCTCTGACTAAGAAAGTACGGTGATACGATGTTGCCTGGCGCAGGGGGCGAGTTCGGGGCAAGTCCCGGCCTACTAACTAAGAAACTACACTATTGCCTTGCGCAACTATCGAGTGCCACGGTAGTCAATAAAGTGTTTTATGTTCATAACTCTTACAAAAATTGACTTTTTTATATGAGTGTCTTGTCAGTATGTAGATTAAAAATTACTTTATCCTTAGGTAATCTTAAGTCAATTCGGTCATTTTTTGAGTTATGACTGTATGTATGTATGTTGTCATGTGCGATATTTTAGTTATGTTTTAGGCCGATGTCACACTTACATAAGAGGATATCGTATAAAGGTGTGTAGAAACAGTCTATTACAAATATGACCTAATTGTAATGGGCTTAAAGCATTTCCCGCGAAGCCATTTAATAATTAATTGCTAGTTGCATTATTTGTAGTTCTGGCTTACTTGCAAAATGGGAGGCCAGATAAAAAAACTGCGTTCTGAGCTGCGAAAGGCACTTTACACCGTTTGTCCATAATATCATTGGTTAGTCCTCGTTGTTGTTTCGATAATGTTCTGGCAATTGGTTATTTAGGGATTTCGATGCACAAATTATCGATGTGATAGTTCTATATTATAGAAATTACAATCGAGTTAAAGTTTTCGAGCAATTAATATTTTATTTAAAAATCAATTGCCACTTAATATTTGTTTCTTCGCGCATCACTTCAGAACGGCTGCACCGATTTGGCTATAGTACATTATGATACAAGTGTGCTATGTTTGTCATTACAATCGAGGCGGGTTATGATATTAATGGAGCCGAGGATTGTAATTACCAATGCACAAGCGTTTCTTACCACGTTTTTCAACACATTTGTGAGGAAAATACATTTTTCTGAAAATTACTGCGTGTTTTTGTTGTTTTTCTAGTGTATAAATCTTTGGTAAGCCAACATACTTATATTTTTCTTTGGACTTAGATTAATAGGCTGTCAATAACATTTTGTGCTTCACTTAATATTTCCGGCGGTGAAGACTGTAAATTTAGTTCTTCATTACTAGATCTAGACATATTTATTTTTAAACTTTCAAAGTAATAAGTGTTGAACAAGAAGCCGCTGTATGAATCTACAAAATGTAGGTATTTGAAAGGTAGGAAGTCTTTCCATCTCTTCCTTTGGGTGTCGTAAAACGCGACTAACGAACTAAAGACTGCACATACATCCTACAGCATAGAGCGGCGATGGGCTCATCAAAATAATACTACCAACTCCTTTCTTCCCTTGGGTGTCATAAAAGGTAACTAACGGACTAAAGACTCACCACCTCTAAACACATGTGCAGACTGTGCAGTTGTTTCTTGCTAAAGTGTGAACTGTGTGGGCGTGGTCAGTGTTTTTTTTTTTTTTTTTTTTATAGCAGAAGGAGGCAAACGAGCAAGCGGGTCACCTGATGGAAAATAATCACCGCCGCCCATGGACACCCGCAAAACCAGAGGAATCGCAGGCGCGTTGCCGGCCTTCAAGGAAGGAATAGGCTCGTTTCTTGAAGATCCCTAAGTCGTAACGGTCCGGAAATACCGCCGCCGAGAGCTGGTTCCACAACACTGTAGTTCGAGGCAAGAAATTTCTTGAAAAACGCACAGTAGTAGACCGCCATCCATCAAGGTGATATGGATGGAATGACAGTCGATTGCGTGTAGTGCGGTGAAGGAAATTAGCGGCAGGGATCAAGCCGAACAATTCCTCAGAACACTCCCCATGATATATACGGTACAATATACAGAGAGACGCAACGTCTCTCCGAAGAGCCAGTGGATCGAGCCGACCTGAAATAACCACGTCGCCGACAATTCGAGCAGCTCTGCGTTGAATGCGGTCAAATGGAAGGAGTTGGTATTGGGGTGCTCCAGCCCAGAGATGGGAGCAGTATTCCATATGCGGCCTGACCTGTGCTTTATACAGTTGTAAACGGTGGGCCGGCGTGAAATACTGACCCGCTCTATTAAGCACACCCAGTTTTTTCGAAGCTAATTTAGCTTTACCTTCCAAATGACCACGAAACTGAACGTCACTCGAAATATCGACGCCAAGGATTCCAATAATCGGATTGGTATCAAGGGGAGCTCCCTCAAAGTTCAGAGGTACGACGAAGGGATGTTTTTTCGCGGTAAATGCGCAAACTTGTGTTTTGGAGGGGTTAAAGCGGACTAGGTTATGTCGGCCCCAATCCGAGACATGACTTAACATGTTCTCGGTGCCAGTCACAAGTTTATTCCGGCTCTCGATGACGCTTTCCAGAGAAATATTAGCTCGCCCGGTGTAGAGCGTATCCCCAGTACTGTCATCCGCATAGCAATGAATGCTGTTGTTATGCAGCATGTCATTGACATGCAGAAGAAACAAAGAAGGGGACAACACACACCCCTGCGGGACTCCAGCATTCACGGGCTTCATGTCGGAGCACGAACCGTCGACTGCGACTCTGATGCTACGCCCAGTAAGAAAGCTGGCAACCCATGAACACAATTTCTCAGGAAGCCCGTATGATGGAAGTTTAGCGAAAAGAGCCCTGTGCCATACCCTGTCAAAAGCTTTCGCTACGTCCAAGCTAACTGCCAGTGCCTCCCCTTTACTCTCGACTGCCTCCGCCCATCGGTGAGTAAGGTACCTTACTCACTTGTAGAGTTTATACCATGTTAGGGCGCTGGCTGGTTTTACTTTATAATAATTTGTAAAAAACGTAATTTGAATTGACAAGATGTCAAACCGGAAATTGAAGAGATCGATCTGAAGTGCCAACATGGGTAGACTTGACCATGTTATTTTTATATTGTAAATATGTAATTGTAAATGTATATAAAAGTATACAATAAATGAACTCGTATACTAAATAAAGGTTGTTGTTATTAAAACAAACGCCCCCCAACCTTTACGAGTTCTACAATGGTGGAGTCGCAGCCGGGTAGCGGGCCGTGCGCGAAAAGTTTCTGTTTTTCAGGTGGCACGAAAGCACTGAAAAGAATGGTGAATAGGCTAAGTGTTGAAGTGTGTGTAAGTGAAGAATGAAGAATAGAAAAGAAATTAAGATAACATAAACCTGAAAGAAGAGGAAAAATTTTTTCAAGCAAAATGGATCGCGTAGTCATTTGCTTTACGGGTAATTTTGATGAGTCGGTGAAAGAGTTTCTGGAGCAGTTCCAAGCAGTAGCAGTATATAAGAAGTGCACTAGCTCTGAGGAACTATTGTTGTTGTTGCCAGCATTTTTAAGAGGATCACCACTTTTCTACTTTCGATCAATAAAAGCTACATGTAAAAGCTTTGAAGAAGTGGTGGATAAATTGAGGGAAGAATTTGAAGTGTGTGATTACTCCGAATTATTTTATAATGCCAAGCAGGACCAGAAAGGCCTGAGCGAGCATTTTTATAATTTATCGGAGTTGGCTAGCAAAGCAAACATAACCAATGAAGCAACATTCATTACGCAATTTTTAAAGGTATTAAAGCCTTACTACAAGAGTAAACTGGCATATTCTCACTATGCGTGTAAAAGAGACCTCAGGGAGGTTATTTTGCAATTGGAGAAGGTGTATCCACAAGCACGTGAAGAGCAGTTGAACTAAGCGCAGAATCATGCTGCGTTCGGTCATAAGTTTGTTGGTGGGGGAGGTGATCGTAGTACGCCCAATCCATTTGGTCCGCTAATGACGACGAAAGTGCAAGATGAATGCCGCGTTGTACCAGGACCTGCACCTTCAAATAGCTATAATTTACGTTCTAATTTTAGGAAAACGCAGTCGCAGCCGGGTTTTCAACCTCGCCGACAATAAAGAAGGCCAATTGTCGCGACGGTGATGTTTTTGAGATGTCGTCTGGTCTTTTGCAAGCCCACACATCTGATGTGAAATTGCAAGCGATGGATGAAGCGAGTCAACAGGTTAGACCTTCTTCTACGTTATTGCCATTATTAGTATTTTCTACAAATGAGGTTAATTCTGTAGCTCTTGTAGATACAGGTGCCACGGTTTCCTGCATCAGTCAAGCTGCCGCGGATGAGATAGGAGTAAAATGTAGAGATATAGAAAATAGATGTGTTAGTGCGAGTAATGGTAGTAGGTTAAAAGTAGTTGGAAAATGCGATGTAATGTTTTCTTTGTGCGATTTTTTATTTAAACATGAATTTATAATTATAACTGACTTAAAATGTAGTGTAGTATTAGGTCAGGATTTCTTAATAACGAATAAAATGTGTATTTATTTTTATAACAATTGTGTGTCTTTTTCCCAAGGAAAAATTCATTTTGTTCAACCAAATGAGTTGAGCCAAAAAGATGAACCCGCTTTTGTTGCAAGACAGGACTCTAAAAGATGTTCGATTGTTAGACAAAAGTTAGGAAATATTCATTCTGTTCAGCCAAATGAGTTGAGCCAAAAAGATGAATCCGCTTTTGTTGCAAGACAGGATTCGCAAAGATCGAGTTCGATTGTTAGACAAAAGTTAGGAAATATTCATTTAGTTCAGCCAAATGTGTCGAGCGAAATAGGTAAAGCCGCTATTGTTGCAAGACAGGATTCGGAAAAATCGAGTTCGCTTGTTAGACAAAAGTTAGGTAAGTCATCGAATGTTCCATGTCAAACAATTGGTTTAGAAAGTTTGAAGTTAGAACAAAAGTCAGATAGGTCATCGAATGTTCTAAATCAGGCAATTGTTTTAGAAAGTTCCGAGCCGGGCGCGGAAAAGAAAAACATTGATGAGTCAACAAGTGACAGGCATCAATCAATTGTTGACTTTATTGATTTTCAGAAATTGCGTAACAATGATTACGTTTATTCTTTGAAGGCACCAAATAGTGGTGAATTTTCCTTGCCGGTGGAGGAAAAACGTTTTGTAATTAATGTAGATTTAGGAACGGGTTTTCCTAAAACGAAAATTCGATAGAACAGGTAGGTTGTGTGAGTAGACTATTTATGAAGGCACTACGTAAGAGTTAGACCGGTATTCTTTAACGTCAATGATTTAGTTTTATTATGTTCCAAAGCGAGTTATTGGCAGATGTACGAAACTGGCACGTCTTTATCGATGGCATATAGAATCATTGAGCGATAGGAGGTCTAATGTTGGTGGCTTGTAAAGTTCGTTTTTCATACAAATCGCCTAAAGCATTTCATGTCACGATGATGTGTGTTTGTAGACATTGTTGTGTATGTATGTTTGTAAATTATCATAAGTTTGTGTAAAAAGGGAAGGCTTTAGTAGGTTAATTTTAAGTTATATGTTGTCATTGTTATATGCTAATATGTGTCTTAATGTTTTCATATGTACGAGAGAAATATGAAAAACGTATTTTAGGTAGCAATTGATGTTTGAAAAAGAGGACCAAATACAAGACATACCTTAAAGAGTAGTTTGATATGATAAGGAAAATATTGTTAAAAAGCGTGAGATAGGTTTATTAACGTATTTGTAATGTTGAATGCTGGTAAAGTAAGTATTTGAGAAAGGTAATGAGTTGTAAGGGTTAAGTAGATTTAGATTGGTAGATCTAGTCGACTAATTCTATTATTTGGTGTAACATGATTAGGCAATAAGCTATTTGTCATGGATTCCTGATTTGGGTTTCACACACATAAATGATGGGATATAGGGTTAGTATCTGGTTTGTAAATGGTGTGTTATTATTACTGAGGGTTAAAGGATTGAGTATTTATAGCATAGTTGGTGAAGGTTTAGGAGTTAGCAGTATGTAGTATACAGATAAAGGGTTGAGTATTTATAACATTAGTTTATGAAGGGTTAAGGAGTTAGTAGTATGGGGGAGTATGATGTTGTAGGTTATTTGATTTATAGAAATAGTGTAATAGTAGTATAGGGTTAATCAATAGTTTGTTATTTTAGTAGTTTGTAGTGAGTTAGTAAATTTCTCTCACGATAAGCAATTTCTGGTGTAGAATAGAGTGACTATTCTCATAAGCATTCGGAATTACTTAGTAGAAGTTCTACCTAAGTAATGGATTGGAAATAGAGGGATTATCTTTTGCCTTAAAGTTTAATCAATAATTCCCTAATTCTATAGATTATGAGGGAATATTGTATTGTTGAGTATCAAGTCATAACGTGGGATAGTTGACATGTTTTTGGGGTTTCTATTTCTTACCTTGTACTTGAGCCTCTTGAATTCTTGAGAGTTTTAAATATAATGGTGTAGAATATTTTTTCCTATTGATAAGTTGATAGTATCTGCTTTGAGTCTTGTTATGAAGCTTAAGTTTAAGAACGACTATCACACCCTTAGAGAGTTTGAATTTTTCTCTGCATTAACATGAAATATTTTGACATGCAGATTGATAAAGTTAGTTATATAATTTTTGTTAAGGGTGATGTTTATGAGTCGTGTTAATTAGTGATTTGGAGGATGATTCGAAATAGGTATATAGTTTTGACGGGTTTATATGTGCTAAGTTCTTCGAAGTTTCATTCTTCGAATAGCTAAATCCAAGTCGGGTTTAGGTTGAATCATTCTTGTATGTATTATTTTTCCCGTTTCCGCTAGGATGTGTAGTGATGTATAGAAATGGGTAGAAATGTAAAAAAAAAAGTTGGAAAAAAATTTTTTTGTTTAAAAAACTTTTTTTTCCTCAGGTCGGGAGGAATGTAGAGTTTATACCATGTTAGGGCGCTGGCTGGTTTTACTTTATAATAATTTGTAAAAAACGTAATTTGAATTGACAAGATGTCAAACCGGAATTTGAAGAGATCGATCTGAAGTGCCAACATGGGTAGACTTGACCATGTTATTTTTATATTGTAAATATGTAATTGTAAATGTATATAAAAGTATACAATAAATGAACTCGTATACTAAATAAAGGTTGTTGTTATTAAAACAAACGCCCCCCAACCTTTACGAGTTCTAGAGTACTGTAAAAGATCACCAGCCGATCGACCGCGACGAAAACCATACTGGCGATCACTTAGTAGCTGGTTCTCTTCTAGGTACCTTAAGAGCTGGCGGTTTATAATGGACTCCATTACTTTGGAGAGTAAAGAGGTAATAGCTATTGGCCTGTAGTTAGACGGATCTGAGCGATCGCCTTTTTTTGGAATCGGGTGGACAAGGGCTGTCTTCCAAGAGCTCGGGACGACGCCAGTGGTGTAAGAGAGCTGGAAAAGGCGCGTTAGAACTGGTGCCAATTCAGGAACACACGTCCGAAGCACAATGGGTGGAACTGCATCAGGCCCACTCGCCTTATGGATATCAAGGGAAAAAAGAGCCTTACGAACTGACCTTTGCAGGAACTGAACGTTTGGCATTGTACAAGCGCAATGCGATATGGTTGGTGGAGAGTTTTCCCCATCGTCCAAGGTCGAGTTTGATGCGAAAAGAGAGCCCAAGAGATCGGCTTTCTCCTTTGCAGTATAGGTCAGGCAGTCATCGGTCTTGTGCAATGGTGGTAGGGACGGCTGACAAAAATTCCCTGAGATAGCTTTGGCGAGAGACCAGAACGCACGCGTCCCCGAAGGAAGACGCACTAGCCTCTCGCCAATTCTACCTATGAATGATGACTTCGCCTTGGCAATGTCCTTCTTAAAGGATCTGGCGGCAAAGTTGTACTTCTTTCTGAGCGCACTGGTGTTTGGATCCTTTGATGACACCGCATTAGCCCAGGCTTGGTAATGCTGTCGCTTTTGGCGAGACGCCATTTTGCAGCAACGACCAAACCATGGTTGGGACTTGCCGCCAATGGGAACCACAGAGTTTGGAATGAAAAGTTCCATTCCCTGCAGTATCACATCAACGACAGAGTCAGCGGCGACATCAGGATCATCCAGCGAGAAACAAACTCGCCACCACGGGTAGGACGCAAAGAAGCTTCGCATCCCATCCCAGTCCGCCGACCTATAATGCCAGACTCGACGGCTACCCGCTGGTTGCGGTTTTGAAGTTTCTGTGAGAGGCACAGTGCCGCGAATCAGACAGTGGTCTGATGAGCCTAGTGGTGCATCAACAGAAACTTGATAGCCGTCTGGGTGCGAGGTCAGCAGAAGGTCCAATAAAGAAGGTGCATGGCCCTCCACATCTGGAACCCGCGTTGGCTCGGTTACCAATTTGTCCAATAGATTCAAATGATTACTAATTTTACCATAAACTTTAAATAAAATAAGTTGATTTATGTAAACAGTAATAAGTCGAGTCTTTATGATTATTCTACTTATGACTAAAGACATTTTCGTTTTTGGCTCATTGTCATTTGACAGACAAAAATTTAAAAAAAATATTTTTTCCCTAGTGGAAGAAATGCTTTTATTTCTTCGCTCCTGGTCGAGATTTTATTTGTAAACTACATTACCGCACTAGTGTGTAATAAATTACATTACGATGCTGAAATCGGTGTAATATTTTATATCGGTTTATTTCACGCCGGATATTAGTGAGAGGGTGGTATTACGTCGGGCGAGCCGGCCCAATGCGTGCTGCAACGCAGCGTGGCTCTACACTCAGTCAGTGTCACTCATTTAGCACCGCCCAGGGGTCACGTGTATGGTCTCAAGAGTAAACCTATGGACGCGAGTAACTTTAACCCCCCGGTTTGAATGAAAGAAATATTTTGAAAATTCGCCACGAGGGTTATTCCCAAAGTACTCCATTAAATTTCTCAAAGTACTCCGCGGGAAAATATAAATATAATAATTTATAAATTAAGTACCATTCCACTTCATGAGCATACAATATGGTTGTTCATTTCGTTTTCTAAGTACTCCATTTTTTTGTTTGAATGGCTAAAATATATCTATGGAGTTGGATGCAAATAATTTTTAATAATAATTCTTTGAGAATCAATGTATGGGTTTCTTATCTTTTCGAAACAAAATAATGGAGGACTTAGGGCGGACAAAGGGCGGGCCGCTAGTGTTTGATAAAACGGCATTCGAGTTCAAGAGAACCTATAAACGGTACCTTCTCATTGAACATGTAGATAAGTGCCAGTTATAAAATTCACAAGCGTGTGCTTACAATTCCGCACCAATTGGCACATCTCTACTGCATTTTACATTAGAGCAATTGTTCGCTCGTTGTACAGTTACTTTCATGTTGGAATTTGTATTTCGCAGTGCTTTTTTTAAAGGTTATTGTTGTGATTGGACCTCTAGTCTGTACTATGAAGAGAACGACCAAAAGGAGAAAATAAATGAATGATTGGATTGTTTAAATTAATGATAAGAGCGAAGTCAAATATATCTCAGTATACAGGGTGTAGTTTTGAACAGCAGCGCCCGACTCAGGGGTGATAGTAAACATGAAAGTAATTACAATAAAAATATAAATAAATATTTAACTATTACAATATTAGTAAAAAACCTTGTTCAAACGTATCCTATTCCTAAAACTCCGGCGCCGGCGCTTGTTACCGCCCGCACCACCCCCGCACACCCCGCTACACCGCCGAATACATGCGGCCGCCGGGGCTCGCCCCGAGAGAGCGTGGGGAACGACCGATAGCTCGCCCCCCGTAATAATACCATAATTTCCTGATTTCATGGATTTTTCCATGAAAATTTAAGGTATTTTTTTTAATTTTTTTTTCATCAGTGTCGTGTATGAGATGGGCGTTGTTTTACAAAACCACACTCTATTAATAAAAATATTTCCACGAATGTTTGTTCGTGCAACACTTCAGAATTTGTTGTATTTGTAATTTACAGGACCAGCTACCCTATCGGCTAAAAAATATGAATATGGCCATAATATGCCCATATGAGGACAAAATATGGACTTCAAATGTCAAATGAAGCCCATGTCAATATAAATATTTTTTAGCCGGTAGACCCGCAGGTTTGTAAAAAAGAAAATTTTTGGAAATTCGTCACGGGATAGGTACGGAGTGTCCACGCGGACTCAGTCGCGGGCGGACCGCTAAAAATTAATAAAAGAAGGTAGCAAGAAATGTAATACAATAAGTTGTTCACTTATGAGTACTCATTATTTATTTATTTACTTTTATTACATAACTATCCTTACAGACTAATCCAATGCGATGTTGCTTACATACTCAATACTCAATATTGTGTTATTATAGTGAATTTTAAAATGTACATCATGGACCCTGTCGGGCACTGCAATTGGAAGAGGAGAGGAGGGCGATTTATTAAATTAAATTACTTAAATTAGGTTAATATTTCTATTTTTCTAGGTAGGTACTCTAGATTATTAGGTATAATAACATAGATTGTTATAATAACATTTATTTATTAAAATTTCCTTCAAACGGTTTTCAAATATCTTGTTTATATCTTCATTAGATGGGCCATTTTTAAATTCTCTGCAGGTAAATGTAACTTCTATTGCTAAAAACAAAAATTTTACAAACACTCTAAATATTACTTTTTCCTACATCTATGCAGAAAAAGAAAATAACCATCAAATTTTGATATCCTGTAAATTAGCCGCGAAGTTTATTAATAATTTTAGATGTTATTTCAAATTGAATGTCCTTAGGTGAAAATAATAGTACATTATGATATTAGTGCGGTAAGTTGAAAATTACAGCAGAGGCGATATTGGTGGCCCGAGCCGTAGGCGAGGGCTACAAGAAAGCAGAGGCTGTAATTATCAAAGCGCACGTATGTCATACGACGTTTTATAACATATTTGCGAGGAAAACACATTTTCTCAAAATGACTGCGTGTTTTTATTGTTTTTCTAGTGTATAAATCTTTGGTAAGCCAACATGTATTTTTCTTTGGACTTAGATGGTAATAGGCTGTCAATAACATTTTGTGCTTCACTTATTATTTCCGGTGGTGTAGACTGTAAATTTAGTTCTTCATTACTTAAACTAGACATAATTATTTTTAAACTTTCAAGGTAAAAGGCGACTAACAGACTAAAGACTGCACATACCTCTAACAGCATAGAGCGGCGACGGGCTCATCAAAATAATACTACCAACCCCTCCCTTCCCTTCGGTGTCGTAAAAGGCGACTAATGGACTAAAGACTACACATACATTCAACAGCATAGAACGGCGATGGGCTCATCAAAATAATACTACCAACCGCTCCCTTCTCTTCGGTGTCGTAAAAGGCGACTAACGGACTAAAGACTGCACATACATAATACAGCACAGAGCGGCGATGGGCTCTTCAAAATAATACTACCAACCCCTATCTTTTCTTGGGTTTCGTAAAAGGCGACTAACGGACTAAAGATTGCACATACAGCCAACAGCATAGAGCGGCGATGGGCTCATCAAAATAATACTACCAACCCCTCTCTTCGCTTCGGTGTCGTAAAAGGCGACTAACGGACTAAAGACTGCACATTCATTCAACAGCATTGAACGGCGATGGGCTCATCAAAATAATACTACCAACCCCTTTCTTCCCTTCGGTGTCATAAAAGGCGACTAACGGACTAAAGACTGCACATACATCTAACGGCATAGAGCGGTGATGGGCTCTTCATAATAATAATAGGTACCAACACCTCTCTTCTCTTGGGTGTCGTAAAAGCGACTAACGGGCTAAAGGCTCACCATCTAAGCACTTGTGCAGACTGTGCAGTTGTTTCTTGCTGAAGCGTAGACTGTGTGGGCGTGGTCTGTGTTGTCCATAGATTCAAATTATTACTAATTTTACATTACCGCACTAGTGCGTTATTACTAATTTTACATTACCGCACTAGTGTGTAATAAGCTACATTACGATGCTGAAATCGGTGTAATAAGAGCCACTTTACGAGCAAATGTGTTATAAATACCTTTATGTTACCAATACGAAGTATTTTTATTTTAATAATGAACAAATGAATCACAAATTTTTGGTATCATTATTAAGTACAGCCTTTTATCTCTGAATAACATGCAAAATCACATTTTGTTATTATTGTTAATGTTTATAAAAAATAAATCTTATACAACTATGTTACTTAAATCGGTAACAGTGTGGTCACGCAATAAATACACGCGCCTCCTCCCACGATTCCCGGTCGACTGACTGTTAGAGATGAGTAGATCCGGTTGGATACGAATCCGCGGACCTGCATCACATGCGTGTCTGATGGATGTACATCCAACGGCCAGGTGGATATCGCTCACCGGAGCGGAACTGTATCACGGACGGATAGCGGACCGGGGGGGATGGCGCGGTGCGCGGGTGCGGTGAGCGGCGGGTGGACCGGGTCACGCGGACACGCGGTTGATTCGCTTCACTTCATTTCAACATTCATTTCATTTCAATAAGGGTATTTTTGTTTTTTTATATTATTTGAGATTTAGGATTATAATTACCTAGTTCCTGATTACAAAACATGAGACTGATTTGTGCCACAAAACTTTTGTTTTTTATTTATTACGCCTTCCTGTCAGTTCCTGTGTTTCGGGGAAAGGGCACTGTAGCTAAGCTAGTGTAATTATTGAGTATATGAGACCTACTGTCGTCGGGGTGTAGATATAGGGCTCAGAGCTATATATAGACATATCTAGACAACTATACATCAACCTCCTACATAATCTGTTAAAATTTCTCAATTGATATCAAACACTATGTCAGGGAGATTAAACTGAAAAATTATGATGCAATTTGACATTTGGTAGGAGGATGATCGTGTGTACCCGTGTGTAAAGTCGTTACCATACCAACTACATCCGCCCGAGTCGGGAGCCGACTCGGGCGGATCACGGTCGACGATTAGTCAACCGGACCCATATGGGTCCGACGGACACGGAACCTGGATGCGTGTCACCAGAGATGGATGTACATCCGGACACGACTCCTAAATTTGAGCGGACCTACCCATCTCTATTAGAGATGAGTAGGTCCGGTTGGATACGAATCCGCGGACCTGTATCACAAGCGTGTACAATGGATGTACATCCAAGGGCCAGGTGGATACCGCTCACCGGAGCGGAACTGTATCACGGACGGATAGCGGACCGGGGGGGATGGCGCGGTACGCAGGTGCGGTGAGCGGCGGGCGGACCGGGTCACGCGGACACGCGGTTGATTCACTTCACTTCATTTCAACTTTCAACGTCAACAACGGTCGATCAACGCGCGTTATACGATATACGATTAGTTATAGTTACCGTTATTTGTTAATGACGACAAACATCTGTAATCTCGTTGCAAGTTAAATACGAGTTCCTTCCTTAAAGGCCGGCAACGCGCCTGCGATTCCTCTGGTTTTGCGGGTGTCCATGGGCGGCGGTGATTACTTTCCATCAGGTGACCCGCTTGCTTGTTTGCCTCCTTCTGCTATAAAAAAAAAAAAAAAAAAAAAACGAGTGTTGAAGAAGTTGTTGTTTGAGTGTACTAAAGTGTTACTTACGTCGAGCCGAGTCCGTTTGTTCAGAAAATCATGTAACTCTATCAAAAATTACAAATTTCGTGTCATCTATGATCGAAACATTAAACAAGCATCATACAACTGGGGGAAACCATCCCAGCCGAAATAGAAACTCGGTTTGGTGATGTTGAGACGCAAGAACTTATCGCCGACGCTACCTTATTAGATCCAAGGGTGAAGTCCCATGGATTTTCTAACACTAGGAGTGCAGAACCAACAATTAATAGCTTGAAGCAAGCATGTGCTCGAATAAAAATGAATAATAATGTTGAGAGCGTTATACCAAATAAGGGTATTTTTGTTTTTTTTTTTATTTGAGATTTAGGATTATAATTACCTAGTTCCTGATTACAAAACATGAGACTGATTTGTGCCACAAAACTTTTGTTTTTTATTTATTACGCCTTCCTGTCAGTTCCTGTGTTTCGGGGAAAGGGCACTGTAGCTAGTGTAATTATTGAGTATATCGATGGCCCCTACGTAAACTATCGAAACTTATTTTAGACACTTTTCACCAGCGCATTTCGAAGTTAGTTTGTGGTATATTTTTTTAATTAAGCCCCTTACATTTAAACTTGGCTTTTTATAAAAACTGGGTTGGATAATACAATTATTGTGCAGTATGTGTTTATGTGAATTTATGATTGTTTCGGAGATATTTGAGTTACGATAGGTTACGTCGTAATACGTGATATGCTGCATATCGAAAGTACCACTTTGGATTTTTTACGTCTATTTTATATTTGACAGTTCTAACGAAACTGACAAATTCGATTATTTACGTGGAGAATATTATTAAAATATTGAATGAAATTGACAATTTCGATAGTTTATGACGGAAACGTCTCAATAAAGTTATTAAAAATATCAATTTGTTTCGTTATTGAAGCCATGATTTTGAGGCCATTTACATAAATAGTATAAGGAAAACGAATACTTTGTTTTATGCTGTAACTTTATTTATAAATTGTACTTATTTAAGAGTAACTTCTTAATTCTAAGAATAGCACTTTAATCACTGGAAATCATCACATTCAATCAGTCATAAATGTAATTTTACTTATTAAAAGTAGCAACCGCAGTACCTGCGCATTAAAAACAATCTTATTACTACACATAATATTAAACATTTGAGATCACAAATCAACTTAAAGAAACAAACATAAATAAACTTGTTTTAAACTATTATTTGAAATTGCACAGTTATTTTCTTACAATAAAAATAAAATGAGATCAAAGTTGTGTAAATGAACATAAAAAATACTTGTCATACAATAAAATAACAACTAATTTAACAACAATGCTGGTAAAATTTAGACGATTCTTTAATCTTCTTTAATCATCAATTCTTTAATCAGAAACCCCATCATTTTCAGCAACGTTTATGCTATGAGTAATGTTTTTATAAAATCTATGGTATTCCTTAGGTATAACCCCTGTATCACATAATGAAACAAGATCTTTGTACTTTGCATCTGTAACAGTTAGAATGTTATCATAAGAGATTTTAAGTTCGTCGTAGTTATTCATTCTCCTAACTCGTCTTCTCGTTATAATAGAGTTTAAGCAATGCTGTTCCCCTTTCAAATCATATTTAAAGAAAAGACAATTAGGTACTGTCTTCTCTACCTTGACCTCTTTGATTTTGTTCCACATTACATTATTATTGTTTGTGTCCTTTTTCCAATTACGTTCATCTAACAAAGGCTTGAAATCGAATATATCTTGTTGCGTTATTTCTATAACATTGTAAGGTTTTCGATCAGTTTTAGCCCACCTCACCAATGCGTACCACTGGTCAGGAGTATAAATCATCTTCCCTTTGGATTGTTTTTCAATGAGAGCATGCACGCTGTCGCCCTCATTTTGGGTGTGGCCCTTTTCAAGAAATCTATGAGTTATGTCAACATTGTAAGTTCGTACTAAAAACATGTACATGGAGTAAACAACTCTGTTACGATTTTGGCCAGAGCAATTATCTGACCAAAACAAGAATGACTTCGCTCCTTTATCTATCAGAGTCTTCATGAACATCATCAAACAACTGCTAACTTCGTTGGCTCCCCTTTTTCCAGTACATTCTGTCCACATATAGCAAAAACCTTCTTTGTTTGCTGCATCAAACACCGTAAAATTGTAAACTGACAGTTTTCGTTTATAATAGAGCAATCCAACGTCACCATGTGGCGAATTCAAAATTTTTTGAAAATCAAACGTAGCGCACACAATTTCAGGCAAATTTTGAGCTACATGTTTGTCAATTTGTTTAAATTCCCTGGCAATTTTCTTATTCTCAATGTGCTTAGAATGAGCGTTTATCTGATCTTCAGTCGGGTTGGTTTCATTTGAAAATGAATGACATTTGTCACAAATGTCTTTCTTTAAATTAGGTATAAAGAAACCAACGTTCATGCGTTCGTTTACTATATTAGATTAATGATGTAAAGTCAAGGCTTTACTGCCATACGTTGTGAGTTGATCCCATTCTTGGTATAAAGAGAACATTTTGGTCATACTTAAATTATTGTCGAGATACACTTTTGAAGTGCTTTGTCGAGTGTATTGCGATGGGACTGGTTGAAACGAAGCGACGTGGTCACATACACTTTTTACCATTTCCGAAGTAAGTACGAGACGATGGTTCTGGTGCTTTCCTCTGTCATCGGAAATAGTAATTCCTTCTTGACATAATTTAGAATGAGCAGTGCGTACAAATTGCTCGGTGATGCACAATGTATTCAAAAAAGTTTTAAGGCAAACATGCTCTGTTTTATAGGACGTTAAATCAGAATCATTAGATGGTAGTGGCAAAAAATATTGTGTTGTGCATTTTCGTCGAGAAGGACGCGCCGTGGTAATACTTTTCTTGTAATTTTTTTCACTGAATTTATTTATGTATTCCCATTGCTTACAGTGATCTCCCAGTTGCCAGATCTGAGTCAATATATTTTGCCTGCTATCTATGTTGAATCTTTCGTGACATTTCAATTTACATGTAGTAGAACATACCGGTCGCAACTTCTTGTCTGCTTTAATTTTTCCTTTTCTAGTTACGTACTCTTGACCAGTATTTAATAATAGTTTGCGTTTATTATCTATCCATTTCTCAGTACACCTTTTTCTCTTTTTTCCAGGGTTTGTCTTAAATGTGCTTTTCCTTTTTCGTAAATTGTTATCTGTGCTAGGAGAATCACACTCTGAAATAGTTACTAAAGAGCTAACACTGGCAATTGGCGCTGGACTTTCGACAGGTGTAAGTTGTATTTGGTCATTTGTTTCATTTACCAATGATGTAACTGGAGAACAAGCCCTTGTTATAGCGTGATTGGAATTTTCAATTTGGTTTTGTGTAGGCACATTGATGCTTATACTGGCGAGAGATGGGGGAATCTCAGCAGACGTAATTCGCACTTGATTATCTGATGTATTCAGCAGCGGTGGAAAACAGGAGATATTATTACTGGCGGAGTCTGCAACTTGATCTTCGGTAATAAAGTTAAAATCTTGTGGTGGGGACGGCAGTGGTGTATTTTTTGAGCTGCCTAAAATTAAAGATTCTTTATCGCTGTTTAAATTTGTGGGTGACTGCGTAATCGTTGTCTGCAAAAGTGCAAAATCTGCTGTGGTATAATGTTTATCAGATGATAGTTCATTTTCAATGATGCCCTCCAACGCAGCCCACTCGCTAGCTCCAAAATCACAATCAGCGGGCAGCGGCGAATCTGAAACAAAAAGAAAATTAATACATGACATGTATCGAAACATAAAAAAAAACATAATTTCCGGCGTTTAATATCTAAACTGACAGTTTCGTTTTATTATTCAACTCAAACTCCTTAGTAAAATAATGAAACTACTCGATTCAATGTAATTTCATAGTTGGATATCGATGTATAAAATCGAAACTGGTAATTTCGATGCAAAGGCAAAATTTACATTCGACGTACAGTATTGAAACTGCCAGTTTCGATTCTTTAAGACGATGATGTTTTATAAAAAGCCATAAATTAATATTTGCTTTAAAAAAAATTATTGCTTACTTATTTTTATTAAATTAAGCATAAAAGACTTTAGAACTAATTAATAAAATTAATAAAAATATGTAACTTACTAGCTTTAGGTATTTCAATATTATGTTCGCGCTGAGTTGTGTTGCCTATTTTCACTAAATCAAGCATTTTTTTGATCTTAAGCAACTAAACCTATGGTTACTCATTGTAGCGTATCTAAAAAACCAAAATCATGACTAACTTCACTACACACGTTGCTCGCAAGGTCGCCCGTTGCTCACTAACCGCGCCGCAGGCGCCGCCGCAGCGTAAACTGTCGACAGTGGTAGTTTCGTCTCGCTCGCACGTCACCCGCTCCGGCGTAAATGATAGAATCTAGGCTTTCGATTATTTACGGTGGAAATATAAGTGTGTTTCGATGTTTCACGATTGAAATTTCCGCCAAAAACGAAGAAATTACATTCCTTCTTCGCAGAGTGTAAAATATACCTCAATAGGAGCAGTTTATACGAATAAAAAAAAATGAAAATTTTGCGTTTCGATAATTTACGTTGGGACCGTCGATATGAGACCTACTGTCGTCTCGGTGTAGATATAGGGCTCAGAGCTATATATAGACATATCTAGACAACTATACATAAACCTCCTACATAATCTGTTAAAATTTCTCAATTAATATTAAACACAATGTCAGGGAGATTAAACTGAAAAATGATGATGCAATTCGACATTTCGTAGGAGGATGATTGTGCGTAGCCGTGTGTAAAGTCGTTACCATACCTAGTCCTATTCCGAAACAAAAAAACTGCATTGCGGATCACGGTCGACGATTAGTCAACCGGACCCATATGGGTCCGACGGACACGGAACCTGGATGCGTGTCACCAGAGATGGATGTACATCCGGACACGACTCCTAAATTTCAGCGGACCTACCCATCTCTACTACTCATCTCTACTTAAGATATGGTCGATTACAGTGTTTATTCTATGTATCATAAGGAATCTATAACACTTGTACCAAGATAATACGCAGTAAGTGTGTTGAGTACTGCGTTGTTACCTAGTTTTTGCTAAGAACTGCATTTCTTCTTAGTACTTGGTAGGTACTAAAAATATATGTTATCACTAGGAAAGAAGCAGTAATTGTCATAAGTATGAGGCTGTAACTCTGCAATGACCAAAAATAATAATTATTATTCACATAGATAAACATGTGATCAAATGATTGTTCCATTTGTTTAAGTTAAATGTAAAATTCTGAAATAATAAGTAGGTATGTAAATAAAAACAATTATTTATTTATATTTTTTCTCTTTCGATCTGCAATCAGTCTCTTTGCTATAATCAGATAATATGTTGATTTTATAAAATTGTTTAGGTATTATGGGGCTTTGCACATCCTGTGATGTGGCATTTCTCGAGATTTTAGATATTGCAGTCGGGTAAATTAGATTGTAGCCAGTGGCAATCTCTTTAGTCAATAGCCAAGTGATTTTTGTGGCACTCAAGTAGTTGCAAGTAGGTTTTATACGATTTCTTTATAATTATCATCCTTGATGTATTGTACCTGTAGGTATTCGTGTACTTCTACATTTTTCGTGAACTGAGATGCATTACATAAGTTCTTCAGAAGCTGTATTTTGAAAACACTGGAGTATTTCCACGTTAGAGTGACTCGCTGAGCCCCAGAGTTCAATTCCATATATATTGAATATATTATGGGTCTAATTATAGATTTAAATATGAGAATTTAGTTTTCTAAGCTTAGCACTGATTGTCTTCCGGTTAACCAATACATTTCCTTCATTTTTCTATTTGCTAGATCTCGTTTAGCTTTGATGTGATCTCTCCAGGTAAGCCTTTTATTTAGGTGCATTCCCAAATATTTTACCTTTGTTTGGTGGGGTAAGACAGTACCTTCAAATTAAACGGAGGGACAGTCCTGTCTCTTTAGTGTGAAAGTTATGTGGGTCTACTTGGAAGTGCTAACTTTCATCCTCTATTTTTTAAACCAAGAATCAATCCTATTTAGGTCCCCTATGCTACACTCTGTCGAATGCTTGTTGCACATCGAGAAAAACTGCAGAGCAGTATTCCTTCCTTTCCATGGCCTGTCTAATTGTGTGGGCAACTCGGTGAATTTATTCTACTGTGCCATGGTGTTCGCGGAAACCAAATTTATGATCCGGTAAAACATATTGGTCCGTAAGTATTGGCTCAAGGCGCTTCAATAGGAGTTTTTCGGACTGAGGATATCTCAGACGCAGGCTTGCAAATTTAGGGATCATATTGAGGACGGATACCTTCCAAAGCAGTAGGAAATACTGCAGTCGTAACATTGAGTTTAATATGATTGTTATCAATACGATTCCCTTTTTTGGTAATTGTTTCAAAACCTTCGCAGTTATTAAGTCAAAGCCTGTGCTTTTTCTGTTTCTGCTGTTTCCATACATACCTCTCTAGGCCTGACCAGTTGCAAATGTAAAGACAGCTGTTGATCGCTGTTAATAACATCATCAATGTCATCTTCTAGATGTGTTAAATTGGATTCATTGGGTTGAAACACTTCTTCCACAAAGTCAGCAAACAACTCTGCCTTCTCTGCAGAATTTCTAGTCCAACTGTCGCTTAGTTTTCTAAATGCTGAGACGTGTATTTTTAAACGTTTTAGTCATTTTCCACATGAAGTTATCTTCAGCCTTGTTGTGGTGAGAGTGATCTAAGAAAATTATACTCTCCAGGGAGACTAAATTAATCTACGTTTTTCAGCTATTTTAATTCGAATTTCTAAGAGGTAATTTTTGTTCGTAAATAGCATATATTCAGCAAGCAACAAAAATTTAAGTGAAAAATGATATTATATTTCATGTTTTTCATATATTTTTAATTTCAATCAAATTATTTTTTTAATCTGTTTATCCTTAATCGTAGCTCAAGTAGGCAATTATAAAATCCCTTAAAAAGAACTGAGATGTAATTTAGTTACCAGTAACTTCAATATTAATAAACAACAGACTATAATTAAAGTTGTCTCGAACAAAGTTGCGCGCAGCTAATCCGACCGAGCGACGACAACAACCTAACGTGCTAGCGTGAAATGCGGTACTGTCTCATAACGGCCTCTCGTTTTTACTCGGTAATCTAAGCTCAAACGCCAGCAATAGCACTCACTGCACAACATTTTTTCTGTTTTACCAAGATAAAATACAGTATTATCATAAACTGCATTACGACTTAGTATTTAAGAAGTAATATCGCTCTGGAGTATACATAGTAGAAACGCAGTATTCGTGCAAGTACTGCATTTTTAAAATGTATTGAAAAAGTGCTGCGTTTTAACTTGGTAAAAATTATGTTATCACTGCATTTTATTCAAGTGAATGTTGATTGCTGCATTATAGGTTGGTAAATAAAGGTGGGAAGTGGCAGTGGGCCGGCCATGTTTGCCGAAGAACCGACAACCGTTGGAGCAAACGGATACTGGAGTGGAGACCGCGTTTAGGCAAGCGTAGTGTAGGACGCCCTCCGGCGAGATGGAGCGACGATCTACGGAATGTAGCTGGCAAAAACTGGATGAGAAGAGCCGAAGACCGGGCTCAGTGGCGCGTCTTGGGAGAGACCTACGTCCAGCAGTGGACTGATATAGGTTGATGATGATGATGATGATGAAATAAAGGTAATTTAATGCATGTACTGCGTTTATTATTAATAAAAGTCAGACTTCCAAATTTTTCATAATTTTTTTTATGAATTAATGTAAAGTTATGCCTTATGATGCCATTTCTAGCAAAAAAGGAAAATTGATTTTTTTTTTGTCGAATACTGCGTTCTTTATTGCATTACGATACGACGGCAGATTTGTACACGGCTAAAATAGTTGATTTGTTTTTGCAGAACCCGTTTTGACACTCATTAAAAATCATGAACTTTTCGCAAAACCCACTTACGCGATTGCACATAGCCTTCTCGAAAATCTTTGACGAAGTAGGCAAAAGGGCGATAGGGCGGTAGTTATTTGGATCAGACTTACTATTTTTCTTGTATATTGGTCTTACAATTGTTGTTTTTAGTAAAGTGGGGATGACACCCTCGTTAAAAGTTTGATTAATTAATGTAGTGAATGGAAAGGTTAGTTCATCGGCACAGTGTTTTAATAAGTTAGGTGGTAGTTCGTCAAAACTATAACTGTTGTAACCTTACCACTAATATTAACCAATTAACTTATTAGCTATTCACATTTACACAAGTACTACTATAACTACATTACAATTATTAATCTTTATAACAAAACTACGTATAAAACTAACCTTGCGAGTTTATTCAAATTACCCGAAAATAAATCAATCCTCTCATGTACTTTGTTCAGTGTGAGGATCGATCGGACAATGGGCGATTTTGCCAGGAAATTGGTCCTTGCCACCGTCACGGTCAACAGCGGCGGGCGACGTTATCCACACACATGTTGTCCTTAGGCAATATTCATTGTTATGCGGATGACAGTACGGTGCATGAGCGGTACATAGGACATCCTGCGGCAAAGCAAGCTGATATCGTGGTGAAAAGGCAAGAACTGGTTGCCAAACTGAACCTGACTCTCGATCGTGTCTCTAAGTGGGGATCTGAAAACCTGGTCGAGTTTAATGCCAGAAAAACCAAGGTTTGTGCATTCTCGTCCAAGATAACTCCCTTCCTTACTCCTCCCTCTCTCAGAATTCCTTCAGAAACTCCTTTACCCATTTCAGTGGACCTCAGCATTTTTGGCATGTACATCAGCCAGGAACTGAATCCATAATGCTACATCGAGAGTGTTATTTTAACTGCCTCCCGTAAGTTGGGTATTCTCAATAAGGTGAGGCGGTTTTTCACTCCCGAGCAGCGCTGTTTGCTGTACAAGACTCAGGTGCGATCGAGTATTGTTCCAATCTATGGGACGGCTCCGCTTAATACGATAAAGACGCTCCTCGATGCACTTGATAGACTGCAAAGGCGAGCGGTACGCATTATTGGAGATACTGAGGTTACAGCCTCTCTTGAGGACATCCAGCTGCGTAGAGACATTGCTTCTTTCAGTGTCTTCTACCGAAATTACTATGGAGAGTGTTCTGAAGAACTTTTTGATCTAATCCCGCCCTCTCCTTTCCTGTCCCGGTCTACACGTGCTGGTCTTGGGAACCACCATCATACTGTGCAGAATATCAGCACTCGTACCAAAAAATTTGGCAAGTCGTTCCTCTGTAAGACCATTCGGCTTTGGAATTCTCTGCCGGCGCATGTGTTTACCAGCTCCTATAATCCCGGGTCTTTTAAATGGGGCGTGAAACGGCATTTATGCAGGCCGTCATGAATGGGTGCGCTTGTTACCGTGCTTGTTGCACGGTGAGGAGCGCACTCATTATTTTGGACTACATCGGCTGCTTACCATCAGGCAGGATGTAGTCACTATGACGTGTCACATTTAAAAAAAAGTACCGGTCCGACGCGCTTAGCCGCAGCCGGCCCAGCAAGCCCGGGTTGTGTTTCTCTTCAAGCAGCAGCCTCATATGCGGCGAGCGCAAACTCCCGTTCGCACTCGTAGCTCGTTGTATCCGACCATACCGAGTACGAACAGTGTGGGGTACATTAGCGGGTACAACGGATACACGCAAAAGTTTTTGAACGCGTTCCAACATTACACTGTACTTCTGTTCGTGTAGAGTTCGTATTACTGCCCCATACTTCATAAGACTTCAGACCAGAGCGTCATACAACACCTTTAATGTTGAAATATTTGTGAACCCCCGTGACTGCCTCAGCATAAACCCGAGATTTCTATACGCCTTCTTGCATACTTTTATAATGTGTTCGCGAAAAGTTAAATCGGGAGTAACCGTGTCACGTAGCGGTGAAAAAATACTACCACCCCCTCTCTTCCCTTGGATGTCGTAAAAGGCGACTAACGGCAGAGAACGGCGATGGGCTCACCACCCGTCACGCTGAGCACAATGTGCAGTCGCTATTTAGTGAAAAGTGGACTATGGTAGGGGACTGCTTTTGCTGTTCTCGTTGCCTATAGTCTCTGACTAACCCTTCAGGGATAATAGTCGTGATATGTATGTAACATGAGTTAAATGCACCCCAAGATCCCGCACCTGAGACACTCGCTTCGACGGCGTCGCCTCCACCTTGTACTCGCCAATTCGCCATGTACCAACTAATAGGTGGATCATGAACATTTTTTGTATAAATGTTCAAATTGAAATAAGCGTAAGGGTGATAAGTATATTTAAACATTTACAGATAAATTATAGTTACCCCAAACACCTTAAGAATTATTAAAAAATTAAAATCTAACTTTATTGACGCTAACCACACACACTTACCTACTATTCACAAGAATTTGAAAAGTCAAGAGGTTAAACTGTTTTGTTTCACCAAATGAAAAAAGCAAAACAAAAGAACGTTGACAGTTCAAACAAAAATATAAAAAGTATAAATATATTTCAGTACCAATAAGTATTTACTCCTTGGCTAACACCCCCAAGTAGGCTCTTCCACAAACAAATAAATAAACAGGATAATTTACTTTTGTTTTTGTTACATTAATTGCCAAAGTAAATTTGGCTCATAGATCGTGATTATTGATCGATAGAAAATACAGGGTGTTTTGTAATAGATGGGTACTTATAATAAATTCCTGCAATTGCTGAAAAAAACAGCAGTTCCATACAAAACTGCGAATACTGTTCGACTTAAGACTATAGGTAGGCCGCCCTTTGAGATTTTTCAAACCATCTGAAACATAGAAAATAAAGGTTTAAATTCTGGAAAAAAGTATGTATTAGTTAAGGATCTAATCAAAGTCGCATTCAGTTACAAGATTCAATGAACTTCACACGATAGAAAATCCAAAATTACCCCTTTTTGTAATACTTATTGTTTTCTGAGGTTTAAGCGAGCAATACACATTGAAATGAAACACTTTTTTACAGATTAACTCGCGTTTAATTTACTATTTACATAGTTTTTATTATCCTGACGTTTCGAATATAAAAAAGTTTCTTAATGTTATGTAAATACAGTGTGATGTGCTGGACAATATTATAATTACGTATGTTTGAAATTTCAAACATTTTATCTAAGAATAATAACGCTATAGAAAGATAGTCTTCACACAAGCGCTCTGTCAAAAATGAAGCACTAAACCGATTCACACACGCGTGACGTGCGCGCATGGCCGTGATCTGCTGTCTCTTTCCAATTCTATGAATATGAAAGAGACAGCACTGCGGCAGCCGCTGCTACCGATGCTTTAACTTAGAGAATCACACTGCAGTACGTTTTTTTTTTTTTTTATAGCAGAAGGAGGCAAACGAGCAAGCGGGTCACCTGATGGAAAGTAATCACCGCCGCCCATGGACACCCGCAAAACCAGAGGAATCGCAGGCGCGTTGCCGGCCTTTAAGGAAGGAATAGGCTCGTTTCTTGAAGATCCCTAAGTCGTAACGGTCCGGAAATACCGCCGCCGAGAGCTGGTTCCACAACACTGTAGTTCGAGGCAAGAAATTTCTTGAAAAACGCACAGTAGTAGACCGCCATCCATCAAGGTGATGTGGATGGAATGACAGTCGATTGCGTGTAGTGCGGTGAAGGAAATTAGCGGCAGGGATCAAGCCGAACAATTCCTCAGAACACTCCCCATGATATATACGGTACAATATACAGAGAGACGCAACGTCTCTCCGAAGAGCCAGTGGATCGAGCCGACCTGAAATAACCACGTCGCCGACAATTCGAGCAGCTCTGCGTTGAATGCGGTCAAATGGAAGGAGTTGGTATTGGGGTGCTCCAGCCCAGAGATGAGAGCAGTATTCCATATGCGGCCTGACCTGTGCTTTATACAGTTGTAAACGGTGGGCCGGCGTGAAATACTGACCCGCTCTATTAAGCACACCCAGCTTTTTCGAAGCTAATTTAGCTTTACCTTCCAAATGACCACGAAACTGAACGTCACTCGAAATATCGACGCCAAGGATTCCAATAATCGGATTGGTATCAAGGGGAGCTCCCTCAAAGTTCAGAGGTACGACGAAGGGATGTTTTTTCGCGGTAAATGCGCAAACTTGTGTTTTGGAGGGGTTAAAGCGGACTAGGTTATGTCGGCCCCAATCCGAGACATGACTTAACATGTTCTCGGTGTCAGTCACAAGTTTATTCCGGCTCTCGATGACGCTTTCCAGAGAAATATTAGCTCGCCCGGTGTAGAGCATATCCCCAGTACTGTCATCCGCATAGCAATGAATGCTGTTGTTATGCAGCATGTCATTGATATGCAGAAGAAACAAAGTAGGGGACAACACACACCCCTGCGGGACTCCAGCATTCACGGGCTTCATGTCGGAGCACGAACCTTCGACTGCGACTCTGATGCTACGCCCAGTAAGAAAGCTGGCAACCCATGAACACAATTTCTCAGGAAGCCCGTATGATGGAAGTTTAGAGAAAAGAGCCCTGTGCCATACCCTGTCTAAAGCTTTCGCTACGTCCAAGCTAACTGCCAGTGCTTCCCCTTTACTCTCGACTGCCTCCGCCCATCGGTGAGTAAGGTACACTAAAAGATCACCAGCCGATCGACCGCGACGAAAACCATACTGGCGATCACTTAGTAGCTGGTTCTCTTCTAGGTACCTTAAGAGCTGGCGGTTTATAATGGACTCCATTACTTTGGAGAGTAAAGAGGTAATAGCTATTGGCCTGTAGTTAGACGGATCTGAGCGATCGCCTTTTTTTGGAATCGGGTGGACAAGGGCTGTCTTCCAAGAGCTCGGGACGACGCCAGTGGTGTAAGAGAGCTGGAAAAGGCGCGTTAGAACTGGTGCCAATTCAGGAGCACACGTCTGAAGCACAATGGGTGGAACTGCATCAGGCCCACTCGCCTTATGGATATCAAGAGAAAAAAGAGCCTTACGAACTGACCTTTGCAGGAACTGAACGTTTGGCATTGTACAAGCGCAATGCGGTATGGTTGGTGGAGAGTTTTCCCCATCGTCCAAGGTCGAGTTTGATGCGAAAAGAGAGCCCAAGAGATCGGCTTTCTCCTTTGCAGTATAGGCCAGGCAGTCATCGGTCTTGTGCAATGGTGGTAGGGACGGCTGACAAAAGTTCCCTAAGATAGCTTTGGCGAGAGACCAGAACGCACGCGTCCCCGAAGGAAGACGCACTAGCCTCTCGCCAATTCTACCTATGAATGATGACTTCGCCTTGGCAATGTCCTTCTTAAAGGATCTGGCGGCAAAGTTGTACTTCTTTCTGAGCGCACTGGTGTTTGGATCCTTTGATGTCACCGCATTAGCCCAGGCTTGGTAATGCTGTCGCTTTTGGCGAGACGCCATTTTGCAGCAACGACCAAACCATGGTTGGGACTTGCCGCCAATGGGAACCACAGAGTTTGGAATGAAAAGTTCCATTCCCTGCAGTATCACATCAACGACAGAGTCAGCGGCGACATCAGGATCATCCAGCGAGAAGCAAACTCGCCACCACGGGTAGGACGCAAAGAAGCTTCGCATCCCATCCCAGTCCGCCGACCTATAATGCCAGACTCGACGGCTAGCCGCTGGTTGCGGTTTTGAAGTTTCTGTGAGAGGCACAGTGCTGCGAATCAGACAGTGGTCTGATGAGCCTAGTGGTGCATCAACAGAAACTTGATAGCCGTCTGGGTGCGAGGTCAGCAGAAGGTCCAATAAAGAAGGTGCATGGCCCTCCACATCTGGAACCCGTGTTGGCTCGGGTACCAATTGGGACAGACTGTAGGCCAAAGCGAAGTCATAAACGGCTCTACCCGCGTGGTCAGTTGTGCGTGAACCAAGCCATTCGACGTGGTGGGCATTGAAGTCTCCCAATACCACAATCTCGGCCGAGGGGATCCGTTGGAGAAGGGAGTCTGTCGCTGTTTGGACGGTCTCGATGAGTTGGTCAGTTCCGATGTTACCGCTGTGGGACCTATACAGGCACGCGTAGACGCGAGGATGACGTCCGCAGTCGACGTGCAGCCATAAGATGGAGAGGTCCCTATCTTCAAGATTGCCAAGGCGACGAACGCACATATCCTCCCTGACATAGGCACAAACACCGGCTCGTGGCACAAATGCATGTTCCAGGTTGTATCCCGGGTAGCGCAAGTACGAGATGTCAGGAGGGGGGGGTATCTGCGTCTCGGTGAGGAAGAGCAAGGCCGGTTTCGCCGTCTCGAGGTGGTAATGGACGGCGCTCAAGTTAGAGTGGATTCCCCTGATATTGCAGAAGTCCACGCGAAGCGTAGGAGGGGGAGCCAATTGTCCCGCCTTTCTCCTGCCTGCAGCATGCCCTGGCACGACCGAACTTTTGCCCTCCCCAGAATACGTAGGGCAGCCTGAGCGAGAACGCTCAGGGGGGGATTCTCCGACACTAGATGTGTCGGTACCCCCCTGGGGTAAATCTAGATTACAGTTCGCTGCCATATCAATTGTGAGGGGGGGGGGAGGGGTCTCCGGAACCCTCACTCGCCGGACGAAACACAACAGCACAGAGTGCCATTGTTTCACGCCGAAAATTCGTGAGGGGGTGGTATTACGCCGGGCGAGCCGACCCAATGCGTGCTGCAACGCAGCGTGGCTCTACCACTCAGTTGGTGTCACTCATTTAGCACCACCCAGGGGTCACGTGTAGGGTCTCAAGGGTAAACCTACGGACGCGAGCAACTTAACCCCCAAAATATTTATATTTTGGTTTATATTTTGACCTAATTAACTACAAGATACTATGAAATACTGAAAGCTTACCTGTGAAAGGTGATGTTATTACACTTCTTTTGTTTTTCAGATGTGTTGTGACACAATTTAACTGCACAAACCGTCATTTTTTTTTTGTTTTCGCGAGACACGTTCGGCGCGCTGTGACACTGAACACTACGGAGCGGTCCGGCGTTTGGTGCCATTTCTTGCTCCAATTAATGTGCTTCAAAATAGGCGCGCGAACTTGGTTTCTATAGCGTTATTATTCTAAGCATTTTATGTTATTTAAGCTCATTTTAAGTGAACTTTGTTCTTTATGAGTAATAAAGTTTCTTTAAACCGATGTAAATAGTAAATTAAACGCGAGTTAATCCGTAAAAAAGTGTTTCATTCCTTTTTGTAATGTTTTTTCAATATATTGTGACTCAACTACTGATACTTTACATTTAATTTTTGTACTCAACTAAAGACACAAATATTTTGCAGACAAATTCGCAGAGTATCCTATAAACTCTATACGTTATAGGCAATAAAACCTACTGACTAATACCTACCTACCTTACTGAGTGGTAGAGCCACGCTGCGTTGCAGCACGCATTGGGCCGGCTCGTCCGGCGTAATACCACACTCTCACGAAAATCCGGCTTGTAATAATGGCACTTGGTGCTGTTGTGTTTCGTCCGGCCAGTGAGTGTTCCGGAGGCCCATTCCCCCCCCCCCCCCCCCCCCACATCACAATTCCTATTCCTTCCTTAACCCTATTTCCCTGCGATTCCTCTGGTTTTGCGGGTGTCCATGGGCGGCGGTTATCACTCTCCATCAGGTGACCCGTCTGCTCGTTTGTCTCCAACTTTTATAAAATAAATAACTACCTATAAGTACAACGCGCCCCGCTTCGCTGTTATACTTCCATACAAATAAGGTACTACCGGGTAACAAGGCCCACTTTTTTACAAATTAAAATAACACCTATATTTTATCATTTAGAAGAAAAAAAGTGTTTACAATGAAAGCTATGATAATTTCAAAATCCAAACAAAAGTAGTTATTGAAGCTACAACGATAATGAGTTAGGTTTTTAAACATTTTTCAAAAACCTTATTTTGGGCTTTACTAAACATGGTATGTCCAATAAGGCCCGTGCCGTTTTTAAGTCTTTTGGAGCAAAAGTAAGCATTAAAGACCATAAGGTTCAATACACATCAAAATTGTAACATCATAAACTTCGATAAAAGCAATCGGATACCAAAATGATCAATATTTTGTTAAATAAAATACTTTTCCGAATAGCAGAGGTATCGAATTTTTAAGTATTTATTGTATTAATCTTAGATTTTACTTATAAATTATATTATATTGTTATTTATGCTAAAATTAAGTAATTATTGTTTATATTCCTATTAAGGCCCAAGCAACTACTTCGTTGGGCCTTACTAACCGTTGTGGGCTTTACAACACAAATTAAATATTTACAAAATAAAAAGCTATAAAATCGCACATGTTTATTTAAATATCAAAAGGGTAATGATCAAATAAACACAATAAATAAAAATCTACTAACGAATCATAGTATAAACAAGTAAAAACTGACGTTTTTTAGGAGCCAAAATTAGTAATATGAGCGGCCGCGACCGATGTCGGCGAACTACCGAGTGTCAGTGACATGATGGTGGCCGCTCGCTGTCCGCTGCTGCGTTTCGGCGTTCATATTGATATGTTTCATGCATGCTACGAAGTTGGCACGGATCAAATGTAATAAACATAGTTTTCTGCGCTTGGGCCTTGGAAAACTGTGGGCCTTGTCAACCAGTTGTACCTTAGTTGTCTTTTGCACATAATAGCATGACCACTTGCAATTATATCCTGTATAATTGCCAGTCAAATAAATATTTCTGTTATTGTATCACTAACACCGAAACAAATTACAATTTATTGCAATTAAGCCTAAATTAACTTACCTTACACACTTCGTGTATTGTTTTCATTTTGTATGTATAGGCAAATACTGGTACAATATTTTGGTTGGTGGTAGGGCTCTTAAGCCCGCCTGGCTAGCTACCACCATCTTATCTAAGTCTGTCGCCATAACAACGATGTTAATAGCATTGTTGTGTTCCGACAGTATAGAGATAAGTCAATAGTCAATAGTCAAAATATATTTATTCAATAAACTCAATTAATAAGTACTTTGAAACGTCCAAATATTTTTTAACCTACCACCCATTCAGGACATCATTTTTTAACTGTGGCAAAGAACGGGCGCAAGAAACCACAGCGCACAGAAGCAACGACATTTACAAAAATATATATATTATATGTCGTTACCAGGTCACAAAATACAAAATATGAATTTGAATGTAAATAGTTTAATTAAATATGGTCCTCTATATAAATTAATTATAGGCAAATAGAAATAGCTGTTGGAGTAGGTACTTGGAGCATTTCAGACCCAAGCTGTTTTGTCTTCTGTATAATCCGACACTTTATAATAAGCTTTTTATAAAGCTTTTCTTTGATTTTGATTTTAAACTTATCAAGATCTAATTTCTGAATATCATTTGGTACTTTGTTGTATAATCGTACACACAGACCCTTAAAAGAATTATTTACTTTATGGAGCCTAGTATAAGGCACTGCTAATTTGTTCTTACTTCTAGTATTTAATTTGTGAATATCACTGTTTTTTGAAAACTTTTCAATATTTTTATGAACATACACAAGATTTTCATAAATATATTGTGATGCAACTGTCATTATACTTATATCCTTAAATCTCTCAAATCAAATCAAATCAATCAATCAAATAATTTATTTGCTTAAATATTGTGTACAGTCAAGATGTTACATTCATTAAATAATAGATCTACAATATTTTTACCTTATTAACGTAGGTGTGCAAATATTTATATTATAAATGTCGACTCTAAATTCTGGTTTTTATTAATCATGCATAAGTCAGATCTGCTAATTCAATTAATCGTTATACATGTCAATATGGTATTAAGAAAAAAAAATTACATGTCAATATAGGATTAAGTTAATAATAAAAGAAAATAATTATTAAATCATAATAATTAAAATAATACAAAAATATTTAATGTCAACTTAATAAATTTATCATAATTAAAAATAGTTTAGATAATATTAAAAATTAAAGAATAAATAAAAATATCACATTACAATTTGTCATTTAGAAATTCATTAATCGAATAATATCCGCGTTCCAGCAGCCAACGACATAGGAAATTTTTAAAAGAGTTTTTGTCAGATGAGCGATTTCTAACATCAGCTGGCAACTTATTGTATATCTTAACTGCCATACAAAATACATTTTTATTAAAAAGCGTTAGATTGCTTTTAGGTAAGCATAATTTATTTTTTCTGGAATCACGAGCATTTGGATTCCTTTGACTGTGTGTGACGAAGTAGTCGGGATATCGTTTTACGAAAAGACATATTTCCACTATATACATGCACGGTAATGTAAGAATTTTATGTTGTTTGAATAGAAGCTTACATGATTCCCAACTTCTAATTCCACACAGTGCCCTAACACACCTTTTTTGCGCTTTAAATGCTCGTTCTATGTCAACGCTATTTCCCCAGATTATTAGGCCATAGCGTAAGACTGCGGCAACATAACCATGATATGCCTGTAACGCAATATCAAACGAGGCGATTCTCTTAATTCTACCAAGTGCAAAAACAAATTTGTTAATCTTTTTACATCTCTCTGAGAGAGTCACCAGCCTGTAGGTTATATATTGCTCGAATAGCCCTCTTCTGCAGCACAAAGATAGTTTGAATGTCGGCAGCATTTCCCCACAGTAAAATGCCGTACGACATTACACTATGAAAGTAACTGAAATAAACTAATCTAGCTGTATCAACGTCAGTTAACTGACGGATCTTCATTACTGCATAAGCCGCAGAGCTAAGTCTATTCGACAATTTAGCTATATGTGGGCCCCACTGAAGCTTGGCATCCAACGTGATGCCTAGAAACACAGTGGTGTCCACAGGATTCACATTCTTATCTTTAATTTGTACACTAGTTATTACCTGCTTAACATTAGGCAATACAAATCTTACACATTTGGTTTTTCCCTCGTTTAATAGCAAGTTATTAACACTAAACCAGTGAACAATCTTTGAGACCGCATTATTCACATCGTCATAATTTGGGTGTCGTCGTTTCACTTTGAATAAAAGTGAAGTATCATCAGCAAACAATACTATTTCATGACTGTCTTTTACAAAATAAGGTAAGTCATTAATATAAACCAAAAACAAGAATGGACCAAGTATTGAACCCTGCGGAACTCCCATTTTAACCACTGATCCCGGAGATCTTTTACCGTTAATGTCGACCTTTTGAATCCTGTTACTCAAGTATGAGATTAGAAGGCTCAAAGAAGCATCCCTAATTCCATAGTGGTTAAGCTTCCTGACCAAAATTTCATGTAAAACACAATCAAAAGCCTTGGATAAATCACAAAATACCCCTAGGGCATCCTGTGATTCCTCCCAGGTATCAAATATTTGGATTAAAAGCTCAACACCGGCGTCAGTTGTAGAGCGACCCCTAGTAAAACCATATTGTTTACAATGTAAAAGTTTATTTTTATAAAAATGAATTTGCATTTGGTCCAGCATTAACTTTTCAAAAATTTTACTAAATGTGGGTAGCACAGAAATAGGTCTAAAGTTAGAGGGGTCAGAAGTGCTACCTGATTTAAATAATGGAATTATTTTACTATATTTCATGAGGTCAGGAAAAACACCACAGTCAATGCATTCATTAAATATGCAAGCTAAAACTGGAGCTATTGTCATAATTACAGATTTAGCGACGTCCACGGAATTACCCCACAGATCAGCAGTTTTCTTTTTATTGAGAGTGTTAAATGTTTTTATTATATCTATAACACAATTTTTTTGAAAACTGAAATTATTTTCACAATCTTTAACATTCTCCTTCAAAAGCTACAGTGGGGGAGGAAATCAAGGCTTTTGTAGTTGAAACTGGAATGTCAGTAAAAAAACCTCTCAAATGCTGCAGCAACATCAGCATCAGAAGTCAAGGTTTTATTATCACAATTTAAATTGTACTCATTATTACGACTTTTGACCTTTCCTGTTTCACTATTTATAATATTCCATGTCATTACTATTCGTAATCTTAGAACTCAGATAGTTTGCCTTGGCTAATCGACATACTCTTTTGAATAACTTTGAATAATTTTTAACACATAATTTGAAGTCATCGCTGGTGTTATAGTTGCGTTCACCATAAAGTTCATAGAGGCGTTTCCTACTTCTGTGAATACCAATTGTAGCCCATTCATTAAAAGTTACAGTACCACTAACTGAGATCTTTTTTGGAATAAAAGTTTTATTAAATTCTGAACAATAAATGTTAAAAAAATTATTGTAAAAGATATTAGGGTTGTCATTGTATTCTAAATAATTTAATTTTGTATCTAGATTGCTTTTAAAGCGTTCCAGCCGACCTGCAGTTTTTGGTACAACAGTGATATTCTTTTTCGTCACTTGTTTACGCTGGTGCGGAAAGCTGACCATTTGGCCACAATGATCAGAGTCCAGGTTATTAATAATTTGCTTAGCCAGTGGTTTTACATTTGTATATATGTTATCAATACAGGTGGCCGAAGTGGCAGTTATTCTTGTCGGCTCCAAAAATAAATGATTCAAGTTGTATGATAGAAATAGGTTTTTAATTTTAGTTGACATCGTGGAATTTTCTAACAAATTAATATTAAAATCCCCGCAAACAATTATTGTTTTACCTACATTACGGACTTTATGTAATGCCTCATCCATAACTTTTTCGAAAAAATCATATGATGCTGAAGGAGGTCTGTACACACTTAATACAACAAACTGCTCCAACTCCACACAAGCTATTTCTATTGTTCGCTCAACCGAGAGGCTCACTATGTCTTTGCGTTCCTTTAATTTAAACTTTTTACTAACAATAATTAAGGAGCCACCATGTATTGCATTTCCTCGACTGAACGAACTTCCCAACTAGCAAATTGGTCATATAAAAACTGTGTTATACGACTTTCGGTTATATAACTGTTGAATTGATGTTATTAGACAACTACAACGTTGTGTAACCGTTATTCCTAGAACGATTTAGTCCCGTAACTAAATGGTCCACTAAATAAGTTGAGTAAACGTTTTTACGACTACTTTATACAACGTCGTATAATGGTACAAAAATATAGGTTAAGTAAACGTTTTTACGACTGTATTATACAACGTTGTATAGTGGTGCCTGTGTATAGGTTAGGTAGACGTTTATACAACTGATTTATACAACGTCGTATAGTAGTGCTTGTGTATAGGTTAGGTAGACGTTTTTACGACTGATTCATACAGCGTCGTATAGTAGTGCCTGTGTATAGGTTAGGTAGACGTTTTTACGACTGATTTATACAACGTCGTATAGTGGTGCCTGTGTATAGGTTAAGTAGACGTTTTTACGACTAATTCATACAACGTCGAATAGTGGTACCTGTGTTTAGATTAGGTAGACATTTTTACGACTGATTCCTACAACGTCGTATAGTGGTGCCTGTGTATAGGTTAGGTAGACGTTTTTACGACTGATTCATACAACGTCGAATAGTGGTGTTAGAGTATAGGTTACGTGAACGTTTTTACGACTGCTTTATTATATCGTCGTATTATGCAGTCAGGTTGTAGGTTGGATAAATAAAAAAAATATGACACCATGTATAAAGATTTTATTTAAATTAAAGGTTATCTGTTCATGTTTATTATCTCACGGAACTCTAAAACAGTTTATCATGGCCGACCATCTTGGTCGCAAGAATTCGCATTATGCGACCTTTTCATTCTATAATTGATGTATAGAAGTCGTTTCTTAACTTAGACAAGATGGCTGCTATTTTAGTATGTAAACAAATTTTAAGCAATAGTCTACAATAATTTAATTTCAAGAAATTCGAAGGGGGCGTAAAAAATTTCACAACAACACACCTATATTTCACCACAAAACTAAACGTCCTATAAGAACTAGGTGCACTGCACACATTTATCCTTACACTCTGTTCGTGTATAATATTGTTAAAGTAAATGTAAAACTAGTTAGGTAAATTATAACTTATATACCGTTTAAATTTTGTATTTGATAACACACACTTTTCCAGCAAACATCACAGGAACGAATGAATGGAATGAACTAAATGTGTACAATAAAAGTCGATGTTAAACACTTAGCCGACATTACAGTCATCTTCTAATGTCTATGCAATTGTTATAGGACTTCAGTGGTTCGATAACAGTCGGTCGAAAACTTTTATGTAACATTTAAAATTTGTAGACTGACGTTTATTTAACTTGTAAATAACAATAATGTCGTTTAATATGGGCCTATTTCGCGTTGTGTAAACGTCTACGACACGTTTATATGACCCACTTTATACAACCAAAAGGAAATGTAAAACGTTTTCTTAACTATTATGCAACGATAATTTGCCAAATGATTCTTAAAATTGAACATGAACTGATGGTCTTTAAGCCAGTGTTCTGTTATGCAAAGAAATCAATTTTATTACAGTTCATGAACAATTCAATCTCCAAATCTTTGCCCATCATTCCTTGGATGTTCTGGTGGACAATGTTTAAAGATTGTAGATTTTTTAAATTTAATGATTGACATGGGCTTTTGCTAAAGCTATTTTTACATTCATTTAATTTCATTTTATTAACAAACATTTCGCAAGAGTTTTTCTCTTTTGTCATATAATTTAATTTAAATAATTAATTGGAATGTCAGTAGAAACACTACTGACGTCTATGTCAAACATACATTGCTCAATAGAAGCAACTTGTTTAGCCAAGTTTTTGGCTGACGTTTGAATACAATAGGATAGCGATAAAGCTATTTGTCGCTTAAAATAATTTGGCAGACAATAACTATCTCTTGTCAAATAAAAATTACTAACATAATTGTTAGTGTCATTAAATGCATTATGTCATTTTGCAAAATAAATGTAATGTCAGGTTAAGCTTATGTCTAATAGAATTTTCCTCCTGTGGCAAACTACTACAATAAGGTAATGTAAACAATATAATTTTCTTTACAATTAACAAATAAGATAAGATAGCCAGTTCCTCAGTGGTTGAGGATTCCGGGTGAAGCGCGCTTCCACCTTCGGCCTTATCGTCACTTACCATCAGGCGAGATGAAGGCCAAGCGCTTACCCGTTGTAGAATAAAAATAAAAAAGTACTCTGTTCGCAATTCTATTTAAGTACTTGCCTACGAAAATAATTGAAAACTGGCTAGCAATATCGTTCTTTTGTTCACGCGTCCACAACAGGCTATACATACGTTTTTGTTAATGGCTGTCAACATGTACGGCGTTTGTTTTCTATCATAAAGTTATGTGTAGGTAAAGTCGGCTTCAAAAGTAGGTAGTTAGCACTCGTGTACCATGTCACACCAACTCGCTCTGAACGAAAGCGCTTGTTTAACGTACATACATATAATACATACATATAATCAAGACTATTATCCCCGAAGGGTTAGCCAGAGACTATGCAATGAGGACAGCAAAAGCAGTCCTCTACCAAAGTCCACTTTTCACCAAATAGCGACTGCGCATCTGCTCAGCGTGACAGGTGGTGAGCCCATCGCCGCTCTATGCTTTTGGATGTGTGTGCAGTCTTTAGTCTGTTAGTCGAATTTTACGACACCCAAGGGAACAGTGGGGGTGGTAGTATTCTTTCACCGCTACGCGACGCCGAAATAAAACTAGTGTCAGGAGTTGGTATACCATCACACACAGCACTTAGTGTTTAGCTACTTCTAAGGCCGATTGTAGTTTGATTTACATTGTATTGGGCAATAAATAGTGAATAGAATTAGGCGGTACCTAGCGAAAATACGCATAGCATGGCAAACAACCACATACGTATTCGTATTCACTGAAAAAGCTAATTAGCCGAACTATTTCAGTTATTCGAAGAAAAACATAATTTCAGTGACAAGAAAAAAATACTTAGTTTTAAATATAAAAACCGATTTATTAGTAAATACATCCAAAACTGGTTATTAATATACCGTAAAGAAATTAATATGGTTGCAGAAAATATCCCGTAGTTTTTTTGTTAAGTAAACTTTGTACCCGATGCATCTATAAAGCCTTTCGCATGAGCATACATTTGCTTGCTGCATCCAAGATTGATAGTCTAGTGAGTAAGTGGAATAAACGTTACACACGGACTCTGGTCCTATAATGTGGTTTCCAATTGTATGGATTTACAAACAAATAATAATAATTTAGCATGCCTTACCGCAGACTTCATGAATTTATCATCGTTATCACAGTACAATGCTTATTTTAATAGAAATGGAAGGCTACTTGACCTTATATTCTGTAGTGAGTACTGTCAGGTTAAGCTGTGTGATTGTCCTTTGGTGCCAGAGGATCTCCACCATAAGTCAATAATCATAGATATAAAATTATATTTTCCCGCTCCTCTTAAAATTGCGTATTACAAGAAAAAGCTCTTTTATAAAGCAAACTACGAGTTGATTAAAAATGCATTGAGATCTACTAATTGGAAACATATTTTTGACACCATTCATGACGTAGACATAATGACCAACTATTTTTATGATATTCTTAATGGTATTATAGATAAGTATGTCCCAACATCAAATTCTATACCTAAACACAATTATCCCCTTTGGTACACTCCTCCACTTATAAAAATATTAAAGGAAAAGGCTAAATTTCACAAGAAATGGAAACGTTACGGAAACTTAAGTGATTATCAAACGTTCTCACTTTTAAGGAGTAGATTAAAAAAAGTGGAATCAGATTGTTACAAAAATTTTATTCAATTCTCGGAAGACAAAATTAAAACACACCCTAAATTCTTCTGGTCTTTCGTAAAATCAAAAAATGTAACTAGTGGTATTCCAGAAATCATGTCATATAATGGTCAAGCTTTATCGAGTGGTAGGGAAATCTGTGACGCATTTAATAAATATTTTCACTCAGTATTTATATCTAGGCCGGATTCTGATTTTCAATCTCCTGTCAGGCCTAAAAATTTGCCCTCAACTGTGGATGTTAACACTATAAATATTAGCCTTGATACTGTTTTAAAGGAGCTTAAACTAGTTAATGTTCATAAGGGGGCGGGTCACGATGAAATCCACCCCATCCTCATATCCAACTGTGCTAAAGAACTTGCAATTCCTCTCACAATAATCTTTCAGCGTTCCATTCAATCTGGCGTTTTCCCTAACAAGTGGAAAAAATCACTAGTGACTCCCATTCCAAAAAACAAAAAAAGAGATCAAATATCTGAGTACAGGCCTATTTCTAAGTTATGTATCCTGGGTAAGATTTTAGAAAAGATTGTTACATCTCAACTCTCATTCTTTGTTCATAATTACATACCTAGCCAGCAGCATGGTTTCTTTAAACGTCGTAGCGTCGATAGTAACATGCTTACATTCACCGATTTTTTGACACGTGCCATGGATGATGACCTGCAGGTTGACGCCGTGTACACCGACTTCTCCAGGGCTTTCGATAAGATAAACCATGATTTACTTGTCAAGAAGCTTGCGGTGGCCGGTGTGCATGGTTTTCTTCTTAGATGGATCGAATCCTATATTAAAAACAGAAGTCAAGCAGTTTGCGTGAAGGGATATTCCTCTCAATTCCTTCCTGTGCCATCAGGAGTTCCACAGGGATCCCATATTGGTCCATTGCTCTTTTCTCTTTATATCAGCGACATTGGTTCTGTACTGAACAACTGTAATTTTTTACAATATGCTGATGATACTAAGCTTTATACAATTATTAGATCGATTGAAGACTGCCATAAATTACAAAATGATTTGGTTGCCCTAGAAAAGTACTGTAAATCCAACCAACTGTATCTTAACAGTGGCAAGTGCAATATTATATCATACACACGTAAAGTAAAAAATATTACATATGACTACAAGTTAAATGGCACAAACATCATAAGAGTGACCAGCATCAGGGACCTGGGAGTAGTTATGGACTCAAAATTGTCATTTGTTAACCACATAGACCATATACTAGGTACTGCATTCCGTAATCTTGGGTTCATATTAAGGATAAGCAAACCCTTTAATAAAACAATAACGTTAAAAATACTTTACTTTGCCTTTGTTCGATCAATTCTTGATTTTTGTAGCACGGTTTGGAGTCCTTGTTATCAATTACACATAAAACAAATAGAAAAAGTACAAAAAAAGCTCATTAAGTCCCTAAACTATCGTAATAACGTTGTAGATGAACCATATAGTGACTCATTACATAGGTACAAATTATTATCCCTCTGCAATAGACGCAAAATGTTTGACATTGTATTCTTATATAAAGTTTTAAATAATCTAATCGACTCCTCTACACTCCTTAACAGAATAACCTTCATGTCCCGTGTTCGACTCCCAGTGCGCTCCTCACGGACACCTACACTTTTTGTTCCTCCAAAATTAAGAAAGAATTATACGCGTAACTCGTTTGTCTACCGTTCCACCAACATTTACAATAAAGAATTTTATGAAATTGACATCTTCTATTTGTCGCTTTCATCATTAAAACAGAAATTGAATGAAAAACTAAATTAATTGTAATCCAGCCAAAATAGTTTTATTTAGTGATATGTTTTTGTTTGCTTGTGTTTTATTGAGAGATTTATTTATTTTTGATTTGTGTTAAGTTAACTTATAACTTCTCTATCTGAGAATCTAAGTCTAACCATACTCATAATGTTATGTTATTTGTTTTAAACTTTTAGGCACTGTAGGTCTGTATTGTTAAGTATGTCTGTATTTTATATTTTTTGTATTAATGACTGTTTGTTGCCAGAATAAAAGAAAAAATAAATAAATAAATAAACACTAAATACTTTATTACACTTTTGTAAGCCTAAAATTTTATCTGATCTTTGCAGAAATAAAACCAAAACCGGCGGGTTTGGCGCCGTAATTTCGTTTTACGCAGCAGTTTATCTGTTATTGTTCTAGGAAGAGCCCTAATAACAATGACCTTTTATAAATAGACTAGTCATACGTGAATGAATTACATTTTAAAATGGCGAAATTGTTTCTATGACGTAATACACGTCTAAAGGGAAAATCATATCATCAGCCTATTGTTAAAAAGAGATAGACAATATTTTGACTTTTGGTAGATAAATAGATAGATAGATAGATAACACTTTTATTGTAATAGTTTACATTTTACAACACGAGACATAAAAATACAAGTACAATACATAGTTACAATTTGGCGGTCTTATCGCTATAAAGCGATTTCTTCCAGACAACCAGTCGGATGGAGAGAACTTATACACGCTAAAGTCGGAGGTGTAAACATAATTGTAAAAATTAAAGTAAATATAGAAAACATATTAAGTATACTTATTATTTAAATATATATATTATAATAAATACAAATATATATATACACAAATATAATAGTCTCAGGTAGGAAGTAGCGGACGAAGCAATCTATCAGCTGGATAAGGTTAAAGGGAGAGGTAAAAGTTTTTTACGAGCTCCTTAAATGCGTGAATAGATTTCGCACGCCTGATCGCAACTGGTAGCGAGTTCCAGAGGCGGACACCTTGAAAGGAGAAGGAACCATCGTAAAAGGTGGTGTTGTGGGGAGGGGTTTTAAGGGCAAGGTTTTCTGATGACCGTAACGAGCGTGATTCCGAACAATACAGAAAACTGAAACGTTCCTTTAGGTAGGAAGGATAAGTTGGATTAAACAGTACATTGTATAGAAGGGCGAGTATGTGTGTATTCCGGCGAAGACGACTATAGACGACGGTAGATAGGAAGCCACTTGAGTTTGGAGCGGTATTCAGAAACATGATCATACTTGCGCAAGCCAAATATGAATCGGATACAAAGATTTTGAAGGCGCTCAAGTTTATTTAGCTGGTCCTCCGTGAGATCAAGATAGCAGGCGTCAGCATAGTCTAAGACAGGAAGCAGCAGAGATTGTGCTAGCGCAACTTTAGTGGCAGTGGGTAAAAAGTTGCGTAGTCTTCTTAAATTTCTTCTTCTTCTTTTTGTGCAGTGCCGTTCCCCTTTGGATTTCGCCAATATCCAGTTTTTCTTCTTAAAGTTGCCGATGATGCGAAAAGCTTGCGGCTGACAGCTTTCAGCTGCGGCCCCCAACCCAAGCAGCTGTCAATAACTATACCCAAATTAGCAACAGATTGACTGAAGGGGATGGCCACTCCATCAAATTCAACCTTAGGAAGGGTTTCCCAGTTGATCTTGGAGAGCAACCTAGAGCTGCCGACCACAATAGACTGCTTTTTCCCTGGATTGACCTTAAGTCCATAGGCTCGACTCCAATCAACGATTCGTTGCAGGTCTGCGTTGATAGATTCAACAGCTTCGGCGAGATTACCCAATGGTGCCTGACAATATATCTGTAAATCGTCTGCATATAGGTGGTAGGAAGAAGAGAGGTTTTCAGAAATGGAAGTGATGTATATAGTAAAGAGAAGAGGTGATAAAACGCCACCCTGCGGGACCCCAGCAGTCGAGTCACACCACGAAGAAAACTTCTCCTCTAGGCGAACCCGCTGCTTGCACCCGTACAGGTAGCTGTGAAACCACTCAATTACCGTTGGAGATATGTTAAGAGAGCGCAGCAAGGATAGAAGGATGTCAAAGTTAACTGTGTTGAAGGTGTAGCTACCTACACAGCTGCAAGACATAAATTACGACGCGCGCTCCCGCGCTTCGATGTTACATGTGTCTCGTCCGATGACCGCCGCGCAATAGCGAGCTTACAGAGCCGCCGCGAATATATATATATGCGGCGCGCATCGACAGCCACGCGACTGCCGCGAGCCGCGTTCATTTATGAACACTTAATAAACTGCTTTGTATATACGCCTCTAGTTGTAACATGTAAAATTTGTATATATTAGGCTAAGTTTTCCAATAAATTCATTCCAATCTCAAGAATAGATGGTGTTATTACTCTCTAAACCCCCATCGGCTAAAGTGGTGACCCCGAACAAGAAGAACATTAAGAAGCAACCTACCTATAATCAAGATAGTCACTATGGCCGAAAAATCCGAGGAATTAAGCAGCTCAAGCTCCAAACCAACTACGGAAGTCTTAAGCATCGCCTTATCTATGCGTGTACCACCATTCTGGCGTGACCAACCTAGACTGTCGTTCATCACGTTCGAAGCCGCAACACACGATCTGAAGAAAGGCCAAACACAACTAGCCCAACTGGTGATAGCGCAGCTCGAGAAACAAGACATCGAGCGACCTACTGTACAACCCGCCAGCTGAACAATACTACACTGCGCTTAAGTCAAGACTGATATCCGCTTATGAAGAGTCAGAAGGACGCCAGTTCCAAAAGTTGCTATCCGAAATGGAACTAGGAGAGCAACGGCCATCTCAGTTCCTACGCCGCATGCGTGACCTTGCTCGTGACAAAGTCCCAGAGTCAACACTACGACTCATGTGGATGAACCACCTTCCCGCCCATGTGAGATCCGTACTCGTCGTGAGTGACACCATCAGCAAGACCGCCGCACTCGACGAACTATCTCTACTCGCCGACAAAATGATGGAGCAGACACAAGAAGTCAGCGTCGTGTCGTCATCGTCAGCAAACCACCAACAACCTTCACCGACACAACCGAACTCTGAAACACAATACCTAATTGAAGAAATACGAAGATTGTCACTCGAAGTCGCATCGCTTCGCACCCGCCCGTCGCATTATCAAAATAACTACCTACGAAGCCGTTCGCCGTACAATCGACAACAACGCACTCATCGCAACCGCCCTACGACACGTTCGCCGTCTTGCTCTCGCACTACGCAACGCACCGACTATATACCTACACCTGATAGCGATTATTGCTACTACCACCAACGTTTTGGAAGAAAAGCAAGAAGATGCCAATCGCCGTGCTCTTTCAACAAGTCGCAACAACAACCACAGCAACATAATAACGTCGACGAAGCCTCGTTAAACTATCAAGAACGTTAGACGAGGCGGGGTCGGACGTTCTAGGTAAATCTTACCGTCTCTTCGTTACCGACAAGAAATCAAAACTGAAGTTTCTCATCGACACTGGAGCAAACGTATCAGTTATTCCAAGGAAGAAAGAGACAACAATGAAAGTTTTACCATTCAATCTGTATGCTGCGAACAACACCACGATAAATACCTACGGCGAATTATCACTCGAACTCAACCTCAACTTACGAAGACCGTACAAATGGAAGTTCATCATCGCCGACGTCAGCAAGCCTATCATTGGAGCCGATTTCTTATGTTACCACGATCTGCTGGTAGACCTGAAGAACAGAAGACTACTAGATAACGTCACTAAGTTATCAATCGTCACTCCAGGCTGCTACACCGATGTACCTACAGTTCGCAGTATCGACTTAGAACAACCATACCACGACATTCTCAACGAGTTTCCCGGTATCACAAGACTCACTGCAATGAAACTTACTCCGAAGCACCAAGTGGAACATTATATCGAGACTACTGGCCCGCCACTACACAGCCGAGCACGTCCGTTACCACCACATCGCTACGAGAATGTAAAGAAAGAATTTGAGTCTATGATCGAACAAGGATGCAGACCAAGCAAGAGTCCATGGTCAAGCCCACTACACGTTGTACCTAAAAAGAATGGAGATCTTAGAATGTGTGGAGACTATCGCCGACTCAATGCAATAACGAAACCAGACCGTTATCCGATTCCACGCATCAAAGACTTTACCTACCAACTCGCCGGAAAGAAAATATTCTCAACAATTGACCTCATACGAGCGTATCAACAGCTACCTAACAAAGAAACTGACATAGAGAAGACAGCCATCATCACACCATTCGGGTTATTCGAATTTCCACGAATGTGCCCAGGTTTGAAGAACGCTGGACAGACTTTCCAACGTTTCATCCATGATGTGCTACGAGGCCTAGATTTCGTCTTCCCGTTCCTCGACGACGTACTCCTGGCTTCAGAGTCTGAACAGCAAGACCGCGATAACCTACGTATCGTATTACAACGCCTAGAAGACGCCGGTATCACTATCAACCCGTCAAAATGCAATTTCGGCAAGAAGAAAGTCAAGTTTCTTGGTTACGAAGTATCCGCTAACGGTATCATACCGCCTCAAGAAAAAGTCCAAGCAATCTCTGAATATCCAAGACCGAAGACAATACAACAACTCAGAACATTTCTTGGCATAATTAACTACTACCGCGAACATATACCTAACGCCGCATCAGTACAAGCTCCGCTCAACCAATACCTACACAACTCGAAAAAACGCGACAAGACCGAAATTCAATAGACAGACGAAGCAATCGCATCATTTGAAAACAGCAAGAAATGCCTACAAGACGCCGCGCTACTTGCACGCCCGATTAACTCCGTCCCGCTCGCACTAATGTGCGACGCCTCTAATACTTGTGCAGGCGCCGTACTACAACAATATGTTACCAAAATATGGCAACCACTGGGATACTACTCGAAGAAATTCACCGCCACGCAACAAAAGTACAGTACCTACGACAGGGAATTACTTTCAATCTACATGGCAATGAAGCACTTTAGAAAAATGTTCGAAGGAAGAGAACTAATTGTCTTTACCGACCACAAGCCAATTACCTACGCACTACATAAACAGTCATCCGATAGCGAAACACCACGCCGCTCAAGACAACTACTATTTATCAGCGAGTTTACAACCGACATTCGTCATATCAGTGGAAAAGACAACACAGTCGCCGATGCACTATCCCGCATCGAAACAATCACATGTCCATTAACAATAGACTACGAACAACTAGCAAGACAACAACAAAATGATCCCGAGTTACCTGCGCTACTACAACAAACCAACCTACAAGTAAAGAAAATCAAGATACCTAACACCGATTACGACATCTACTGCGAAACATCAACATCCAACATTCGTCCGTACCCACCACATGACTTTCGACGCACCGCATTCGACGCACCGCATTCGACGCAGTACACAGAGTCAGTCACCCCGGTACGCGAACAACAAGAAAGCTTCTACAACAACGCTACTTCTGACCCGCGATGAACTCCGACATTGGGACATGGACGAAGACGTGTGTATCCTGTCAACGAGCGAAAGTACAACGACACACGCACAGCGACATATCATCATTTCCCGTGTGCGAAAGATTTCAACACCTACATATCGATATTGTCGGAGCGCTAACAACAAGCGAACACGGACATCGATACCTACTCACAATGATAGATCGCACTACGCGATGGCCCGAAGCTATACCTATTCAAGAAATAACCAGTAAAAACGTCGCAAAATATGTTTACGAAGCGTGGATAACAAGATTCGGATGTCCCCAGACAATAACTACAGATCAAGGACGTCAGTTCGAGAGTCAGTTGTTTCGCGCGCTAACCCATCTACTTGGCGCCGAAAATACAAGAACAACGCTTACCATACAAAGCAACGGAATCGTCGAACGCTGGCACCGATCACTGAAAGCCGCGTTAATGTCTAGACTACACTGCAACTCTAAATGGATCGACGAAATACCTACAGTGTTAATGGGACTCCGAGCTGCAATACGAACCGACACCAACACCAGCGCAGCGCAACTAACATATGGTCAAGCAATTCGTCTACCTGGTGATTTCATCACACCATCTTCATCACCATCACCTGCCGCTGTCAACCAAGAGTTCGTGCAGAAGCTTCACAAATTAATCACCGCGTGCACACCAACATACCTACCGCATAACAACAAGCGTAGTATGTTCGTGCATAACGACCTATCGACGTGCGAATCTGTATTTCTACGTATCGACGCAGTACGTAAACCACTGCAACCACCATACGAAGGCCGGTATCAAGTACTGAAACGAAGCACCAAGTTCTTTGAAATACAACTTCCTGGAAGAATCGCCACCGTGCCGATAGACAGATTGATGCCTGCCTACACTTTGAACACCGAAGAAACAACTACGTCGCCGGCGCCGTTACAAGACACACAAGCCGTCCAGCCACGAGTAACATCTGATCCAGCAGCAGCAGTAGAACCAACGCTCAGAAGAACCCGTTCGGGCAGAAGTGTCAACACTCCCGTAAGCTTCGCTTGAGGGGGAGTCCTGTAGCTACCTACACAGCTGCAAGACATAAATTACGACGCGCGCTCCCGCGCTTCGATGTTACATGTGTCTCGTCCGATAGCCGCCGCGCAATAGCGAGCTTACAGAGCCGCCGCGAATATATATATAAGCGGCGCGCATCGACAGCCACGCGACTGCCGCGAGCCACTTCAGCCGCTGCGTCATGCCAAACGCAGCGCACCCTAGCGTTCATTTATGAACACTTAATAAACTGCTTTGTATATACGCCTCTAGTTGTAACATGTAAAATTTGTATATATTAGGCTAAGTTTTCCAATAAATTCATTCCAATCTCAAGAATAGATGGTGTTATTACTCTCTAAGCCCCCATCGGCTAAAAAGGCATTACTGAAGTCCAGCAACGTTAGCACAGTTAGGTGACCGTTTTCCATGCCGAGGCGGATGTCGTCAGTGATCTTGACTAAAGAAGTGACTGTGCTGTGACCTGGGCGAAAACCGGATTGGAGTGGGTTTAGGAGTTTATTAAAAGAAAGGAACTTACTAATTTGGTTGTGGACAAGACGCTCAAGGACTTTGGATAGAAAAGGAAGAATGGAAATTGGACGATATTCGGAAAATGATTTTGGGTTACCTTTTTTAGGAAAAGGAATGATTTGAGCGTCTTTCCAAGTGGAAAGGAATACAGCATTGGAAATGGAACTATTGAAAAGGAAAGTAAGGACTGGAAGGATGACATCAAGGATTGGTACTAACATATTGCGGCTAATGCCGTCATTACCTACCGCATTGGAAGCAATTGACAGCAAGCTCTTCTTAACATCACAATCCGATAATTGGTCAAATGCAAAGGGAGAAAGATCAGGAACAGGTATGGTAGACAGTTTTTGCAATGTGGTCACTTTATCGGCATCACTGATACATGATGAGGAAGAGAAATGGAGATTTAGTGAATCAATATTAATATTGTGTGAAATGGGATTATGTTTTATCTTTCCGATTCCAAGCGACCTGAGGAATTTCCAAGCTTTAGATATGTCTACATTTTCTACAGAATTATGGATGTGGCGGCGTAGCGCATCCCTACACGCCCTATTGCAGCGATTACTAATCTTAGCATAGTTTAACTTATTGTGGTCATTAGGTCGTAGTTTAAATCTGTTTTTTGCTGCAATTTTCTTATGCATCAACATTTTTATATCGTCTGTCAGCCATGGCGCTGGGAGATGTTTTATTTTAACTGAACGAAAAGGTGCATGCTTGTTATACAATGTGGTTATAAGTGAATTAAATATACCAACCTGCTCATCAACAGTCTGAGCGAATGTTACAGGAGACCAATCGATATTGCAAGCGTCAACACGAAACGCATGTTGATCCATACCACTAAAATTGCGCTGAAGAATGACTTTGGGCTTAGCTTTAGGAGGACGAACTTTATAGGACAAAAATATGAGATCATGATACGAAAACGCGTCGGTCGAGCATTGACCGTGCTTCGCAACATGCTGGGGAGATGAAACTATTAACAAGTCGAGAAGAGATGGAGTGGAGTTAGGGAAATGATGAGTGGCAGTAAGTGGGAGGATATTTAAGTTACTAGAACCAATAACGGATTGAAGCGAAGAAGTACGTGAATCGTTCCTAAGGAGGCAAGTGTTAAAGTCACCCATGATAATTGAGTGGCTGTAGGAGGGAATTAAATCATCGAGTAGTTTCTCGAATGATGTGAAAAAAATTACAAGTAAGGAAGGGCTGTAGTAGACTCCGAGCAGGATTTTATTGTAAGCAAGAACAACTTCAACCAATAAATGCTCGCCTGCGTTAGGAGGAGGTGGTTGTGCCGAGGGGCTAATAACGGAGAAAGGAATGTGAGCACATATAGCAACCCTGCCACCCCTGGAGCCAGTACAATCATTTCGTATGAGATGGAAACCGGGCAGAGCATAAGAGGTAGAAGGTAAGCACGGTTTAAGCCAAGACTCGCAGATTAATACAGCATTAATATTTTTCTGATCGAGTGACGCCAGCATGTCTGAATAATGAGCCAGAATACTTTGCGCATTTATGTGTATGACATTAAAATTTTTTGGTACATCAGCAAACTGACACTCAAGTGTCTCGGAAAGGGACGGGAGGATGACAAAACTGTCTTCATCACTACTACTAGAAGATATAGAAAGATAATTTGAATCATCACCTGAGGTTGACATAAAATAAATAAAATAAAAATAATATAAATAATAAGATAAAACTATTCACCAAAATATTTCAAAACAAAATATAACCAAGCTAACTCCACCTGCTGGTTTGTGCAATTGCAATTTAACTAAGCAGCTATTTAAAAACAACAACACAACACAAAAAAAATATAATAAAACATGGACAATTACGCGTGGACCCGTTGCGAAAATTAATTATAAGAAATAAAATAATAATAAAATTAAGACAGAAACTGCTGCAATACTAGCAGAACCGGAGCGCAAAAAAAAAAAGATTTGACATGTCGTATGGTTTATGTCAATGTCATTTTAATAAATTGCGAGAACTATGAGAAATCGTAAAGTTATCGAGAGGGTGAACAATTATTTAAAATATTTTATGTACCTTGCAACGAAGAAACCGGGTCCACGGAAAAAGTCTACCTAACAAAAACAATAGGTACAACACAAACACTTGATGGCAATAACCAGTGTCACTTTTTAGTGGTGCCTCCGGCTCGCCTTGTTTTTGGCATTGCAGGTTCCGGTACTCTTGCCGCAGCAGCCACAGGCTTGGGTTCATCCACTAACGCAAGCTTTTGGAGCTCAGCAAGTGAGCTTATACGGCTACGCTTCCCGCTCGAACTCACCACGAAGACGAATCCCTGGCGCGTAAAACATCGTGTGACACCAAACTTCTGACGCGCCGCCATAAATGTGTCATGCCGTGGCTTTGTCAGGAACTCGGAGACCGTAATACCGGAGCCTTTTAACGCCGTCTTCGCATGCCAGATCTTGTCTCTAACGTCGAGATCGCGCAGCTTCAGTAACATCGACCTTGGTCGATCGCTTGCTGATGTGCGGCCCATTCGATTACAGCGGCCTATATCCTTAGCCGAGAAACTAGACAGCTTCAAGCGGTCGACAACAGTGCCCACAACAACCGCAGCTGCATCTTCGTTAGTTTAGGTAGTTTAGGTAGTTGACCAATGAGCTCGTAGAATTTATGCGCTATCTCGGCCGCCATTGTTTTTCTCTTTCACTCTTACAGAAAACATAGTATACGCTCCTCACTCATGCATATCGGATTGGCAACATGGCAAATGTCATCACTTAATGAAAATTTGTATTTTAAATTTATATTTACAATACTTAAGAATGAAATAAGACATTTTTATTGTCTCTTACGGTTGCAGTATAATTTTTACAATTTCTGGATACACAGGAAGGCATTTTAACCAATTAACAAATCGAAAACTTATAAAGGTAACGATCGTGTGTAAATCGTGTTGACGTGACACTGACTGACGTGTGTGTGACTGAGTGCAACTCGGGCAATTACCTTAATTTGTCCTTGCCACTATGGAGGCCAGGCAACGTATCTAAACATAAAATATCATTGCGTAACAACACAGGGCCCTGATTCTGTATGACAACATTACGATTCCTTGTTTCAAAACCACGTCAATTCCTTAAAATGTTACGATATCTTTCAAAAACGTATTCTCTAAGACAATTGAACGAAACCTTGCCACAGTATAAATATGAGCTAAAGCAGTACGGAAGCTGGACCTGTTTCTTGTTTTATATACCTACGCGCCAATTGAGCGTTAGGGTTGTCCTCTTATTTTTGTAAAATTGATAAAGTTTTTGTTTAGTTAGCGATGTATCTCAGCTAGTTAGCGCTTTTTTTGAGATAACTAGCAAAGCTTATGAGTTGTCACTTTTAATTTTTATAAAATTACCTTTTAATTTTATAAAATTAAAAGGTAATTTTTCTATTATTTATCAAAACGTTTGTTTGGTTTCTATAATGATCAAATAATCGAATGAATTGACTAGTTTACAAACAAAATTGTGTAATTAAAAAATCTTTAATATTTTAAGTGTCTTTATTTTTCGTTAGTTATTATAAATTACTCACTGAAAAATACTTTCGCCTGCTACGACACGTTCGAAAAGCTTTATTATTAAAATTTATAGTGTAAAAAATTCTCATTCTAATGAATAGCTTTTTTAAATAAATTATCGGTAAACATGGACACGGCACTATAAAACTGATTTTGTCTACTTCTTTATAAATTAATACAGCTACTTTACAATTAATGTGTTCTCTTTGAAAACAACAGCGAAAACTTTCGTCCATTTTCTGGATATATTCAACGAAATCATCCGGTGGTACAATTAGTAAACTCCGGTTAGACACACAGATCTGATATCGATATTTAGAGCAATCGGTCGAATAACTAAAAAGTTCAAGATGGAGGCTATTTTGCCTCATACTAATAACGGAGTCGTTGTCAAAAACCACACAGATCCCCAGATATCGATTTTCAAAGCAATCGGTTAAATAACTAAAAAGTTTAATATGGCGGCTACTTTTTCTCATTCTAATAACGGATTCATTGTCGGAAACCACACAGATCCTCAGATATCGATTTTTAAAGCAAAGTTTATTAACGATGAAGTTTCGTAGTATCAATTCTTATTATTTTTAACCATTAAAATAACGCGCGCTCAAAAAATATAAGTAAGTACTCCAAATATCACCTAAACAACCAAACGATTTATTTAAAAGAAAAAGCTATTTATTTATTAATAATAAATCATTCTTCTTTCAACATCAGCAGGAAATTTAAAAAACGAAAGCTTCGGTTTTGAAGCAGCCGTATATTACGCAATACACTCGCGGCATTTTTAAAAATCGCGCGCACAGCGCCCGCAAAATGCAACAGTGAACACTCGGTTCGACGCCACACGCGCTACTGAGAGCACTGCGATGTCCGCCTAAGGGCCCTGTAAAGACTTGCGTCTGTAGGCGTGCGTCGATTCGAGCGTATGTACGTAGCTTCCTTACTGCTCTAGCTCATATTTATACTGTGACCTCGGACCATATTTGGTCCGAGACTGTGACCTTGCGGAATGAACACGACGTTGGCGTGACTAGAACTGTCAAAAATTCCACGTTTGTTTACCGCGCGGAATCAGTGACTAGTGATTATTTCGGTGTTTTATTACAAAACTCTGCAAAGAAACTTCAAAAGGTAAACAATTATTGATATTTCGTTACAATAAACACAACACAATACTTGAGTAAAGTGTTACACATAACTTTAAATGATTAATGTAAGTACATATTTTGTGATCCTGTAGAAATAAAAATCTTTGCAACTAAGTAATTTTCGCTTTTTCTTTTTCTACATTTTAGTTTTTATAATTCTTTTTATACCCAGGTACACGATATATGATTGTAATTTATTTTTAAAGTTTTTCGAAACTTTCAATCATAACAAACAAACGTTCAAAAACCGTCTTACCTCTTAGTTTTGTGTAAGAGTATTTCAAAGAAACTTATTTTAAAAGCAATTGGTTTGACTTTTTGTTATAAACCTTTATACATGAAATAAAACGTATAGTTACAAATTATAACAATATTTTCATCTAAAAAACATGTTTTTGCCAAGTACCAACCTCATGGTCCACAGACATGTAATAGAAGCAGACTAAACATTACAACAAAAAAGCGTGCCCATTACGCCTACAGACAAATTTCATGCACACATTTACAATAAAAGGGGCTGAACTCAGGCACGCAAGGGACCTCAAGTACCTATATGTCTGTGTCATGGTCCACATATATGTCTGTGTCATGGTCAGATAAACTAGAGTTTGATTTCTAAACGCAAGTGTGACATCGTAATGTTCCATAGATAAAGTGTCTTGGATCATACAGAAATTTACAGAATAGTGTTATCTCGATTCCTTACCGTGGCAAGACGTAGGCAAGACACGAGAATGACGTGGTTTGTGCGCGGTAAGATTTAAGTGTGGAATCTAGATTGCGATACAGAATCAGGGCCCAGAAATGTGGTAGGTACCTAATAGGTACCACAGTATTAATCCTATTGGTGCTTTACGAATAATTTTCACTGCCCTTCGCTTTGAATGTGAATTGTTACATCGGTAAATAAAAGCTTCGTAGATATAAGGCATCGTTCAATTGAGTGTTCGGTATATAATAGTTTTTGTTGAAATGAAAATCGGCAAAACGGCTTTCGGAATGACGTAGGGAACTCGTGCAAACCCACTCACATACCGATGTTGTTTTCAGCCACCCAGCTGTCTTCTCACAAGGCCGGCAGATATAAATAAAAGATTGGATTACGCCAACCGTGGCCCGCTAAAGCCTCCGAAACACCGCGCTATCGGAAAGGGTATAAAATCGTTGCTTTCTTACCTACCCACTTTAAAAATGGACTCATGAATTCGATATAAAATAGCCATTTGCTCCCCATTTGCTTGCTATTCGATTGGTTTCAAACGGTTGGCAATTTAGAAGTGAAAACATCTTGTTGTAACAAGTATTTTGTGTTATAAAATTAAATAAAACACACTAGGTTTTAACAAAACACTTTTTATTGGATAATTTTTCTTCAGCTAGTAAAAGTAGCCAATGTTACCTTTGCTTTGAAAGAAATGGAAGAAAACAAATAGTAGATTGTTATACAAGGGGCTAAAATGACCCATTATATACGAGGTAGTTTTACTCCCGAGCTTTAGCGAGGGAGTAAATAGAAACCGAGTTTTAATGGGTTTTTAGCGCCGTGTGTTACACTCTGCTTTTCACTACGAATGCGAGAAAATAAAACAATCCAATACACTATGAATTGGTTTATTTTATTAAAAATTAACCCGTTAGTTGCTTTAACGACACCCAAGGGAAAAGAATGGTTGGTAGTATTATTTTGATGAGCCCATCGCCGCTCTATGCTGTTGGATAGTAGGTACGTGCAGACTTTCCATCTCTTCCCTTGGGTGTCGTCAAAGGCGACTAACGGACTAATGACTGCACATACATCCTACAGCATAGAGCGGCGATGGGCTCATCAAAATAATACTACCAACCCCTCTCTTCCCTTCGGTGTCGTAAAAGGCGACTAACGGACTAATGACTGCACATACATCCTACAGCATAGAGCGGCGATGGGCTCATCAAAATAAAAAATACTACCAACCCCTCCCTTCCCTTGGGTCTCGTAAAAGGCGACTAATGGACTAAAGACTGCACATACATACAACAGCATAGAGCGGCGATGGACTCATCAAAATAATACTTCCAACCCCTCTCTTCCCTTGGGTGTCGTAAAAGCGACTAACGGGCTAAAGGCACACCACCTAAGCACATGTGCAGACTGTGCAGTTTTTTCTTGCTGAAGCGTGGTCTGTGTTGTCCATAGATTCAAATGATTACTAATTTTACCATAAACTTTAATAATAACTATCTCAAAAAAGTTGTTGATCTAAGTAAACAGTAATACGTCGAGTCTTTATTCATGATTATTCTACATATCACTAAATACTTTTTCGTTTTTGTAGGCTCATTGTCATGTGACAGACAAAAATTTAAAAAAAAATTACTTTTTCCCCTAGGGCAAGAAAAGCTATTTTAGCCCCGCTCTAGAACGCTACAATGATGGTCTTTTTGAGCAAGAGGGGTGAAAATACTATTTCACTTACTCATAATACTTAGGACCTAACCTATACCTACTTACAACCTTCTTACAGATAAAAGAAAATTGCGGAGTGAAAAAGAAAATCGCCAGCGCAGACGAGAGCCAGTCCTCGGCATCGGCATAGGTTTTACTTACAGAACAGAAGAAAGAGGTTCAGTTCTGTGGTCTTACTCTACCGAGTATCGCACACGACGATAAAACGATGGTAATCCTATATACTACCCGAAGAGAAAAAAGACCTCTCTATACCGGTAACCACCAGTATCGAAGCGGCATGACCGTGACCCTCCATAGATTACGCAAACCACTCACACTCTCACACTCTGTCTATTCGTAATTCATCGAACAATGCGCACGCGCTGCTGTATTTTTCACAAGCATTTGGCACAGTGTATGACGAATTATGAATAGACAGAGGGTCAACGTTTGCCACTCGTCTAGAGGGCAGTTTGTAAATACAGGGTCTAACAAAATCAAGAAGCAAACGTTTGTGGGCGGTATCTATACATCATTCTGAATACAATGACAAAAAATGGGGGTTCTAGTTTTATAGTGATTTCACAAAGTTAGAATAGAATAGAATAGAATACAAATATATTTATTGTCTTTCTACATTTTTAAATTCAAGATGAGAATAATCAATCTCCCCTTTCCCTTATTCATTAAGTCTTATTCGTACTGGCACCTCGAGACCAACCGTTAGGTTATGCAAGAAGTGCCAGACGTCCCTGCGCCAGTAGAACACTCGCGCAGGAGACCATCAGCCTTAGGTCTTGACGCCAAATCAGTGCCCACCGAAGCGCGCTCTTCATTCGGTACTCATAAGACTAGTGTCTCGGGAGAGTTTCCCCGTGAACACGTGTAGTTCACTGCCTATTGTCCAGATAGGTAACCGGAGCTGTCAAGCTCGCTCACTTCTCGTTGCACGAAGGGCACAACTCGCAGTTGCCACTGCTCGGGTCGTCGACTCTAAAGTCGACTCCCAAGTGTCCACCTTGGTCGCGGAGTAGTAAGCACACTCACTTCTCGGAACCCATCCGGGCGCCTAGCCAGTTCCCACGTCCTCGTCCACACGAGATGTCAACACCAATGTCCAAAACATTAATGTCCAATGAGAACCACCGGACAAAGCTGCCAACTATAAGGGAAACTCACGTTCCCCGCAGGACTTTTCGCTGCTGGCCCCACAGAGACCGCTACTAGGCCCCGCTCGCAGTGCGCGAGTTTGGAAGTCCCGGCACACAATACCAGGACAAACGAACATTCCCAAACTCTACAGCTAACTACAAGCCACTACGAGTCCAACCCACGTCCGAATCCCGCCGGAGGTGCCGGTCAAGGCACAACCAGCGGGGGCATGAACCGGAACCCCGTAGTACCTACCCCTGAGAAACACAGCCGGACCCGTAGTTCCAGCTGCGATACCCTATCTATAGGGGTCAGTAGATAGGGACGAGAACAATCAACAGTACAAATAGTGCAATTAATACTTTAAAAAAACCTATAAAAATCAAAATAACTTATTCAAAAAAAAGACTAAAGGAAATAGCTCAGCCTAAGTTAGTTGAGGTCGGTTGAGGTTGAAGTTATGTTTTATAACAAACTAAATCAATTAAAATAATGCAATCATGAAACATGCTGTATCTTTACAAACACGCACGCAAGCGCAAACTTTTGTTTATGTTAGTCAACTCAGTGTGCTCCGATTTTAGTGTGCATGTTCGGCTATCTTTGTGTGCGTGTAGTACAGCTGTACGGGTTAGGAAAGTGTGTATATTTTGGTGAATTATAATAATGTTTTGTTGATTATCTCGGTAACGAGCCTGTAGTTTTGGACCAAATTTGATGAGCATGCTCAGTGATGTATAGATGCTCCCCTTAAACGTTCGCTTATTGATATTGTTAGACCCTTTAAACGCTAACGCAGATAGTAATACGTCAGCTCGTTCTAGTTCGCGGCACGGGCGGCAAGCATCGACGGGCGGACGCGGTCTTTATTGCTTCTCGGTCGATAAGTCCAGCTGTCTGCCAAACGCCTTATTGTGAAAAATCTTCAATAGTCAATTATTTCTCCTTCCTCCTGCCCTCCCCGAAGAACGGCGTGTCAAAGCTGTTGTAGTATCTGCGCACGGGCCGGTCGCCCTCCGCGCCCTCCCACACCACCACACTGAGCTGCTGCACCAGCTCCATGGTGGAAGGGCTGATCATCACCTCGTGGGTGAAGCCGAAGAAGGAGGAGCGCTGTTCTTCTAACACGTCGGATCTCTAAAGCAGTAGGAGATAGGTAATTTTTTTTTATTCTACAACGGGTAATTGCTTGGCCTTCACTCACCTAATGGTTAGTGACGATAAAGTCGTAGGGGGAATCCTCAAATACTAAGGAACTGGCTAGTGGCTCCCTTATCCCTAAACAGTCAGAACACAACAATGCTATGAAGACAGACTTAGATAAGATGGTGGTAGCTAGCCAGGCCGACTTAACAGCCCTACCACCAACCAAACCAAGTACCTACACAACGATGTACCTCCAGCTGGGAATCGAACCTCTGTGTCTGAGATCGGTGGCTTTAGCCCTATACCACATAGGCGGTTAACGGTTTGCGGTACTGCAGTGTGAATACAATAGTTGAAAGGGGAAAACCTCAGCAAACGTACCTACTTCAATCAGGGGCCTATTTAATAAACGCGACAATGACAAGTGACAGGCGACAGGTGACAATCCGACAATTTGACAATATTTTGTTTAATAAAAATTAGGCTGTGGATAGAGTGCCACAAGCGGCATTCTAGTACAATCGGTTACGATGCCGTAATTACGGCATCCTAGTACAAAGTGTAGGCAGTAATAGAGTGCCACAAGCGGCAACTTAGTACGATCGGTTACGATGCCGTAATTTGACGGCATCCTTGTACGAAGCGTACAGAGTGCCACAAGCTGCATTGTATCTCAATCGGTTCGGGAACCGTAACATATTTTTTATTTGTCATAATGTTCAGACGACTTATTATTTAAAAGATATTTTTGTATGGAGTTAGATTTCTGTAGTCTAAAAAAAAAATAACCTCGTAACCTATCACGTGAGACGTGACCTACAGGAGTAAGGCGGCTAGTATTTCTGTTTTCTAACAAAAACTTTACGGCAGCTTAGGCGGCGTCACTATTAGGCTGGCCTCACACAGCCGGAATCGCTTTCTGAATTAAGAATCTGAATTCAGATTCTGAATTCAGAAAGGCCGGAATACCATACATTAACAGTATGCCCCACACGGATGCTGATTTTTTCAGAATCTGAATTTCTCAGATCGATCTGGAAGAATGAGCTGACGAGCGTCCGGAATTCCGTGTCTGAATATTTAAGATTCTGAATTAAGAACGCGCGTATTCCCATATATTTTATATAGAGCGGCACACACATGCTGGAATTCAGATTCTGAATTGTTTCAGTGTTGCCATTTTTTAGTAGGATCCTGCTTTTTTAGCATTTTAAAAGTAAATTTTAGATATTTACTTTGAATGTTATCTTATTGATACCTTGCTTTTAATAGTGTTTAATTTTCGATGAAGGTACTTCAATTCTTAAAAATTATAAAGGTAAATATAGCAGTTTTGATGCATTTTTATAAACAACGCTTAGCAGTTTTAGCAGGATTTACCATAAATTTTTATTTTTATATTTTATTTTTATAAAATTTGATAGCAATTTAAGCTTCTATTGAAACTTGTTAATATGGTTAAACTAGATAATGGATAAATATACATAAACATAGAAAAACACCCAGACCCGAAATCAAATAAGAAAAACAGTTTTCTCTAAATTGACTCGCTGACCGGGAATTGAACCCGGGACCTCAGAGATGACCTCACGCCAGACCCGGCGCGCTAACCATTTGACCACGGAGGACGTCAATTGGTAGGAACAGCGAAAAAAAATAGCAACCCTGGTTGAAACAGCAAGCGGTTAACTTCTCGGAGACGTTTGCATATGCCGGGAGTCACAAGACTACTGATTCCGGCTGTGTGAGGCCAGCCTTATACCGCAAAACTTACGGTTCCCTAACCGATGGAGATACAGTGCCACTTGTGGCACTCTATACACTTCCTAAAAATTATCACTGGCAAATATGTCACGGTGGAAATCTACAAATATTTCGTGTTGTCGTGACAATTTGACATATTTCTGTTTAATAAATAATTTCCCTTGACAGGCGACAGGTGATAATTTGTCCGGAAAAACTTGTAAAATTTGTTTTATTAAACACTAAATTGTCATGGCAGGTAGACATATTTGTCAATTTGTCAGAGATTTTCGACAGGCTTTTCATCCAATGTCAACGCTATTCAACAGTTAAATTAGTGCGATTAGTTTAAAAAAATGGTGTTAACGTCGTCGACGGATAACAGTGAATATTTGGTGCAAACTGTACGACGACGACGTCGCATCCACAAAGAAACTTCCAGTCTTTGTTAAATATTCCCAATCCTCTCAATTGTTCTGTGATGTTCTTCCATTTATTAATTTTCATTTCGTGTGTTAAACTATCACTAAATCTGCCAAATAAAACCTCTCTGTTTTCATAGATAAGGCCTAAAATTGTTAATTTGGCGTCTATTTCAAATAGCAAACAAAACAAGTTCAAGTCAAAAACAAAAGTAAAATTGTTATAGGTACTTTTTTTGATATTACCCCCAATGATGTTACAATAAAAAGATATAAATAATATCATTGATTACCCCCATGTAGACAACATGGGGGTAATCAATGATATTATATCTTTCATCATAAGCATACCTCGAAATGTGTGGTGACAAATATGTCGGAATTAGTGCCAAACTGTCCATTGTCATGACAAATAGTAAGTCAGAGAATATTTTCTTAGAGACTCGACAACATAAAACCTAACAATTGTCGCTTTTATTAAACAGTTTTATAGCCTGACAAATTTGTCAGTATTTGCCTGTCGCATTCGGACTTAATTGTCATCTTTGTTAAACGCCACTTGTTATGACAATTCGACTTATTTGTCAAAACGTGACAAATTTGTCGTATGGTCGCGTTTATTAAATAGGCCCTAGAAATGAGACGATCTCGTTAAATTTAAGTGGTTCCTAACCTTTTTAATCTTGGTAAGTACCTCTATGATATATAAGGGAAACAGATTTAACCCCTCCGTAAAAAATCTTGCAGAAAATGATCTTAATATCCAAGAGTTGGACTGATGATTATCCATGTTCAGAAAATATTACTCAAGTGAATCTATTACTGCAGATAAATTCTAAACCTCAAAAAAATTTCTGCGCCTCATTACCCCGCAAAATTTATTTTATTTATTTATTATTATCAGGGAAACAAACAATTTTAATAATACATACAAAAGACCCATAACAAGGCATACAAATCAGTAAAGTTTCCACCATTAAACAAAACAAACATTATAATTTATTAATAAAATAAAATAAATTAATTGTTGCAAAACCAAAGAATAAAAAGTGAATTTTTATATTAAACTAAATTAAATTGCATGTAAAATTAAGTAGGTATACTTAACAAAAATACACAAAATTTAAAATAACATAACAAACAAAAATTTTATTAAAAATTGGATTAAGATAATGAACAAATTAAAATTAGGATTAGGGAATGTCAAAATAACGCAACAGTTACAATTGAAAGTGGAATAAGTAAGTGGTCAATTGCTTAATCATACATTGCAAGTCAACTCTCGCACAAGTTTTATAGAAGACTGTAAATTCAAATTAAAGATATCGATTGAGTTGAATTTAGTGTCATGTCGTATTTGCATTATCTGAATATAAAATTATTACTTGCGTAATTGGTCCTAATAATAACTATTTTACACCCGCGGGGGTAATTACCCCCAGGTTCGGAATCCAGGTTAAGGCTAGGTGTTAGTGAAAAATGAACATAATACGTTCTTAGAATTAATTTTGGAAGTAGTAAACAGTAAAATTAAAATCTGCAAAAATTATGAAATATTGTTGAGGTTTTATTCTGTAGAAAATACCCGATGGAAACACGATTTGACAAAGTTGGCTTGATAGAATAAATTCACAAAGTTACATATTTTTGTGTCATTTTATCTTCTTTTTTGAGGTTTTATTCTTAAAATAAGTGATATTTATTCATATTACGAGTTATTTACCAAAATGAAGTTCATAGGCAACTTGAGGGATTATTACCGATCGTTTTTTTTATTACGTCTATCAATTTTTTAAAATATAAAAGGCGCCTATTCGTGCCGCTTCGCTGTTATATCCGTTCCTATTACCGTCGTACCGTCAAGACAGCGAGAGAGAAGCGCTCGAAATCCCCTTATAAGGTCAGATCAAGAGTACCCTAAACCGACGAGCATGTATGAAGAAGGTTACGACAGTAGATAAATGAAACCAAGGATGTCTGTCAGGACTCAGGATCGTAGCGAATCGAAAGCTGTAGTCTCTATCTATGCCGCCGGGTAACGGGCGTAATGATGTACCTAAGTATGTACTACTGTGTAGGACCATACAAACGTACATACATATAATCACGACTATTATCCCCGAAGGGTTAGTCAGAGACTAGGCAATGAGGACCACAGAAGCAGTCCTCTGCCATATTCCACTTTTCACCAAATGGCGACTGCACATGTGCTCAGCGTGACAGGTGGTGAACCCATCGCCGCTCTATACAGTTAGATGTTTGTGCAGTCTTTAGTCCGTTAGTCGCCTTTTACGACACCCAAGGGAAGAGGGGGTGGTAGGTAGTATTCTTTCACCGCTACGCGACAGGGTTACGGCTGTGTAGGATCACTAGAGGCAATATTTCTAAAAATCATATTTTGTTCCATGAAGTGATGATCAGCTAGAGCTGTTATACGACCAAATGCGGGTTAGTGATCGATAACAAAACCTGTGCATCGAAAAATCCGAAACACACTTTGCCTCACCTGGGAATTGAACCCTGGACCTCCGGTTATCGGGCCGAGCGCTTAGCCGAGAAGTGTAAATAAATAGAGAGAAATATATAATTTATTTCTCTCTATTTATTTTATTTCTCTTTCTGTAGGGTTTACAGCTAGGGTAATCAATCCAAATGGGTTCGTAGGGAGAATTCAAAACTTTATGAGATAAGGAAATCTGTTCTTAGAAACCACGGCGTCGATTTTAGATTTAGTAAAAATGACGATTCTATTTTTTTACTTTTACGTTATATAACCGGGAATCGAACGTGGTCAAAATTTTGTAAGTAATCGAATGTCGTATTCGTTATTATACTTGTGTACCCTGTGAGCATAAGGCCCAAATTTTGCTAAGAAATCTTTTGTAGGTAGCCATTATAGTCAGAAATTATCATTTTCAACAAAACAGGATGGATAAGTACAGACGACTCCAATCATATGGCTACTTACACCACTTGATTATTTCTTTTGTGGTGATGTTAAAGGTGAGTTTATAAATCAAATTACGTCACTGTAGAAGATTAACAAAAGCCTTGGAAAATATCTTAACACAGATGCACCCCATAAAATACGAAACGCAATCTTGCATTCGTTACTCAAGAGAATTAATTGCAAAATGGCTACCATTTTGAACATTTACCTTAATAAAATAATTGTCTTATTTTTGGGATTTCTTTCAATTATTTAAACAAGATTGATTATATTAAAAATGTGTTCCTTGTTACTTATTATTCACACCATCAACATCAACAACGAATAAACTTGCAGAATTTATAATATTATTTACAGATATATTGACCGGGTTCGACTCCCGATTACGTATCAGATTTAAAAAAAGAAAATTGATTACAGTTTTTGTTAAATTTAAAAGCGACGCCATTGTTCCTAAGAACACATTTCCCTATCTCTTATAGTTTTTGATTTATCGCTACTGAGTACTGATCCGTTTGGATCGACACTCTGTGTACTATAAAAGTCTGCGAATTTACAAGTATCCTCGGTAGTTTTTTACGAAGTATTTTATTTAATAGCAAAAATTTTACTTACCACTGATATTGTAAAAAAACTAAATAAAATCAAAACAAATCGTATTATTACAATGTACATTATTTCGCTAATATGATTACAATTATCTGTTCATTAGTAGTTATTTATATATAATAGAACTTTGCAATTTTTAGTACACCTCATGATTTTAAAATTGTAAAATGAGTAACAAAATATAAAAAATGTATTTTTGTTAAAAGGATTTTTTATGCGAATGCAATATAAACTATAAAAATATGAACGCGAAAATATTGCGATATTTTTTTATTAGCCTGTTACTATTATAGAAAAATCAATAAAACAATTCAACTTATGGCCTGTCAAATTTAGTACGTACACGCATTCTTCATAATTTAAAAAATAATCATCAATTGACATGAATGTATGTCAATTGATAATCAATGAATACATCATGTCAGCACGGCCGCACCTATTTGGATAATACCTATACCTACCTACTTTTTTGTTATTTGTAATTATTATTGTCAAGACAATAGTGTGTATGAAAAAATCTATCGTTATTTAATATAACAATAATTTCAAGATAAGAATTGTCCGTATTACTGAGAGTTCCTCTCAGTTGCTCTACGGCTGAAAAATAGCTAAAATTTATTTTATACCTATATGAAATATGTTATTTGTTTTAAAACTTTCCCGTTATACAGTTTTTTTTTATTCTACAACGGGTAAGCGCTTGGCCTGATGGAAAGTGACGATAAGGCCGAAGATGGAAGCGCGCTTCACCCGGAATCCTCAACCACTGAGGAACCGGATATCTTATCACTAACTGTCGGAACACAACAATGCTATAAACATCGTTGTTATGGCGACAGACTTAGATAAGATGGTGGTAGCTAGCCTGGCGGACTTAACAGCCCTGCCACCAACCAAACCGAGCACACAAAGATGTACCCCCCCACTGGGAATCGAACCCGGGACCTCTGGGTCTGAGACCGGTGGCATAGCCACTAGACCACAGAGGCGGTTAAACCACCACCACACCACCACCATAGACCGTTAGAGAGTAGACGTTAATAAGGCCAAAATCAATATATTTGCTGTTTTACCTAATAAAGTTAGTTTGACTTCAGCTCCATTAAAATTGTCTTTCTAGATAAGTAAATAGTCATTCATAATTAGGTTATTAAGCTTATTTTGGTATGAGCTGTGTTTTGTTGTAATAAAACAAAGGCCCTGACTTGATGATGCGCTCAACTACTGAGGAACTGGCTATCCTAAAGCAACCGGACCGGTGTTTGAAGAGAAATTATTATACTACCGTATTTTTAAACATAACAGATTACACTACACGAAATAAAGTACCTACTCATTGCAATAAATTAGAATTTATTCATTTATTTCATTTCAACTTTCATACGTAAATTTTCTTGTTTTTTTCGCGCTTCACCAGATTGGCAACGGGGAACTATCTTCTATAAATGTCACAACACGTTATACATAAGTAAGGTTGTAGCTTTATGCTGGTAAATTCGAACGTGAGCCCCATGGTCTGCGGGCGACGGGGAGGGGTGACATCTGCACACAACTTACTACTACGCCACGGGGGGAGGGAGGGGGGGGGGCTGGAAGAGTAGGGGCCCTACTCGATTGAGACTTTGTACCGTTCTTATTACAATCGAATCCTTCAATTATATCAGCTTTTTTTAAGAAAAGAAGAACATAAATTCGGTATTCATGCTGCATGATTTCAGACAGGTACTTATTATGTTTTGATAGATGTTTAAAACATAAAAGTATTTAATAGATATAGGTAAGTAAAAAATGACCACTAAAAATGAAAATTGTAAGTAAGTAGGTATAATATCTTATTATTTTTATTGTTTAGGTACCGGACGACGAAACAGTATCGAAGTGGTCAAATAACGGTACCTAGTGCCCCAACTGTAGAACCGATGGATGCTCGAGTGAACTTGAGTTTTTCGAACATTTTGCAGATGAAGAATCAATGTGCGGAATCGCGCAGTGTACGAATAGGTACCTACACGAACAACGAGAACATTCCAGAAGTCGCGATTGGAGTGATGTTGGCGCTAACCATATTTGTTTATAGCAGTTTGCATGTTGCTATCTAAAAACAAAAGGATTAGTACCTATTACAGAACATTGGTCCACGGACCCTTTGTTACATTCTCCAATTTTTCATAAACTTCTAGCAGAAATAAATAAGGTAAGGTGGGGTAAGAGGGACGAGGGAAAAGAGGAACAGCGTCACGTAAATATAAAACTATAAAGCTTAGCCCTGTGTCTACTCTGTCGATAAAACAGAAATTCGGGTGTAGTTTCCATGTTCTAACACAGATGGCGCTTTACGGCGATGGATGGCGATGTTCTAACACATAATCATGTGAGTTGAAGAAGGAGAAAAAAATCAGTTGTCAAACTACAATCAAAATCACGACTAGACGGTAAATTTTTTATAGGCATAAATAAACGATATGACGATTTGTTTAAAGGCTGTTTTTGTTGGTAAGTGCAAAGTTCATGTTGATCTTTTATTTTCCGATCTAATGTTTGTAGCACGTGTTTACAATGATTTTTGCATGTGATCGAAATCTTAACCTATAAGTGGGGTAAGAGAAACTACTATAATCGGGAAAGAGGAACATATTATTATGTCCCATTTCCCGGTTTGACTTATATGTATGTAAGTATGTATGTGTACGAGGGCGGTTTGATAAGTCCATGACTTTTGAAATAAGAAACACTCTTTTTACATACTTATATATTTTTTATTTTTCTACATAATCTCTTTTCAACTCTACGCACTTATTCCAGCGACGTTCCAACCTCTTCAACCCATCAAAAAAATATTTTTTGTCGAACCCTGAAATATAGGCCTCAGTTTCGGCTACCACCTCTTCGTTTGACGAAAATCTTTGCCCGCCAAGATATTTCTTCATGTTTTGGAAGAGGAAAAAGTCACAGGGGGCTAAATCTGGCGAATACGGAGGGTGTGGCAATAATTCGTATCCTAATTCGACAATTTTTGATGTCGCGATTGCAGACGAGTGGGCCGGTGCATTATCCTGTTGAAATAGAATTTTTTTCTTTGCTAGATGCGCTCGTTTCTTGATCAACTTTTTATTGAATTTATTTAACAATGCAGCATAGTAAGCTCCCGTTATTGTCTTGCCTTTATTCAAAAAATCGATGTAAATAACCCCTTGGCTGTCCTAAAAGACTGTGGCCATCACTTTACCAGCTGAGCAAACAGTTTTTGCCTTCTTTGGGGCACGTTCCCCGGTAGAAGTCCATTGCTTCGACTGTTGCTTAGTCTCTGGTGTATAATGATGGACCCACGTTTCGTCAACTGTTATGTACCGACGCATAAACTCACTCGGATTGCGATTATACATGGCTAGGCATTCCTCAGAAGCTGTTACACGATTTTGTTTCTGGTCGACTGTTAGTAAACGCGGCACCCATCTTGCAGAAAGCTTTTTCATGCCCAGAATATCATGCAAAATATAAAAAACTCGTTTAGTCGAGATGTGCACAGCATCACTTATTTCGCGTATCTTCACTCGACGGTCTGCCAAAACAATATCATGTATTTTATTAACCATGCCCTCCGTAGTAACCTCAATCGGCCTTCCTGGGCGCTCCGCGTCATTAGTGGTAGTACGTCCACAACGAAATTCAGTGATCCACTTATGTATCATACCATGAGAAGACGCAGAATCACCATAATACTTTTTCAATTTGTCTTCGGTCTGCTTAATAGATTCACCACGTAAAAAATTGTGTTTAATTAGCACTCGAAACTCGCTTTTCTCCATTTCCAAAGAATACTTAAAGTCGCCTAACTTTTTTGTTTCTAAAAAGCTTGTTTTCGCACCAAATTTGAAAAAGAACGGCATGCACTTCGTAGTGAGTTTACAAATATGAGACAAAAAAATATTAAAAAAGTTGTTATTTAACCGTAAAGTCATTGAGTTGCCAAACTGCCCTCGTGTGTTCGCGATTTACTTATAAACTGCTGTACCGATATATCACATGTATTTTAATAATTAAGTAATTTTAATGTTTCTGGAAAGGTTTAATGTATAATACACTAGCTTTTATCCGCGGCGTTGCTCGCAATGGTGTCTCTTAAATATCTTTCGTTTTTAAGAAATTAGATTAGCCTACCTGCTTGTGTACCGATTTTTATTAATTGTTAAAAAAGTTGTATTGGTAATAAATAGAAGTTCACTTACTTATACCATTTACCTACAGTTTATTGACCCAACGTACAGAGGGAGCCGCGCGCATTACCGCTTTATAATAAATAGATAAAATAATATAAAATGAACCAGCACCCCTCAAACCCCAAGCGGTCTCATGCGACCGCACCTACAAAAACACGCTTGACTTTGTACCGTGTTTTCATAGACTTACAGACTACTTTAGTATGAACAAGTTTGGTTATTTCGGTTCTGTGGTTCATCTTATGTATTGTTATCGCAAAATATCGCATAGTATATGCTCGATTCTGTCAAATTTGACGTTGACAGTTAGTGTCAAAAAACTGTCAAAAAAGACCAAGAAAGAAGAGGTTAAATCTCGGACCAAATATCTCCGAGGGTTAAATGATATGAATACTTTAAACATAGATGAATGATTGGTCTCGCTTGGTGCGCTCGTCTAGATACCGCGCTACCTAAAAACCACAGCTCCGTAATTGCGGTAACTCATTATTGTAGTGTGTTTATGACAATACGCAAGGATACTAGTGTGCGTGAAAAATTTGTTACCAGCTGCTCAACTGTTACCCAAGTTAATGGGAAACATATTTTTGCTGTGATGTATTAGTTAAGTTGCTGGTTATAAATGTAGCTCAGAAAATATTTAAAAATTAACAATTAAAAGCGGATATGTATCAATATAATTGTATATATTATTATGTAGGTTAAACGTAGGTTTCTTCTGTAGAAAAATGGTAGGTAATGTATAGCAATGATTAGACCTCATTGTTTAAGTAGTTTTTTTTTATTACTACCAACCCCTTTCTTCCCTTGGGTATCGCAAAAGGCGACTAACGGACTAAAGACTGCACATACATACAACAGCATAGAGCGGCGATGGGCTCATCAAAATAATACTACCAATCCCTTTCTTCCCTTTGGTGTCGTAAAAGCGACTAACGGGCTCAAGGCTTACCACCTAAGCACATGAGCAGACTGTGCAGTTGTTTCTTGCTGAAGCGTGGACTGTGTGGGCGTGGTCTGTGTTGTCCATAGATTCAAATGATAACTAATTTTACCATAAAATTTAACTATAACTATCTCAAAAAAGTTGTTGATCTAAGTAAACAGTAATAAGTCGAGTCTTTATTCATGATTATTCTACATATTGAAGCAGGTTTAGTTGCCTCAGAATAGGAATAAAACAGTGAATAGGTTAACAAGTTTAATCCTATTCTTTTAGTAAAGAATTTACAAAGCTCAGGGGGTGGTTCACGGATCGCTCACTCTGTCCGCTTGCTAGGACTTAAAAGGGACTTAGCTTTAGGCTAATCTTCCTCGTAGACTGCAGCTACCCGGAACCTGGAGCCGGCAGGCTCAGTATGCGCGCAGGGACGAAAGCGGAGTCGTGTACGCTAGGCAGCTGATCCACGCACGAGCTCTAGCAGGCAGGCAGGCAGCAGGCAGCAAGCAGCAGGCAACAGCGCACAGGCCCAGTGGGTGTAGCCTGGTACAGGAACCCGAGATTTCGGGTTATATTTTCGCGCAGAATTTTAACAGCGCGACGTTGTAAGTAATGTCGAGTGTAGGTAGACACAACAGGAAAAGAGAACTTTCTCAGCGTGTGTCTGCTTTTTATATTAGAGTAAATCGCATAAAAAATCGATATGGCTGTTAATTTAAACACAGACGCCCTTCCTTCCATACTGGCAGGGTTGTCGAGCAGGCAGAGACAAAAACAGAGCGACTAGACCATAGAGAAGACAGAATCAATAATGGCTCGCTTACACAATCGCAAAATTATAAGCGATACTCAATAATGGCTCGCTTACACAATCGCAAAATTATAAGCGATACATTACTTTCTTCTTTATTATGATTTTCCCTTTAATCAACCTTATTTGATTAAAGGAAAAATTACCTTTAGCACCTCCAGATCAAATTGTAAGAGACCACCTCAATCCGACTGGAACACGCTTTCAACGTCCCAACACAAGTAGCTAACGAAAGGATATTTAGAGTAAGTGAAACAAGCTCTGTTATTTGCGTCCTTATCAGCTGTTAGATGTGTACAATTCGCTAAAATAATTTTATTTGCCCAGCAGTAGGACGTTTATAGTGAGATCATAGTGAGATCATTTGATTTGATATTATATTATTTAGGATTTAGTATTTGTGTTTAGACAGAAATGTTACACTTCACCTGCAGGTTTTCCTCGGAAATCTTTTGTCTCGGCTATTGAGCCGCGAGGAGTCTATTGTCCTAGATGTGATCCGTGAACCACCCCCTGAGTCTTGTAAATTCTTTACTAAAAGAATAGGATTAAACTTGTTAACCTATTCACTGTTTTATTCCTATTCTGAGGCAACTAAACCCGCTTCAGTGGCGCCCAGCTCGCTAAGGAAAGCTCACTCTGTGTCGTTCTTTAACTATTATTAACTAATATTTTTTTACAGTGAAGGTGGGTGTCAGTGAATTTCTTTAATTCCGATCATACAGTAAGTTATAGTAATTTATTCATCCCTATTCATTTTAAAACCGTTCTTAACCTCGTTATTATGAAAAATCTTCAGGTTTTTTAAATTTTTACTCGGTAAAATTTTTTTTTTCGGACACCTACTTAAATTTTATTGTGTTTGTGTCATTTTGCTAAGTTACATTGAACCGGCTCTAGACAACTCACACAGGTTTAGAATACTCGATTGGACCATGGCAGAATACACTATACATTTTTTATCGCTTCAAAGAGCCGAGCTGGATTACGAAGTTGCTTTACGGGGAGTTACTCCGGGGGATTCTGTGATGGAATTACGGAGGCAAATTATAAAGCTATCTAAGGAGCATCCCTCCGAAGATATTTTAGTATCGCATTTGGATCCGGTTTTGGATATTGAGGGTATCGAACTTGCTCTGAATAAATCTTTAAAAAATTTAAAAACTCTAAAATCTAACTTTGATAAAAACTTGTTTTGTAGAACGGAAGTATTGTTGAACCACATTTATCATCGAATTAATAGGGTCGTAGTTGACGACGATGACGATTTGTTAGAAGCTAAAAATAATTTCGACTCCCAATATAAAGTTTTATTGTCGCTTAAACCTGAAACTGTTAAACAGCCAACATCGTCCCAAGGCTTGATCGATTTAGAGAAATCGGTAGTAAATTTAAATATTGAACGTAACGCCTCGGCTGATTTTAATAAAATAAGATTTAACGGCAAAACATGCGTATTGTCTTTCATACAGAGGGTTGACGAATATATCGTGTCTAGAGGCATTTCTCACGATAAGATATTGTCATTCGGTTACGAAATTTTTGTTGACGATGCTCTGCATTGGTTTAGGTGTGTGAGACCTAACATCACCAGTTGGTCTGAATCGGTGACATTATTAAAGTCTGGGTTCAGTCTGCAGGATTTTGACTATAGATTCTTGGCTGAAATTCGTTCCCGTACACAAGGTAGGGACGAGTCCATATCCGTCTACCTAGCAATAATGGACGGTATGTTTTCACGTTTGTCGAAGCCCTTGTCAGTAGGGGATAAATTAGACATTTTATTGCATAATGTAAGACCGTGCTATGCTAATGTTTTGGCCGCGACTTCGCCTATTTTTTCAATTAATGCACTTAAAGTGGCTTGCCAACATTATGAGAGGGTACAATGCCAATTCACAAATTTTCACGAGCCTCCAGGTCCTAGTGCTCAAACTCTTGCTCCTGAGTTTTCTTATCGGAGGAATAATTATTCTACTTCACTTGCAAACAGGATCGGCGTTTTTAAGTCATACGGCAGCGCTCCTAGCAAATCCTTCGTCGCGGCTATTGAGTCTAAAAATGTATATTGTCCTAGATGTCGTACGGACACACATAGACTCAGCCAGTGCAGACGGCCACGCGATATAATATGTATTCAATGTGGCAAAAAGGGTGTTCGTGCTCCTGAGTGTTCGAATTGCACTATAAATGGCAACTGTATATATCTTGAATACTATGCATTTTCACACTTTGGCTTCCCCGCCCCCTCCCCTTCCCCTCTTTTTCGGTGTTGCTTAATCTAAAGTGCTTCCCAAGGTGTTTGGGGGAATATCATTTAGTATTTAAACGTTCATATTGTCATCACTCATTATTATCAACATAAACATAATCTAATATTACGATTATTATCCATGGGCACGAAATATATATATTTTTTTTTATAAAAGAGGAAGGCAAACGAGCAGGTGGGTCACCTGATGGAGAGTAATCACCGCCGCCCATGGACACCCGCAAAACCAGAGGAATCGCAGACGCGTTGCCGGCCTTTAGGGGAGGAATAGGTTTAAGGAAGGAATAGGAATTGGGAGGAGGGGGGGGGGGAAGGGGCCTCCGGAACCCTCACTAGTCGGTCTACCACTCAGAAAAGTGAAGCGGCCGGTGCGTCTAATCAAACAGCTCGATTTAACACCCAATCCATTTTACCGGTCGATTGTCGATCGACGTCGACTTATCCATTCTACCATCGATCGATCGATTGGTCTGGTAACACCCTAATATCCGGCGTGAAATAATAGCCCTTGGTGCTGTTGTGTTTCGTTCGGCCAGTGAGGGTTCCGGAGGCCTCCCCCCCCCCGCTCACAATTCCTATTCCTTCCTTAAATGCCAGCAACGCATCTGCGATTCCTCTGGGGCCCAAGTCTGCTAATTTACGAATGGCATAATTGAATCGCAATTGGATCGTATTGTAATTGTTTGACACATTTGGTATTCTCTTACTCATGAACGCTATGCGTTCTGTTTATGGCCTACATTTCTTTGACACCGCCCCCCGGAGGTCGTTATTATATCATAACATTCGCGCGCTTTCTTTCGTCTATTTAAGTTCATAGTCCGTGTTTTTGATAGTTCCCATGTATTTTTAGTTAAAAGTTTAATAGCCTTGTTAAATAAAATTGTCCTATTCTTAAAACAAAAAAAATGTCCCAATTATTGTTTAAAAAGTAGTAATTAAAATATAAATTTACTACACAAAAATAAAAAAAAACAAAAAAGACAAAATAAATACATTTTGTAGATAAATGTAATAAAACTAAATAATTAATTTTTATTAAAAACAAATCATTGTTTTATAAAATAATAAAAGGTCATAAAAATATATATTTCTATCACATTACACCTGAACATTCAGTACAATAACACATAATGACATGTGATAGCAGGCTATGCAGGCATTCTAGGCAATCTAAGCATTATAGGGCATCTCTCTCGGGTAGGTCATGTTTAGCGTACTGGGTAATGCTATAATGCCATATTACGCGGTACGAAATGTCATGACATATGGCAGTACTCCATGGAGTACTGTTTTGCAGGGCAGGGTCGTCGAGCAGACACAAAAACAGAGCGACTAGACCATAGAGAAGACAGAATCAATAATGGCTCGCTTACACAATCGCAAAATTATAATCGATACTCAATAATGGCTCGCTTACACAATCGCAAAATTATAAGCGATACATTACTTTCTTCTTTATTATGATTTTCCCTTTAATCAACCTTATTTGATTAAAGGAAAAATTACCTTTAGCACCTCCAGATCAAATTGTAAGAGACCACCTCAATCCGACTGGAACACGCTTTCAACGTCCCAACACAAGTAGCTAACGAAAGGATATTTAGAGTAAGTGAAACAAGCTCTGTTATTTGCGTCCTTATCAGCTGTTAGATGTGTACAATTCGCTAAAATAATTTTATTTGCCCAGCAGTAGTACGTTTATAGTGAGATCATAGTGAGATCATTTGATTTGATATTATATTATTTAGGATTTAGTATTTGTGTTTAGACAGAAGTGTTACATATCCCCCCTTTTAGAGTAGGATTTTGCCTAGGAAAAATCCAATTATGTCAGAAAACAATCCTCAAGATTAATACGGAAGACCAAATTCATCTGCATACATCGTCGTATATACCCTGAATTCCATTCATTAGTCTCCACATTCTTCATACTGCAGTCATAAATTAACATATGACTACAACTTACATCCCATAGCAGCCTATCTTTAGTTAAACACCCAGTATGACTGTAGTAGCAAGAGTGTTGAATAACTTTGAAGAACTAACAATCACCCAAGACATTAACAACTGTAACCAAAGATAAAACAATCCCGAAAATTGACGGAAACCCTGCTACTCATAAGACAGTAAGAGTCAAGTTAAAAACATGAGACAATAAGATTCAATAGCAGTTATTGAAACGGTTACAGTTGAGAAGCGATCCCTATCTATTAAAAAAAAATTAATAATTTTATATTGTATTTTTTTTGTATTCTTTTTCTTTCTCTTTTTTTTAATAAGTATTCTTTTTATATTCTTTTCCTCTCTTTTTTTAACTTTATATCTGGGAATTCAACTTGGGATAGAACCAACAACGACCTCATCATATTATGTAGACCCGAAAAGCGTGTGCAATTGCACACATTTCGCCGGACAACAAAACAATATTTGCCCGAAAACCTGAAAAAGTGGATTTCCTCTTTTATTTTTTTATTTTTTTTCTTCTTTATTTAGTAAGTAAGTATTTCTATTCTGTTAGAATAATGTATTTAAAAAACTAAAAATGTATTTAAGTAGTTATAGGATAACCATCGGCTGATGAGTACTTTAAGTTTTTAGACATTGCAACGGTTAAATTTAGTTATGATTTTTCGGTATATTTGCTTAGCTTATGTTCACGCTGCTGTGCATCTGTGTATAAGTTATAGTTTCTATAAGTAAAACTTTATTCAGTATAAACTTGTTTTATTTTCATGATAAGTTTTAATAAAAATGTTTTAGGGTGTTAATAGCTAGTAGCTATAGACTTATTTTATTTAATAAGGTTTTTCCAGCGAAAAACTTTAAAAATAAGAACTTATTAAGTACTTGTATTTTTATTTTAAAATCCTTGATATGCCAAGAACCAAGATTTTTACCATGCATGTTGACGAGTTCATACACAAAGGGTGACAATTTAGCTTTAATGCGACACTTAATATATTTAGGAGCAAGTTTCTTTGAGAAGTATTTGTCTTTGTCACTTTGGTAATAAGTTTTACGCCACACAATATCACCCACACTAAATTCACAATTTTTACGACGTAGATTGTATGGACCACAATTCCAAGTATGAGACCTTATTGAGGATCTTTGTACCTTTGTGTGGTTGAACACTTTAGTCGTATTCTGTTTCTTAGTTATAGGCAAGGTACCCATTATGTCATTAGTAGACTTTTGAATTGATCCAACACATTTCCTAGGACGACCCATGAAGCTTAGAGTAGAGTGCTGAGCACGTTTATGTGAATTACATGAGTCACAATTATTAACAAAATTGGCTACGTCTTTTTGCATACCAGGCCAAAAATAATTAACGATAAGCTTCTTAATGTTTTAAAAATTCCCAAATGTTTAGAAGTAGGACTGGTATGATTTTTCTTTAGAATATCCGCCTTGAATTCGTTAGGAACAACTTCCTTCCATGTGGACTTCTGATTTTTAGGATTCATATTTTTAATAAAGCGATAAAGTTAATTGTTGGATATTCTATAGTTTAAAAATGAAGTGGGAGACGACAGGCAACCATTAAAAATATTTAGATACCATGGATCTGACACATTAGGTGCGGCTTGGTTATTATTATCTATAGCTGTTGTAGATATAGCACAAGTGTTCGAATTCAGAACTAAGCAATCCAGCTCACTGGGAAATAATTTAAAAATTCTCCAGAAATCTATTTCTAAGATAAGGTTATCTTTGATCTCAGGAACTATATATACTTTTATAGAGTGAGTCTGATTTTTAAAAGATAGCGGCATATTTAAATATGATGAAGTGTAAAGTTTTTGACCGCCAGCTGCAGAAAGCTGTAATGCATTGCAGTAATTTAATTTGCAAGTTGAATTAAGCAAGAGTTTGTGGGAATTATTACCTAAAATAGTAATACTGGACCCAGTGTCCAAAAGACCAACAATATTATTGCCACCAGCATTGACCGTGACAAAAGGTCGAGATGTACTGGTTTTAGATTCCAGTATTGGAGAAACCTCGGACCAAATATTACATGGACAGAGTCTTACGACGTTGCCGCTTTTACATACGTGTATCAAAGTAAAGTATTTGTATCTCTGTCTGTATGACTGTAGTGTGATATGAGTAAAAGAGATAGTTAATGTACGTTTGGCAACGACGCACTGTCGGTGTGAGACGTGTCATTTCATGACCGACTACTAGGTCACAACATTGCTGGATTGTGCGAAATAATAGTGAAATATTAAGAAATCTTAGTGTTTGTGTTATTTGTGTAATATACAATTGACATAATGTCTTGTTCAGCTGTTTATTGTTCGTCAAGAACAACAAAAGGAGGTGTGAAAGACCAGGAATTATCATTTCATACGTTAGTGATTTCTCTTAATATGTATGCTTTACTATGAGTTTTTTAATAATTAAAACGGCAAAGCATTAATTTTTGCTAATTCTAAATCATACTATATCGTACACTATTCATAAGAATCAGGTTTTAAACCTTAATTAAATGTAATTTAAAGGCTTTGTTTTTGGCATAATGATTAGTGATGTACGTATTTGTGTGTCGAAGCTTTATCGATATTACTAATATTCTTTTTATTATTCTTTTTTTAGGTTTCCAAAATGCCCGGAAATAAGACGTGAATGGGTTAAAGCTATTAGACGTGATAACTAAGAGCCTACAAAATATTCAAGGCTCCGTTTCAAACATTTTGAAAAATCTTTTTTTACAGTAAAAATTTTAGCCTTAGTTCAAAATTGAATCTTAATAATATGGGCGGGAATATGAATAGTAAAAAGTATTGCTCTTCACTTTACTACACAAATTATTATTTTTTATTTGTTTGTTATAATAGAAGGAGGCAAACGAGCAGGCGGGTCACCTGATGGAGAGTAATCTCCGCCGCCCATAGACACCCGCAACACCAGGGGCCCAAGTCTGCTAATTTACGAATGGCATAATTGAATCGTAATTGTATCGCAATTGTATCGCATTGTAATTGTTTGACACATTTGGTATTCTTATATGAGTAAGAGAATACCAAATGTGTCAAACAATTACAATACGATCCAATTGCGATTCAATTACGATTCAATTATGCCATTCGTAAATTAGCAGACTTGGGCCCCTGGTGTTGCGGGTGTCTATGGGCGGCGGAGATTACTCTCCATCAGGTGACCCGCCTGCTCGTTTGCCTCCTTCTATTATAACAAACAAATAAAAAATAATAATTTGTGTAGTAAAGTGAAGAGCAATACTTTTTACTATTCATATTCCCGCCCATATTATTAAGATTCAATTTTGAACTAAGGCTAAAATTTTTACTGTAAAAAAAGATTTTTCAAAATGTTTGAAACGGAGCCTTGAATATTTTGTAGGCTCTTAGTTATCACGTCTAATAGCTTTAACCCATTCACGTCTTATTTCCGGGCATTTTGGAAACCTAAAAAAAGAATAATAAAAAGAATATTAGTAATATCGATAAAGCTTCGACACACAAATACGTACATCACTAATCATTATGCCAAAAACAAAGCCTTTAAATTACATTTAATTAAGGTTTAAAACCTGATTCTTATGAATAGTGTACGATATAGTATGATTTAGAATTAGCAAAAATTAATGCTTTGCCGTTTTAATTATTAAAAAACTCATAGTGAAGCATACATATTAAGAGAAATCACTAACGTATGAAATGATAATTCCTGGTCTTTCACACCTCCTTTTGTTGTTCTTGACGAACAATAAACAGCTGAACAAGACATTATGTCAATTGTATATTACACAAATAACACAAACACTAAGATTTCTTAATATTTCACTATTATTTCGCACAATCCAGCAATGTTGTGACCTAGTAGTCGGTCATGAAATGACACGTCTCACACCGACAGTGCGTCGTTGCCAAACGTACATTAACTATCTCTTTTACTCATATCACACTACAGTCATACAGACAGAGATACAAATACTTTACTTTGATACACGTATGTAAAAGCGGCAACGTCGTAAGACTCTGTCCATGTAATATTTGGTCCGAGGTTTCTCCAATACTGGAATCTAAAACCAGTACATCTCGACCTTTTGTCACGGTCAATGCTGGTGGCAATAATATTGTTGGTCTTTTGGACACTGGGTCCAGTATTACTATTTTAGGTAATAATTCCCACAAACTCTTGCTTAATTCAACTTGCAAATTAAGTTACTGCAATGCATTACAGCTTTCTGCAGCTGGCGGTCAAAAACTTTACACTTCATCATATTTAAATATGCCGCTATCTTTTAAAAATCAGAATCACTCTATAAAAGTATATATAGTTCCTGAGATCAAAGATAACCTTATCTTAGAAATAGATTTCTGGAGAATTTTTAAATTATTTCCCAGTGAGCTGGATTGCTTAGTTCTGAATTCGAACACTTGTGCTATATCTACAACAGCTATAGATAATAATAACCAAGCCGCACCTAATGTGTCAGATCCATGGTATCTAAATATTTTTAATGGTTGCCTGTCGTCTCCCACTTCATTTTTAAACTATAGAATATCCAACAATTAACTTTATCGCTTTATTAAAAATATGAATCCTAAAAATCAGAAGTCCACATGGAAGGAAGTTGTTCCTAACGAATTCAAGGCGGATATTCTAAAGAAAAATCATACCAGTCCTACTTCTAAACATTTGGGAATTTTTAAAACATTAAGAAGCTTATCGTTAATTATTTTTGGCCTGGTATGCAAAAAGACGTAGCCAATTTTGTTAATAATTGTGACTCATGTAATTCACATAAACGTGCTCAGCACTCTACTCTAAGCTTCATGGGTCGTCCTAGGAAATGTGTTGGATCAATTCAAAAGTCTACTAATGACATAATGGGTACCTTGCCTATAACTAAGAAACAGAATACGACTAAAGTGTTCAACCACACAAAGGTACAAAGATCCTCAATAAGGTCTCATACTTGGAATTGTGGTCCATACAATCTACGTCGTAAAAATTGTGAATTTAGTGTGGGTGATATTGTGTGGCGTAAAACTTATTACCAAAGTGACAAAGACAAATACTTCTCAAAGAAACTTGCTCCTAAATATATTAAGTGTCGCATTAAAGCTAAATTGTCACCCTTTGTGTATGAACTCGTCAACATGCATGGTAAAAATCTTGGTTCTTGGCATATCAAGGATTTTAAAATAAAAATACAAGTACTTAATAAGTTCTTATTTTTAAAGTTTTTCGCTGGAAAAACCTAATTAAATAAAATAAGTCTATAGCTACTAGCTATTAACACCCTAAAACATTTTTATTAAAACTTATCATGAAAATAAAACAAGTTTATACTGAATAAAGTTTTACTTATAGAAACTATAACTTATACACAGATGCACAGCAGCGTGAACATAAGCTAAGCAAATATACCGAAAAATCATAACTAAATTTAACCGTTGCAATGTCTAAAAACTTAAAGTACTCATCAGCCGATGGTTATCCTATAACTACTTAAATACATTTTTAGTTTTTTAAATACATTATTCTAACAGAATAGAAATACTTACTTACTAAATAAAGAAGAAAAAAAATAAAAAAATAAAAGAGGAAATCCACTTTTTCAGGTTTTCGGGCAAATATTGTTTTGTTGTCCGGCGAAATGTGTGCAATTGCACACGCTTTTCGGGTCTACATAATATGATGAGGTCGTTGTTGGTTCTATCCCAAGTTGAATTCCCAGATATAAAGTTAAAAAAAGAGAGGAAAAGAATATAAAAAGAATACTTATTAAAAAAAAGAGAAAGAAAAAGAATACAAAAAAAATACAATATAAAATTATTAATTTTTTTTTAATAGATAGGGATCGCTTCTCAACTGTAACCGTTTCAATAACTGCTATTGAATCTTATTGTCTCATGTTTTTAACTTGACTCTTACTGTCTTATGAGTAGCAGGGTTTCCGTCAATTTTCGGGATTGTTTTATCTTTGGTTACAGTTGTTAATGTCTTGGGTGATTGTTAGTTCTTCAAAGTTATTCAACACTCTTGCTACTACAGTCATACTGGGTGTTTAACTAAAGATAGGCTGCTATGGGATGTAAGTTGTAGTCATATGTTAATTTATGACTGCAGTATGAAGAATGTGGAGACTAATGAATGGAATTCAGGGTATATACGACGATGTATGCAGATGAATTTGGTCTTCCGTATTAATCTTGAGGATTGTTTTCTGACATAATTGGATTTTTCCTAGGCAAAATCCTACTCTAAAAGGGGGGATATGTAACACTTCTGTCTAAACACAAATACTAAATCCTAAATAATATAATATCAAATCAAATGATCTCACTATGATCTCACTATAAACGTACTACTGCTGGGCAAATAAAATTATTTTAGCGAATTGTACACATCTAACAGCTGATAAGGACGCAAATAACAGAGCTTGTTTCACTTACTCTAAATATCCTTTCGTTAGCTACTTGTGTTGGGACGTTGAAAGCGTGTTCCAGTCGGATTGAGGTGGTCTCTTACAATTTGATCTGGAGGTGCTAAAGGTAATTTTTCCTTTAATCAAATAAGGTTGATTAAAGGGAAAATCATAATAAAGAAGAAAGTAATGTATCGCTTATAATTTTGCGATTGTGTAAGCGAGCCATTATTGAGTATCGCTTATAATTTTGCGATTGTGTAAGCGAGCCATTATTGATTCTGTCTTCTCTATGGTCTAGTCGCTCTGTTTTTGTCTCTGCTCGACGACCCTGCCCTGCAAAACAGTACTCCATGGAGTACTGCCATATGTCATGACATTTCGTACCGCGTAATATGGCATTATAGCATTACCCAGTACGCTAAACATGACCTACCTGAGAGAGATGCCCTATAATGCTTAGATTGCCTAGAATGCCTGCATAGCCTGCTATCACATGTCATTATGTGTTATTGTACTGAATGTTCAGGTGTAATGTGATAGAAATATATATTTTTATGACCTTTTATTATTTTATAAAACAATGATTTGTTTTTAATAAAAATTAATTATTTAGTTTTATTACATTTATCTACAAAATGTATTTATTTTGTCTTTTTTGTTTTTTTTTATTTTTGTGTAGTAAATTTATATTTTAATTACTACTTTTTAAACAATAATTGGGACATTTTTTTTGTTTTAAGAATAGGACAATTTTATTTAACAAGGCTATTAAACTTTTAACTAAAAATACATGGGAACTATCAAAAACACGGACTATGAACTTAAATAGACGAAAGAAAGCGCGCGAATGTTATGATATAATAACGACCTCCGGGGGGCGGTGTCAAAGAAATGTAGGCCATAAACAGAACGCATAGCGTTCATGGCAGTGCCGGCCGGCACCGAGCAAGCGGGCTGAAGTCATAATGACATGTATAGTGTCATGTGTCATGCTAAATTTTGCCGGGTAATACGTACTGTTACAGTACGTTGTCGTGTTATATTACGCGTAATGCATTACTCGCAGTACTTACACATCTCTAATGGAAGGGCGTCTGTGTTTAAATTAACAGCCATATCGATTTTTTATGCGATTTACTCTAATATAAAAAGCAGACACACGCTGAGAAAGTTCTCTTGTCCTGCTGTGTCTACCTACACTCGACATTACTTACAACGTCGCGCTGTTAAAATTCTGCGCGAAAATATAACCCGAAATCTCGGTGAGTTGTCTATAATATTTAAAACTTGAATTATTTTGTTGAATTGCTGTGTGTTAGTTTACAGATATTACTAATGTTTTGCAGTGTTTGGTAATTGCATAGATTGTTAGTGTTTAACGTAAAGCCTATTATTTTAATATAATTAATTATTTATTATAATTCGTTTAAAGTCATGTTTTTTTTTTTTTTATATAGCAGAGGGAGGCAAACGAGCAAGCGGGTCACCTGATGGAAAGTAATCACCGCCGCCCATGGACACCCGCAAAACCAGAGGAATCGCAGGCGCGTTGCCGGCCTTTAGGGAGGAAAAGGCTCGTTTCTTGAAGATCCCTAAGTCGTAACGGTCCGGAAATACCGCCGCCGAGAGCTGGTTCCACAACACTGTAGTTCGAGGCAAGAAATTTCTTGAAAAACGCACAGTAGTAGACCGCCATCCATTAAGGTGATGTGGATGGAATGACAGTCGATTGCGTGTAGTGCGGTGAAGGAAATTAGCGGCAGGGATCAAGCCGAACAATTCCTCAGAACACTCCCCATGATATATACGGTACAATATACAGAGAGACGCAACGTCTCTCCGAAGAGCCAGTGGTTACCTTCAAAGGGAATAATTGGTATTCCTGTCTTGCTACAATTACTGTCTAACATGTGTAAATGGTATTGTAGGACGCGAGGTTCCTGTGATCCCGTGGACGAAATACCATTCCCAGTTAATTTATTGTCATTTTTACCGTTTCAGACAACATTAACTACAATGCTGATATCTACCCGCTTTTGTTGTAGTCTCCTTGTAGAATTGTCTAACGGTTTTCCAATCATAATTTTACTTAGTAAAGAGGGCCTGGTTCAATTGTAGCTGTTCTACAACAGCCACAAAAGCCGGGACTTAGTGAACATAAGTTCATTCCTTTTCTTGGTGTATTCCAGGGTTCCTGTACCGGCTACACCCACTGGGCCTGTGCGCTGTTGCCTGCTGCTTGCTGCCTGCTGCCTGCCCGCCTGCTAGAGCTCGTGCGTGGATCAGCTGCCTAGCGTACACGACTCCGCTTTCGTCCCTGCGCGCACACTGACCCTGCCGGCTCCAGGTTCCGGGTAGCTGCAGTCTACGAGGAAGATTAGCCTAAAGCTAAGTCCCTTTTAAGTCCTAGCAAGCGGACAGAGTGAGCGATCCGTGAACCACCCCCTGAGTCTTGTAAGTTCTTTACTAAAAGAATAGGATTAAACTTGTTAACCTATTCACTGTTTTATTCCTATTCTGAGGCAACTAAACCGTCTTCAATATGACTAAATACTTTTTCGTTTTTGTAGGCTCATTGTCATGTAACAGACAAAAATTTAAAAAAAAAATACTATTTCCCTTAGGGCAAGAAAAGCTTTAATAACCTCGCTTAACAACGCTAGGTACAATGACGGTCTTTTTGAGCAAGAGGAGTAAAAATATTATTTCAAACATTGTCTATGAATTTTTTCAAAACGAATACGTCCGTGATTTGCCGGTGGCGGCACTGACACTGAGAGCATTATCACTGACAAGTGGGGATGCGTTCATAGAGAATGTATGAAAATCACTGTGCCGGTACTGTGTCGGAACTGTGGCTTCACTGATATGTGTGAAGCAACTTTTAACCTATAATATTACCCGAATTATAAGCTATACACCTGTTCTCAGTTTCATTAAAATCCGTCCAGCAGTTTTTGTGTGATGCGCGTCAAACAAACAGACGGACAAAAATTCCAAAAATGATTCTAATGTTCACGTATCCTTCATCCCCTAGATTATGTTTTTCGCAAAAATGTAAGTACAGACACGAAAAGTTTACATTTCAGGAACATAGGTCAAAAAAAAAAAATAGCTTTACCATACTTGAGTCAATTAGCTGATTGAGCATTTTGTATAGGGAAAAATAATAAATTTTCCGCCCATGTTTCTTATGGAAAGTTGTTCAGTTTCATCGGTAGAATCCCCTTTATATAGTGTCAGCTAACATTTTTACACCTTATTATAGATCATAAATATAAGTAAACATGAAATAACATAGAACTAGGTTAAGTTTAAAGTAACTTTGTAAGACAAATGAAATAGGTTACCTTTAAAATAAAAGACAATAACAATAAATTCACATAATAAAAATGGCCGTTTCCTGGTGGTCATACTAATTTGTCATATCAGCATGACTACGAGGATATACATATCCTCCTAGTCATACTGTAACACGATATTTTTAGAAAAAGGTTTTTTTGTCTACCTGTATGTATAAATACTTTTCTGTGAGTTGCCTTTAAATAGTAAGAGGAGTAATAACTTGACATAGGATATCAATTTGCGTCAAGTAATTCACCCTCACGTATGTTCCGCGATTTTTCAGAGTTTTCGAGATATGATTTTTTTTTAGAAGTTCTTAGATTTTTCCAACATTCACTTGTTTTTCCGACATTCACTATCTCGTGTCAACATGGCATAAGAATTTGTTGCTTATTTTTTGCGTTTTGCACATTTTTATTGTGGTGATAGGATGTTCAGAAACGTAAGTATGACTAGGAGGAAATGTATATCCTCGTACTGATATGACAAATTAGTATGACCACCAGGAAACGGCGATAAAAATCTCAACCACGGGGACTTTATTCTTGTATAAGCGGTAACACTGAATGGCGTTTATTGTTCATATTATTTTATGATGAAATTTCGAAATTATACGATACTTACTGAAGGTATCTGATCCCAGTGTCCTTCTTATTTTTAGAAGTATTATTTTTACACAGTTTTAATACGCAAACTGGCATTTTAGTTTGAATTAAGCCAAAAATTGAATATAACATTCGGGACGTAACACGTCACCCACAGCTGTCAGTGTGACTGGCTCGGGTACGCCGATTTCGGCGTAGTATTTGTTGCCGCATTTGACAAGTACGACGGAGGTATCTAGTCGAGCGCAGCGAGACCAATCATTAATCTAAGACTTTAAAGTATAATTTAAATTTAAAATATGATAATTTAAGTATATCTCTAAATCTAAACTCAACTTATGTGAACTATTGATTGTTAGACTTTTACATCAATAGTAGGTAAAACCTCTTTGATTATATACATGTCTAGATAGAGCCTGGCCGTAAAAAAACCTAGAAAAATTTATAGGCCAAAATTGGTCTATCGCACAATCCTGGCGGTCAGTGTCATTGTGCCGTCAAGCAGTGATTACCTCTCGCGTTTCGGTGAAATTGTTCGCAAAATGACCGTTTGCTCAGTGAAATTCTGTCGAAACTACAAAAGAATTTTATTTTCGAAAAGGAAAGTCACGTTTCATCTGTAAGTATCGATATTATTATAATGAAAAATAAAGTTTAACAATAATAACGGCCATGTATGCGTAGTGTTGCTGGTATCAAAATGTAGAATTCCCATTATTGGTGGCAGAATATAAAAGGAGGTTTAAATATAATAAGTATGATAAAAAATACTCGGTCTTGTAAGTTAGTATTTATACATGGTCTTGTTGTAAATAAAGTAAATACATTAAATATAATTATTATTGGAATGCTTTCAAAGTTTTTCTTTTTTTAAAAATGATGTCTGATTTATAAGAGCGTGAATAAATGTCACGGTTCCAATTCGATGCCGAATGTTTGTAAACATATTACTGTCATTTGTGCAAATGTCTAGTTTCACTAGGATTTTTACTGTTTTTTGAAAGAAAGACACATTAGTTAACTGTTTTCTTGTGAATGTCTCTCAAGAAATAGTAAAATCCTACTGCAACTAGGTATAACAGTAATCTGTTTACAAACATTCGTCATCGAATTTGGCTGGATTATAGGTTCCGTTCTAAAACAAGAAAGAATAATACGTACTGTAATATTTTCTAATACTATTATTATAAATTGTTATTGTGGTATGGTATCGTATCGATATTCGAAACGAATAAAAAAATTATTATGTTTGAAATGGAATGTACGTAAGTATTTATGTAAGAAGTGTGTGTTTAAGTAGGTATATGTATGTAGGGGATGGTAGTATGTATGCTTCAGAGCTCGATGGCGCATCGGCTAGCACGTTCGGCTTGCGATCTTGCCCGCTAAGCAACTTTCGCAATGCCGGGTCACTGGATGGGTGACCAAATTTAAAACATCTCGAGCTCCTCCGTGCTTCTAAAGGCACGTTAAGCCGTTGGTTCCGTTTGTTGTCGTAAGATGACAGTTGTTAAAACCCACCAACAAGCATTGGGCCAGCGTGGTAGGTTATGGCCCAATATCCCCACGTGCTATCTCCACGTGGGTAGCCTGTGCCCAGCAGTGGGACGTTTATAGGCTGATGATGATGATGATGATGATGTTTGAGAAAGTGCGGGTGTATGTTTGTGCCCCTAAAAGGTCAATATTTCTCGTATCATGTAAACTATTGGACACGGATATTGATGAGCAGTCATCACATTATGTAACCTTTACAACTGTTGGACCACATAGCAAACATTTTAATTTTCAGATTTCTAACTGATCCGGTAGAAAGAAGTCGTCGAAATATTTAACTATATGGTTTCAACATAATAAGAAATTAGATAACATGAAAAATTATGTAACATCCAAACGAAAGTTATTTAAGAAACAAATACAAAGAGAACGCCATTAATTGTTTTGATTTTAATTTAAAATATTTAAATTTCTTATTAAAAAATCAATTTTGATTAAGTAATAAATGTAAATCATCCTGACTGTTGCTTCTATTTCGTCCTTAATACATAAACATATCACACGCACGCAGGCTTCCATTAGCACATTATTTTATTGTACTCGCCCTCGCCTTCAATAATCCATTTCTTCTAATCACACCAGCTTCTTTTATGCGTTATACCTACATATACGATAGACATACCTAATTTAAAAAGTTATGTTATACTATGAATCATTTTAAAATTGTATTGTGCATAAATATTTTTTCCCTACTTTATTGGAAATTAGGCATTCGCTGGCAACCATTCGCGCTAGTGTCAGTCATACGCGGCTGTCAAGCACACTACAAATTTAATACAAAAACTGGACGGATTTTGAGAAGCGTTTGTACCGCGATGCTCCGTCTAGACATGTATATAGTCAAAGGTAAAACCTATTAAAATTAACTTTTAACTATGATAGGTATAATTATTGTTTCTTTATTTTTACGTTGAAGTTATTTTAGCCGATTGACTCTCGGTCTTAAAGCACCGCGCTCCGCGAATCGCGCGCACGTTACTCCATTTCTGGAGTATATACTTATGTGAGCGAAGCGCACGGCTGCCGCAGATGGCTTGACCACTGTGTGGTTTCTGAGGCGGCGCTGAAGACAGTGCTATCAGTAAAAGTACACTATAATGTCTACTGGTCGGACCACTATCCACTGGAGGTGCAGTGCAATTTGGGAACTGTCTGCCGAGCATCTGGGCCGCCGCGCGCCGCGATTAACAAGGTTCACTGGGGGGAAAGGGATTTAAGTCAAGTTGAAATATACTCTAAATATTGTAATGCTAAACTACGAAACGTTGACTTTCCACTGGAATTTAAGACATGTGGTGACTATTTATGTAAAAATAACAGCACAGTACATACTGCCGAAATAGACACGTTATACAATGTTATTGTAACGACCTTGAAGGAGGCCGCGATAATTAGTCATGCAGGTAATAGAGGAGGGGGTAAGCCAAAAGGCGGCCGTCATATAGCGGGGTGGAATAAGTACGTTCGTGACGCTCACCTGGATGCTAGGCAAAAGTTTCTGACCTGGGTGTGGTGCGGCAGGCCCAGATGTGGTCTGGTTTATAATGAGATGTGGGAGTCTTTTTGTCAGAACAACCAAGACCAAATAAAAATGAATATTTTAACGCTAAAACACAAAAATAAGGATTTTAGAGGATTTTGGCAACATACAAAAAAGTTAAGTCCGAAACCTGGCATCCCGATGAGTATTGGGGACGTCACTAATACTAAGGACATAGCCAATATGTTTAGCGCGAATTTTCAGGTCGAATCTCCATTGAGGGGTTCACTTATAAAGGATGTTGAGACCGTGGTGTCGGGGGTGCCGGAGCGTATCTCCGCAAAACAAGTTACCTCAGTTTTAAAGGGTATGACAAGAGGCAAGTCACCTGGACACGACGGCCTCAGCATCGAACATTTACAACATGCGGGGCCACATCTCACTAGATTGTTAGGGCTGCTCTTCACACTCTGCATTAGGCACTCTTATCTTCCTAAGGAGCTGATGAGAACGGTTGTTGTGCCCATAATTAAAAATAAAACGGGTGACGCCTCCGACAAGGGCAACTACCGACCAATCTCTCTAGCTACAGTCATATCAAAGGTGCTTGACGGCTTGCTTGAGAGACAACTTAATAAGCACTTGCACCTACATGACGCGCAGTTCGGTTTTAGAGCCGGACTTTCAACTGAATGCGCTATTCTGTCTCTCAAGCACACCGTCAGGTACTATACTGATAGTAGTACGCCTGTGTATGCTGCGTTTTTAGATCTCTCTAAGGCATTTGACTTGGTTAGATACGACATTCTTTGGGGTAAACTAAAGGACACGAGGGTGCCCGGTGAGTTTATTAATATCCTCAGATACTGGTACGGGCATCAAACTAACCAGGTCAAATGGCGTGGTGAGCTATCCGACGAGTACAGGTTGGAGTGTGGAGTGAGGCAGGGGGGGTTGACGTCTCCTTCACTCTTCAACCTTTACGTGGACCGGCTGATTGCTGAACTGGGCAGCACTGGTGTCGGTTGTTCCATTGACGGGCAGAACATCAATAGCATTAGTTACGCTGACGATATGGTGTTGCTCAGCCCATCAATCGCCGGTCTCAGGAAGCTGTTGGGGATATGTGAGAAGTACGCGGCCACACATGGCCTCATGTACAATGTTAAAAAAAGCAAACTCCTGGTATTCCAAGCCAAGGGCCGAAAGCTGGAAAATGTGCCACCTGTGCGACTGAACGGGGTCGCTCTTGAGAGGGTGAAGCAGTTCAAATACCTCGGCCATGTTGTCACCGAGGATTTGAAAGATGACGGGGATATTGAAAGGGAAAGGAGAGCGATGGCGGTCCGCTGCAACATGTTGGCTCGCAGATTCGCACGATGTAGCGCAGAGATAAAAATCACGCTTTTTAAAGCGTTCTGCCAAACCCTGTACACGAGCAATCTGTGGGTCAACTACACTCAGCGGGCCATCAACGCTCTCCGAGTACAGTACAATAACGCCTTTAGGGTGATGTTGGGGCTCCCGCGCTACTGCAGCGCGTCTGCGATGTCACACGGTGCTGCGGCGCCGCATCGCCTCCCTCCAGCGCAGAGTACGCGTGAGCGCCAACGTCATCCTAAAGGTGCTCAGAGAGAAGCCGGATTGTCCGCTGCAGAGGCACTGGGTGCAGGCGCATGTGCAGGTGCCCGGTGTGCCCACGGGGGGTCGTTACCTACCCTAATTGTTAATTAAGTTTATGTTTATCTACTAGGAGTTTTATTTTTATTTTATTTCATTTTTTTTTTTTAATTTGTGTTTTGTAATATTGTGTTTGTATTTTGATATTAATTTTTATAATTTCTTTTATGATTTTAATTTTATAATTTATATTTTATTTTTATTTAATTAGTGTATGATTTTAATTATTAATTTTTTTGTTTTTTAGTTATAAATACATTTTGTCAACTAACTACCTAAGTACTTATATGGACACAGTCTGAAATAAAATTATTTTATTTTATTTATTGTTACTCAGTAGATGATACGTGACATAATTATGCTTGGCACTAAATTCAGTACGCTGCCGTTTTTTATTTTTATAATTACTTTTGAAGTCGTTAGGTATAATAATAATCTAATAAAAAACGTTGTATATTAAAACTTAATAAGAGATCAATAAAAATTTTAATGGTACTACTTATATTTACTATGTTATATTATTTTATGTTACCGGAAATATATGAAATTTAGGAATTGTATACAACACCTAGGAAATATATACAATTCCGAAGCTATATTGGAAATGTGTAAAATATTGTTTTAAAAAATTGTATTGAATTGTTTAATTGTATATAATTCCAATATCGTATTAGGAAATGTATAAAAAGAATGCTTTCTGTAATAAAACACGTTGTTAAAATGAGAATAATATTTTTTATTGAGGCACTCGTTGAGACAATCAGGTAACAATCATACAGTACAAAGTTTTAAATTTCTGTTCTAGTATTTCTGTTGTCTAATAAAAAAAAATAACCTCGAAATTCAAGACAATCGCAAAGCGCAGCGTAGCGATTGTCTTAAATTTCTAACCTATTACGTGACCTACAGGAGTAGGGCAGCTAGTACCCCCGCTATCCCCGCGTACCCATGGATATCTAAAATGTTTAACATTTCCGATTGCTATTTAGGAAATGCATAGATTTCCTAGGAAATGTTTCTTATATAATTTATTTCACATATTTCCAGGCGATTTTAGGAATTACATACATTTCCTGTAAAAAAAATCTTTCTTTCCTGAAATTGTATGTATTTTTATATTTTGATTTGTTACAGAAACATGCAAAATGCCACGCAACTACGTACGGAAAACAGATAGAGCCTCGTACCCACCGGAAAAATTAAAAGAAGGTGTAACAGCAGTTCAAAGTGGAGCTTTGTCAGGATATGAGGCTTCAAGACATTATGGAATACCAAGATCCACTATAATAAATCGTGTTTACGACCGGAAAGGCCTGAAGTCTAATATTTTGGGGAGGGCCACAACTTTGTCGCAGGAGATAGAAAAAAAATCTTGTAAAAGATCTGCTCATGATGGAAAAATATGGGTTCGGCCTTACAAGACAAGAACTAATGGTAACTGTGGGGCAATATATATCAACAAATGCTATTCAAAATCCATTTAAAAATGGAATACCTAGAGAGGATTGGTTCCTTTCATTTAAGTACAGACATACTCTTTCCGTAAAAAAACTGCAAGCTGTTGAGTACGCTAGGAAAAATGCGTGCAGGCCAAGTGTTATACTACTCTGTCAAGAAAGTACCGGGAAAAGATCAATATTACACAAAAAGTTAGTTATTCATCCAAATTTATTTTATCGCCTTCAAAGTATGCTCCTTCAGAAACTATATACTTACGCCAACGAATAATCCAATCATCAAAACCTTTTTTAAACACTTTTTCCGGAATTGAGTTTAGTTCTCGCCGCGAATTCTCCTTTATATCTTCTACCAAATGAAAACAGGTGCCACGAAGTGGTAATTTGAGTATAGGAAAAAAAAGAAGTCGGCTGGAGCCATATCTGGTGAATAAGGTGGTTGCTCGATGGTATTTGTTGAGTTTTTGGTCAAAAATTCGTTCACAATGATGGTATTGTGCGAAGGCGCATTATCGTGGTGCAAAATCCAAGAATTTTCATTTCACAAATTTGGCCTTTTTCGTCGAATTTGCTCTCTTAAACTGCCGTTATGTGGCCATAACGCTCAAATAATATTCTTTATTTACCGTTTGACCTTCCGGCAAAAATTCCGAATGCACAACACCGCGATAGTCAAAGAAAACAGTCAACATGACTTTAACTTTTGATCGCCTTTGGCGTGGTTTTTCCGGTTTCTGTTCAGTCGGAAGGCGCCACTCCGAAGCTTGTTGACTAGTTTGCATGCCAAACTCGTAAACCCACGTCTCGAAACCAGTAACAATGCGTTGCTCTCTACTCAACATTCATTGTTGAGTCGGAATTGACTCGTTCTAGCATGTCCTCAGGGACTCTTATGCGATTGAGTTTTTGGAGAAAATTCAGGTCTTTTGGGACTAGCCGAGCGGCAACATGTTTCATACCCAAGTGATTATTTAAAATGGTACGGATTCATCCGTAAGACACAGAAAGTTCAGCGGCTATCTCTCTCAAACTTACATGAGGATCACCATTTTTTTCACTTTTGCGATGTTAACTTCAGTTGAAGACGTTGATGGCCTACCAGAGCGAAGCAAATCTTCCATCACATCTCGGCCGCTTTTGAACGCTTTGTTCCACTCATAAACACATGTTTTTGATAAAGTCGATTCACCGTAAGCCTTCTGTAACATTTTCAGTTACTCCAAACACGAAATTCCATTAGCAACGCAAAATTTAAGACAAACTCTTTGTTCGATGTTTGTATCCATTATGAAATTCGCAATACACACTAGATATAAACTAACTAAAAACAGCACTGTATTTAATCTAAATAACAGAGGCAACTCAAACTCCGTGCCAAAATGGATAACAGTTGTGCCAATCAAACCTATCCATATTTTGAAATGCTCGAGAAAACAGTGAACCAACTGCAGCTTCGCAAGAAGCTGTGTCATATATGGGACGTAGATGAGACAAGCTTTAGCAAAGATCCCTCTAAGTCAAAAGTGGTGGGTCTTAAAGGAATTACTTCCACACGAACGATATCTTCACCGGGAAAAGATAACACAACCGTCTTGTTGGGTTGTAATGCCCACGGAGAAAAAGCTCCACCTTTAATTACTTAAAGGTAAGAATGTATGGGATGAGTGGACATCAAAGGAAGATTACTCAGGAACAGCATACGCTGCGACATCAAACGGAATGGATGGAGACACCTGTTTTTGAAGCGTGGTTCGACAAAGTGTTTTTACCAACAGTAGGGCCGAAGCGCCCTATTCTTTTGGTCTATGATGAACATTCAACCCATGTAGGAATAAAAATTGTCGAAAAGGCCCGAAAAGCTAAAATAACAATTTAAAAATTTCGCCACATACTAGTGACGTATTGCAGCCATTACACTTGGCCGTAAATAAATCGCTGAAAGACAAGTTGGATGCTGCTTAGTAAAATGGCAGCGATCAAACATAGATAAATTATTACCTACTAAAAAGAGTTTTCCAAAATTCTCGGGCAAATTTGGGCTGCAATATATCCCAGTATTTGTGCAGCTGGGTTTAGAAAAGTAGGCATTTACCCTCTATACAAAAACGCAAGAATTTTGCAAGAATGGAAAAAAAGTAACAACGCATTTTGTGGAAAGGCGTACTACTGATTTTCCGTCGTATGATAAGTTTCAAGAACCACAACCTAAGGGATCAAAGCAAAATGACAATCTGCCAGCTCTTAATATGCCGTTGTATGATTACCAGACCTGCAAAACAAATTTTCACTAAGCTCAGCCTTGTCTATCAGAGCAAAATGACGTACCAAATTTTAACATTAAATTTTGTAATCGGTATTTTCATAAGCATTGTTCCGGTGAATCGGCAAATCATTGTCATATTAAACAGACAAACTATTTAGATACCAGTAGCCCAGTCATTATTTACCCTCGCATTAGCGTTGATCAATTCTGGTATAGACTGGGTGGTACGAAAACGTCAAACGCAACTACATTTTGCTAGCTCGCATTACCAGAAAAATACCGCAACTGAAGGTATTCACTCGCAACAGATAAAAAGGCAAAAACCTAGTATTCAAATACTCGAGAACCGTCTTGTCACGTTTGAGGACTTATTACTTATGACCGTAAAAGCAGGAACTAACAATAAACTGAAAAAAGAGGGTTGCAACTGGCGCTGAAGTTGTTACACACGATGACGTGTATAAGAGATCTATACAAATAGAGTTGCAAAAGCTGAAAAATTAAAAAAAAAAGAAGAAAAGAAGAACAAAGCAAAAATAAAAAAATAATCTTAACAATAATTTAACAAATTGACCTAAGCAATCATAATAGAGCAGAAAACTGATCAAAAATCTAAAGCAACAGGCAATAAGAATTTTAAAAACATAAGAAACACAAAATATTTCAACGTCTACAAGTGCAAGCAAGACCAATGTTGTATTGCAGAAAATGAAGAAAAGTACAAAATCACACATGCCAGCCACATTTACATCTTCAAGTAAAAGTGAAATAGAAATGTGTTTTGTTGATGATAGTGACGAAGGACAAGATTATAAGCAACATTGCAAAGAACTTTTGAGAAGTGAAGAAGAAAATGTAACAATCAATGGAAAAAATAATGCCAAGACAAAAAATGATCAAAACAACAATAAAAAAGGTTTAAAAACAAAGATTCGACCTAGATCTATTACCAAAAGTGAAATGGACATTGGTAATGAGAGTGAAGAAGAACGAGATTTGCAAACGAAGGTTACTGATACTTATTCAAATATTGTTGAAAACGGCTGACTCTTGGTAAAATTTAGCACAAAACGATCTGTGAAATATTATATTGGTGTAGTACTATGAATACTTACTTATCCTACTCTGGAAGACACTGAAGTTAAGCATCGAGAGGATATCGTTGAAATACTGCCTATGCTGGCATAGGCAATAGCTGGCTATTGGCCGCAAAGGCCAAATAATTTTAAAATGTCTTTTGACAATTTCAATGTTCAGTAAGATAAATAATTACTTTTGACTTGATATAAATGCCTACATTTGTTAATTAAAACTACATAAAGACTGATGTTCAATAAAATGAAGACTGATTATGTTAGACAAGAAATTCTTATTTTTTGTTCCTTTTTATTAAAATAAAAGAAGGTGTGTGCTTTTGTTAGCGGGTTGAAGGCATACTCAGTGCAAGCAGTTTTATAACTTTTTTATGATTTTGTTTTTAAAATGTTATGTAGTAGATTTTAGAAGATCTGTTTTGAAATTTAATAACGGTTGTTATTTTTAGTTATATTGTAATATGTGCTCATTGGCAATACGTATTTTTTAAAGCACTTCATTTAATTTTATTTCATTAAAAATTAATTCTTATTTTGTTTTTATGTTATGGGCCGTTTACACGTATTAAGTTGTCAAGTAGGTAACTGTTAATTTTAACTTATTTTAAGTTATCGATTGTTTACATGTGTCATAAAGTCATAAGTTAGACACCGAGATTTTTCATTGGTTTTAGAGCCGAAACCCTGTTCCTGTTTATCATCAGTAGAAGCTATTTAGCATGTTAAACTAAAAATATGAGCATAAAAAAATTATTAAAAAAATATTCATAAAAAATTTAGGGTTCTTACATTTTTATGAATATTTTTTTAATGATTTTTTAGCCCCGCCGCGCCGCCGGGTCACGGTGTACTCATAGATAAGGGAACGTTACTACGTGTTTTCGAAAAAAGTCACTTTTACAAATTTTTTACTTAGCTCGAGTTAGGATGTGGGCGAGGGCGAAAGGCTTTTTAAAAAGCTTATTTATAAACAGATAAGAAGGTGTTGATGCTCGGAGGAGCTGGTTAAGACTGACTTTATTTAATCTTGTATTACAATATATAGTATACTTAATGTTCTTGTTTACATGACAAAAGGTTATCTAATTAATACTGTACATGAATTAGGTCGTTAGCAATCATGGTCATAACAATGGTGTTGATTGTCCTCGTTTCCTGCTACGTGTTATCTTCATGGCTGCTTCCTGGTACGTGATGTCTTATCGTGCTATGTGGGTGGTTTACACCTACATAACTCCTCCCCTCTTAAGAGAAAGGCGCGTCGTAGATTGAAGCGGCTTGAGAACAACTTCTTCGCCGTCTTCTGGCGTGATACTCCTGGTCTTGGTTCTTCGAAGCCACCAGAATTTGTATGCTGCCGTCGTTAATGCTGCTATGATGATTATTATGTATAATAGTATGGATGACCAGCTGGGTGAGGTTGTTATCCATGACACTTTTTCTGGGGGTGCTATTTCTTTTGACCTTTGTAGTAGTTTATTTAGATCATCTAATTCGATTGTTTCTAGGTTTACTGCGATTGCAGATGGGTTTGGTGTTTTATATGCGCGTGGCAGTGGAATCGATTCCTTTATGTTAATGTATTTCTGATGTGTTGTTAGGTATCTATCTGCGATTTGAATGGTGCATCTATTGTCTATTGTGATTAAATAAACACCTTTAATTCGCTGATACTGGACATCGTTTCCGCATGTTGTTTTCGCTACTTCTTCTTGCTTTATCATCGCAATCCAGCTATTATCTTGAATTTGTTGAATTAGGTTATTTCTGTAATTTGCTAGTATGTATGTGCAGTTATGTGGTTCTTGGTGCTGTATAAGTTGTGCTATGCAATCGTTGGATTGCTGCAGTTTTTGCCATTCTAGATGTTTACAGATGACGTCTTTGTCGGTGATCTTCAAACATGGTTCGTGGGGGTAAGCAAACTCGTCATTTCCCAAGATAAGGTAAGGGTTTTGTGGAATTAGGATAGTGTTGTTGTTATTGGGGATGGGGTAAAGGTGTAGGAGGTTATATGGGTGTTCTGTTACTAGTGGTATCTCCAATATGAAGTTAAGTGTTTCATTAGTACCATATGCTTTTACTGTAATTGCCTTTTCCAATAAGTGTATATTTTTTAACTTAGGTGAGTAGGGCAATCTTAAGTTTAATTGGTTTTGTATATAATTTAATTCTTCTATGAGGTAGCTTGGGTCTATTATACTAGGGTGTAGTTTGTTTAAGTGCGAAAATGTAATTGCATCTTCTAACATATACAATCTATTGTAGAGCTGTTGGAACGATCTTCCTATTTCACTGTATATACTTGTTATTTCATTTCTTTTTTCTAATGAATTTGTTACTTTTGAGATTTTATTAATAGCTAAAGCTATTAATTCTTGATTTGATTTTATTTGTTTAAGTTTAGTTTCGTATTCCTGCGTGAAATCTTTAACTAGTCCTATCGTGTTCTGTTGGCTATTTGCATTATTGTTTACTACTGTTTTAAGTGTTTTAATTTCGCTCTCAAATTTTGCTGCGTCTTCCTGATCTAGATTTCCTGTAATTGATTTTATTATTGAGCCTAATCCGTTTATTAATCCTCTTTTTTGTCTGTAACTTTTTCTAAGACCTATTCTTTCTAATCCTAAATATTCTAGTTTACTTTCTACTGTATCGATTAAATATTCTATTTGCTTGTGTGTTGACAAGTCCTTTATTGTATTATTTTCTTTAAGTTTTATTGTGAAGTAATTACTACATATTTCTATGTATATTTCTCGTAGTTGTGTAATATTATAGATGACTATGAGGTGATATGTGTCTAGTTGATATTGGGCCTTCGCTTCGGTTAGCACTAAAATTCCATTGTGGTTGTCTATTGGCTCAATGATCGCTGTTGCTGTGGTGAGGTGGCATATGATGGTGATGCAGGCGATGGTGTTCCTGAAACATTTTCAGGACGCCTTAGTAAGCGGAAGTGTACTCTGATAGTTTTCGCGTTAATATGTTTTCCTACTATCTCTGCTATTTGTTCTGGGTGTATTCGGACTATTGTGTATGGTCCTAGGTATCTGGGTTCCTGCTTATTAGACCTTGCTGTTTTTGCTACCTGTTTATACACCTTGTCTCCTACTTTGAAGTTGGGTGTTTCTGTATTTACGTTGTTTTTATCTATTACTACTTGTTTGTTTTTTGATAATTTTGAATTCACTGGTTTTTGTATGTTTTCCATAATTTGTTTGTGTTTAATTACATATTCCTGATAAAATTCTTGTGGGAAATGTAGTTCCAGTGGGTTTCTGCTACTTGTGTGTCCGTATAATAATTCGAAAGGAGTAAATCCTGTAGCTGAGTGTATTGTGTTATTGTATGCTATTATTGCGTATTTCATGAGGTTAGATGGTTCATCTTTATCTGTGATACGTTGAATTCTAATTATTTCTGCAAGTGTTGAATGTAATCGTTCTATAGGTGAATTTGAGTTAGGGTTATATGGTGTTGTAAAATGTATATGTATGTTGTGCATTGCACAAATTTCTGTTATAACTTCATTGTCGAATTTTGTGTCTGAGTCAGTTGTTATTTTTATTGGAATTCCTATTGTAGAGAAGATACTTAATAGGGCTTCGGCTATGTGTATGCTTGTAGCGGCCACAAGTGGTATTGCTTGTGCATATTTTGTGAAATTGTCAATTATTGTTAAAAATGTTGTACCTCCGCTACTGTATAAATCCATGTACATATGTTCCATGGGTTTATGTGGTGTTTCTGTGAGTGATAATGGTAGTTTTAAGGGATTACGTTCGTATTTGCTTTTTAAGCATTTTTCACATTTGTTTATATATTTTTGTATTGATAGTAGCATGTTTGGCCAATGATAATTTTTGTGTATTTGCTTATAGGTCTCTTGTATCCCTCTGTGAATTGTTTTACCTTCGTGATATTTTTTTATTAATTCTTTTTGTTCGTTAATGTTTTCTATTAGTGTCGCTCTATTTAAGCAACGGATTAGTTTAGGACCACGGTCATTGAACGTTGTTTTATATATTTTACAAAAGAGTGCGTAGTAATCTTCATGATGGAAGTAACAATGAAATATTCTGTCTGGGATTGTGTGTTCTAATAGGAATAATTTTATTTGTTCCAAAGTGTTATTGATGGGTATAAAAACGTCTTTTATTATTATTCTTCCTTTGGATCTGTCCTCGACTATGTACTGATTTCCCGGTGTTTTTCTAATATGTAACTGTTTTAATTGTCTGTCTATTGCGTCTTGTATCTCTGGTATTTGTTCAGTTTCTTTGTTGTTCCCAGTATCGATATCTTCGTTAATGGGTACCTCGGGTGTTAGTGGCGGTATGTCGGGTGTTATGGGCATGTCTAGTAAAGTACGTATATCTATATTTTCTAGGTCTAACTGTTCTTCTGATGTACTAGGTTGTTGTTCGCTTATTTCATTATTGTAAATTATTTTTACACGAGATAATGCATCAGCATTGGTGTTTAGTTTACCTTTTTTATATTGCACTTCATATTCGTATTCTGCTAATTTTAATCGCCATCGTGTTAATTTTGAATTTGGGTCTTTTAGGGACATTATCCAAGTTAATGGTCTGTGGTCTGTGTAGATTGTGAATTTTTTTCCATATAGGTATGGGCGGAAATATTTTATGGCCCATACTATTCCTAACAACTCTTTTTCTATTGTAGAGTATCTTTGTTCTGTTTCTGATAATGTGCGTGATGCGTAAGCTACAGGTTTGTCTGATCCTAGTGTTCCCTGTGATAGTATTGCGCCTAATGCCACGTCTGATGCGTCTGTTGTTAATATGAATGGTTTTTCGAAATCTGGATATTGTAGAATTGGTGCATTGATTAATATTTCTTTACATTTTTCAAATGACTCTATATATTCTGTTGTTAACTCCACTTTGTTGCCTTTTTTTAAGCATTTTGTTAGTGGTTTTGTTAACTTAGCGAAGTCCTGTATAAATTTTCTATAGTAGCCCACTAGGCCTAAGAATGATTTAATTTCTTTTTGTGTTTTAGGTATTGGGAACTTTTTTATTGCTATTATTTTGTCTTGATTAGGTTTAAGGCCTTTTTCTGTTAGTGTATGTCCTAAAAATTTGACTTCTTTTTGCAGGAATTCCGACTTATCTAATTGTATCTTTAGATTATTTATTCTGAACCTATTAAAAACTTGTTTGCATTTATTTATATGTTCCTCTAGTGAAGACGAGTAGATGATTACGTCATCAAGGTAAGTCAATACGTTATCTATACCTCTTAGTACTGAGTCCATTAATCTTTGAAATGTACTTGGTGCATTTTTCAGGCCAAATGGCATTCTAAGAAATTCGTAATGTCCTCTGTCTATAGTAAACGCTGTTTTTTCTATATCGTTTGAATGCATCTCTACCTGGTGGTAGCCTGAGGCTAAGTCTATTGTCGTGAAGTATTGTGCGCGTCCTAATTTATCTAGAATGTCATCTATGTTTGGTAATGGGTATTTATCCTCAATTGTCTTGTCATTCAGTTTTCTGTAATCTATTACTAAACGCCACTTTTGTTGTCCGGAGGCATCTGCCTTTTTTGGAACTATGTGTACTGGGCATGACCAAGGGGAACTACTTTCCTTTATTATGTTTTGTTCTAGTAGTTTGTCAATTTGTTTTTTTATTTCTTCCTTTTGTTTAGGTGCTTGTCTATAATTTCTTACGAATATTGGTTTTTCATCAGTTAAACGTAAGCTGTGTTTAACTTCGTGTGTGAAAGTTAATGGGATTTGTTCGCAATGAAATATATCTCTGTAGTTATAGCAAAGTTTTCTTATGTTTCTTTTTTCTTCAGGATTCATGTGATCTGTTCTTAATCTATTTAGGTTTTCTTTCAGGTAATTTTCTGTTTTTTTATTTACTGATATGTTATTTATGGATACTATGTTTGATAAGTTTGTCTGTTTTAGTTTTGTTAGATTTAATTGGCAACTATTTTTTAATTTAATTGTATTATTTGAATTATTTATTACTGATGTTGTCAAGTTTCCGTTTTTTACTGTAACTAAAGCTGCTGGGAAGTGAAGACCGTCTTGTGTTATTTTTTCGGTCAATAGGTATTCGCCTTCGTTATTATTACAAAGTAAACTGATTATTTGTTCTGATTTGGGTTTAATTGTGCTATATGATTTAATGTCATCCCTGATTGGTATTTGTGTCTTGTCTGTGCATAACATCATATTCTTAATATCTAATTTACATTTTAATGGTATTAAAAAATCTAATCCTAATAAACCTCTAAAATCAGTGTCAAAATCGAATAGTAAAAATTTATGAGTTATTGTTCTCTTAAATAAGCTATGTGGAAGTGTGATAATTGCTACTTTGTCGTGTTTAGAAGTTGCGTGTGCTGTTTTTATATAGTGTGTTTGTTCTCTTATTTCGCAATTAATGTTTTTGTTTTTTACTATATTAGGGTGAATTAGTGATTGTGAGGCACCTGTATCGAGTAAGAATCTGCCTCCTAACTCGCTGATATATATGTAAGGTAAGCGGTTATAATTCTGTACGTTATTCATGTAAACTATGTTATAAGGTTTTCGAAATTGTCGGTGAGAAAATTTTCGTCATCATTTACATCTTCATTATTTTCGGGATTATCTATTTCCTCATTTATTGAATCATTTTCTTGATCCAATGTTTGAAAGTGGAAATTTTTATTTGATTGGTTTGGTGAAGGTTTCTTAATATATTGTTCCTTCCTATTCTGAGCTATGAATTTGGTCTGAGTGTTTGTATTAAAGTTAGGTTTCTGGTAAGGAGGTTTATTATTGATTTGTAGGGCCCTCCTATTCCTAAGTTTAACCTCTTCTTGTTTCGCGATTGTTACTGCTTGTTCCAAATTTTCAACGTGTTGTAATTTTATGAATATTGCAGTCATTGGGTTTATCTTTTCTAAAAATACATTAAGCGCCATTTGCTGATAAAATTCTCTTTTGTTGGGATCAGATAGTATAAGTGTACTTTCTAAAGCCCTTATTTTTTCTGAAAAAATATCTAAGTTATTATCTTTGTTCAGGCGCATTAATTCCTGTATTAATTGAATTTCATTACGGAATTCGCCAAATCTATTTTTTAACGTCGCTTTTATCTCGGACCAGGTTTTTGCACCTGTTCCTTCTGAGAGCGCCTCAACAGCTTTACCGGTAAGTTTGTTTCTTATTAAACAAGCTACACTGGGGTCGTCCCCATTCGTGATTAAATTTAGTGCGTTTTCTACGCCTTCTAAATAGAATGCTAATGTTCTTTTGTTGCCATCGTATGATGGTAACAATATAGAGAGGGTACTATAGTCAATTGCAATAGTTTTTTCCTCGACTGTGCTAATGTCTAATTTCTTTTCGTTGGCCATTTTTATCCTCAGATTAGAAATACCACAATTAACACAACAAAATATAGGTTACACAAGGTTAGTGTGAAAGGACTCTTGGTAGTAAACAGAGTTTTATGCTTACCACTTGAGCATTATCGATGATAGATTGAGTCTTCTGTTTGATATCTGCTGCCGACGACCACTGTAGATTCTTGACCCGCGTTACGAAGTCGAGCTCACTGATTCGAACTTGATTCGCTTATGAACGCGTGGTTTACCGACTGCGCCAGTTAGGATGTGGGCGAGGGCGAAAGGCTTTTTAAAAAGCTTATTTATAAACAGATAAGAAGGTGTTGATGCTCGGAGGAGCTGGTTAAGACTGACTTTATTTAATCTTGTATTACAATATATAGTATACTTAATGTTCTTGTTTACATGACAAAAGGTTATCTAATTAATGCTGTACATGAATTAGGTCGTTAGCAATCATGGTCATAACAATGGTGTTGATTGTCCTCGTTTCCTGCTACGTGTTATCTTCATGGCTGCTTCCTGGTACGTGATGTCTTATCGTGCTATGTGGGTGGTTTACACCTACATAACTCTCGTAAAGCGATTATTATTTCATAAATAGGTAGAACACTTGTTTTGTATTATAACGTTTTCGGCTCCAAAACCAATGGAAATCTCGGTGTATATACCATAACTTATGTACTTCACTAAATACTTCACTAAATTGTTGCGTTCACGCGTCAACTAAATGACAATTTAGTAGAAGCCACGCCTACCGGGGAATGCAAGCGGTGCGGGAGGGGGCGGTTACTTACTCAAAAAATAGAGTCGATTCTATTCTACTTGTTCACTTGCCCACTAAATCGTTTACTTACCACTTGTGACTAAAGAGCTTTTAAGTGACTGTTTACACGCAAGAATTAAATTAAAATTAACTTTAAATTTTGTTACCTACTTAACAACTTAATACGTGTAAACGGCCCATTACAAATCGTTTGCGAATTTGCCACCTCTGGCCATACCATATATATTCCACTTAACCCTAATTTTAATTTTCTCGATATTACGCTAAACTAAACTTTATTTTTACTACGATTAACTTTCAATTCATTTGACTTGAAAATCACATTTAAAATATGTGAAGACACATCAAAAAAGGTCAGTTGAAAAATTGAGGTTGTTCCACTTTCCCCATATCTGGGGTAAGTGGAACATTTTGAAGACTCACTTTATTGACAGATTTGTCCGTGAATACTGAAGGTATCAATAATTGTATGTTAAAATAATAGTAAGTTTACTTCAGGAAGTATATTTATTTTCAAGTAATATTAAAATTAAACGGTGCATTTACTGGCTGGAGCTCATAATGTTAAAAAATCAGTTATCTATGCTACTCTTACCCCACCTTACTTTACTGCCTTATTATGGCAATGATGCATTTCACAGATGCATTCGATAATAATGAAAGGCCGAGGCTTCACAAAATTAATGACGTAATTGAACACGCTCGCAATATATTAAAAAAATCTATCACACCATACCAGAAATTGTGTTTATATGAAAGTATAGTCCCTTTTAAAGGCAGATTTGTACTGAAACTTTATTTTATGTGACGTGCAAACAAAATTCAAAATTGATTTTATTGTGTACTTTAGGAGTAAAACCAATATTGAAAGTATCCCGGAGTTGGGAGTTAGCAGGTCGGTAGTAATGACACTTATCAAAGATTACTTGTCTCCTAAGGGACAACAAGGGACTAAGGTAGTGTCATGCGCAATATAAGAACTTAGTCAAATGAAACTCTCCAGCCTCTGCATTGCAACTCCATTCTCACCTTCACGCGGTAGGCCCTGTTAAGTTGAGTAACCTTGCCGAAGATTGCAGTGGGAATCCCAGTGGGAAGCGAGGTCAACGAACCAACGAGAGAATAGGGGGGATCACTAAGGAATATCTTACGGCTTCTTGGTCTAAAGGACATCAGGGGAGGATGGACTCTTAAGGTTGGTAGCAGAGGAATCTTAAACACTAGACCAATGGTAGCACCCACAGTCCTAGTCAGATGGACTACTTTTCATTCACAAAGACGCCTTAGGCAAGCGGGTGAGTTAATGTGCCTAAACCCCTCAAAACATAGATACACAACAGAAAGAATGGCCCTGAGTTACCAGCGGGTTCGCTACCCCAAACAACGGCAGCTGTAGGGGATCAGGCGAAACCAGGGATGCGAAGAATCTCTGGGAGAAAACCAGGTGCCCTCCAACAAATATAAAAACGAAGCTAATGATCGCATTTTACAATGCAAATACATTAATAATTGCTTTACGAACTAAATCATATAAAATGGGATGTCCTTAGACTATCTGAGGTGAGACGCCCGGGAGAGGTAAGCATTAAGATGACCATTGGACATACTTTATACTATAGAGGCTCAGACTCACAGATACATGAGCATGGTGTTGGCATACTTATCAACAAACGTCTTAACAATAACATCAAAAGCATAAACTCGATCTCGGACATCTACGTAACTTTTCACATATCAAGGAAGATCACATTGAAAGTTATACAAGTATACGCTCCTACAAGCATAGCACCCGATCATGAAATTGAGCAATTATAGAAGACATAAGCTCATATATTGGAAGAGACAAAACTACGTATACAATAATTACTGGTGACTTTATGCTAAAATAGGAGAAAAAGCTGATGTATCTGAAACAAAGATGGGCATTTTCGGATATGGCAAAAGGAACGATAGAGGAGTCACTCTCACGAATTTCCTTGAGAGAAAACATGTACCACATAAGTTCTTTCTTTCAAAAAAAACCTAAAAGGAAATGGGCATGGTTATCACCAGGTTCAAGATACCGAAACGAAATCGACTACATCTTCAGTAGCCACAAGTGTATTGTACCGGACATAACAGTTTTAAACAGTTTCAAAAGGCTTTGCATGCCGCCACTCGTCGTAAAGCCAAAGAACTCAACTACAAGTTTGTGTGGGTGCGCGACGGCAAAGTCTTTGTCAGGAAGACTGAGACCTCAAGTTACACCCTCATCAAGAGCACAACGACTCTGAACAATTTAACATAGACTCGTATTTTGTAGCTTAGTAAGTTAATTGTTTGATTCTGCAATCCATTTAAATTGAACTTGTAATTTTGTTATATAAATTATTGCTTTATTATTAGTACTTCATTTTTTTTTAATTTTTAATTTAATTCACAATTAATTTTGATTCTGTTGATTTATTTATTAGATTGAAATTTGTCAGCGTTTTGTATGTTACCTTTTTTATTTTGATTTATTATTATTAATTATTAATATTATGATTGAATTTATAATCTTGTTTTTATTGTATTCAATTTCTTGTTAAATTTATTTTTAAGCATATAATATTTTTGGTTTTATGTTACTATAACATTACTTTTCACAATTAATTTTATTTTTATTGATTTGCTTTTAACATTGATATTTTTTTTAAGTGTTATTTATGATAAATTTTTATTATCAAAATGTTAGAGGATTGAGAACCAAAACTGTTGATTTTTTTAATAACATAGTCTGCAGTAATCATGATATCGTTGTACTGACCGAAACATAGCTGAATAGCAGCGTCTTTGACACGGAGCTTTTCGATAGTCGCTATGTAGTGTATAGAAGAGATAGAGAGACGAGAGGGTTTCACTCTAGGAAGAATGGTGGGGGCGTGCTTATAGCTGTCTCCAGGCACCTACACTTAAGACGCTTGCAGAACTACGAGTCTGATTGCGAGGATCTCTGGGTAGGTGTTCAGGTTCGATCTCACGACGGCAAACTTGAGGAACTTTACATTTGTGCTGTTTATCTTCCGCCACCTATACAAAAACATGTACTCGATGAGTTAATTAATAATACAAATATTACTGTTGAACGTAACAAAATCGTCAACGTGGCCTTCCTGGGAGATTTCAACCTTAGCTCGATAACCTGGAGGTTTTTAAACGAAAGCATCCCATTACACGGAGAGACGAACAACAGTCTGTACTCCACTATGCTTCTTGATTTTGTTGCTATGCATGACCTGAAACAGTACAATTTCATCCCGAACAATAAGGGAAATCAGTTGGACTTGTTGTTGAGTAATACAAAAATATCTGATGTATCGTCCAATGTTTCTCCTTTATCAGTGATCGACCCAATCCATCCGCCTATGCAATTTTCTATATCCTTTGGATCCAGTGTTTGTCTTCCTGTTTGTAGCGGTGCTCGTTTATGTTTTCACAAGGCTGACTATGAGAGTATCATCAGTGACCTTTCTAGTGTCTGTTGGGATACTGAGTTCGCTAACTGCACAACTGCTAACGATATGGTCACTGTTTTTATGGCTTTATTCGTGAAGCCATAAGAAAGCATGTGCCTTACTCTAGACCGCACTCAAAAAGGTACCCAGTGTGGTTTTCCAATGCGCTTATTGGACTCTTGCGCGAAAAGCATAAATATCACCAAAAATTGCGCAAATTTAGCCAGAACCCTAGTGACGAGCTTTCTTTAGAGCATGCCAAGGAAGGGTCCCTAAAATTAATGTCACAATGTTATAAGATCTACATTACGCGTCTCGAATGCAGCTTACGCTCTAATCCCAAACTATTTTGGTCATTCATTAAAAACAAAAGGAAGGGTCATGGTCACTATCCAGCACATATGATGTTGGGCGACGAGTCGGCGGATAATGGCAGCGGGATTTGTAACCTTTTTGCAAAAAAATTCGCTTCGGCTTACACTTCTGGCTCCGTTCGTACCAAGCCATCTGATTCCGCTGAAGTTACCTATCATACAAGCGATTACTTGACTCTCATTAAATTTCGGGATAGTCAGGTGTTAAGGGTGTTAAAAAGACTTGACCATAACAAGGGTGCCGGTGCTGATGGTATTCCGTCAGTGTTTGTATTCAGGTGTGCCTCAGTCTTAGCAATTCCTTTGCGCCTCATTTTTAATCACTCCCTGGCTACAGGTTCATTTCCGGACGCCTGGAAGGAGTCTTTGGTTGTCCCGCTTTACAAGGCTGGGGATGCGAATCTTATCAATAATTATAGGCCCACATCCATACTGCCTACATTTGCTAAAGTTTTTGAGAAGTTGCTGCATCCTGTTCTGTCTTGGCACTTTAGGAATATTATTTCTACCAGGCAACATGGTTTCATGAAGCGTAGGTCCACTTCCACAAATCTAGTTTCTTTCGTTGATGAAGTTTCTTCAACCCTCGACAGGCGTTCTTCGGTCAGTGCGATCTATACCGACTTCAGTAAGGCCTTTGATAGAGTTAACCATACGTTACTTGTTCGTAAGCTTTCCTTGCACCGTATCGCCGAACCTTTGCTCAGTTGGTGTAGTTCGTACTTGCTTTGTAGGGAGTCGAGAGTCGTGGTGAACGGTTATACTTATGAGCCGTTCCCTGCTCATTCCGGTGTCCCCCAGGGCTCACATCTTGGCCCAATGTTCTTTAACATTTTTATCAATGATATCGGCAATTGCTTCCGCAATTTTCATTACTATCTTTTCGCCGATGATCTTAAAGTATTCCTTCTAAGATCTTATAGTAAATGTTGACTAAAAACATAAGCATCAAGCACTGACAAATTTCGACGGTTGAAAGCCAGACCTCGGTAGCCAAGTGGTTAAGGCAGCCGCCCGGAATGCGGAAGGTGCGTGGTTCGATCCCGCCTGAGGTTGTCGTCTTTTTTCAGTATTTAAAATTTTACTTAAGTATATTTAAGCGTTAATAAAACGCTAAAATATAAAACATTAATCTATAAACGCAGCTTCATTTTAACCGAATGTTCAAATATTCGTAAAAATATTTCTTTCGGATCTCAGAGGTGAAAACTTCTAAGATTTGATGAAGCAATGTTGATTAAAGTATTCCGTTCGATTGACGATAGAGTCGATGTTGCGCTGCTTCAGGATGACCTTAACAGACTTGATACTTGGTGTAACGTCAATGACATGATTTTAAATGTCTCTAAGTGTCATTCAATATTATTCACGCGTAAGAAAAAATTGACATTCCACTTTCACACTCTCAGAGGTAAAACCCTGCAAAGTGTTAGCGAAGTGCGCGATCTGGGAATTACTCTTGATAGCAAACTTTGCCTAAATGCCCACGTTGATAACATTGTCACCAAGGGATTCAAGTGCCTTGGTTTTATTTTGCGCAACTGTAAGGACTTTCAGTCTCCAAAGACTAAAATTCTACTTTACAATTCACTTGTCCGTAGTGGCTTGGAGTACGGTTGTGTAGCATGGAGCCCTTTCTATGATGTTTACAGAAAAAGGATAGAAAGTGTCCAAAGGCGCTTCCTGTGGCACCTCACGTATTCTTGCCATTTGTGTAAGGTATTGCTGAACTACGATGACAGCTGCTTCACTTTAAAATGTTATCCCTGTCGGATCGTAGACGAATGCTTGACACCACATTCTTTCACAAACTAGTGAACGGTATCCTTGATGCTCCTGATTTGTTGGCTTTGGTTTCCTTATGCGCTCCGTCTAGGTTACCAAGAGCGTCAAGTCAACTTATTCAAATTGGAGGGTTCTAAGTCATGTCTGGGATACCACGCACCTATGTCTAGACTTGTTAGGCAGTACAACGCTCTCTCTAAAGGAGAAACTATTGATGTTTTCGCTGATAATGCCATGAAGATTAAGAGCTATTTTAGTTGCGATAAATTATATGGAAAATCTAATTGAAAAGTATGAGATTAATTTTATTCGTAAATTCAGTAATTTAATTTAATTAATTCTTATTTTTTATTAGTAAATTGATTTTGTTTTGTAAACAGTCATTTAATTATCAATTTGATTTAATTTAGTACTAATTTTGTCTGATATTTGTTTTTTACCTACTTAGTTTACTTGCTCATTTTGCATGTAGTCCGCACCTATAATTGCAGTGACATTTGGCTTGTGTTATCCTAAGTGTATTTTTGTTGTGTAAATTTTATTGGTGTTCATAGTGTTGGTGTTCGATTAAATAAATAAATACGGAGAGCGACCACCGTCTTATCCGAGCTACAATACTAATCAAAGCCAAACTAGAAAGATACGCATCGATTCGAAGAAGAAACACTAAAGTGAACCCAACTGGTCTAAGAGTGAACAAGAATATACTTATACCAAAACCAAATCCAACAAAAATTATCACTACTAGTCAGTTCCAACTAAGACATAGACACACTACTTTAACACCTAAGTAGTACCATAAGCAACACCGCTAAACAATTACAACCAAATAAGACAGGCCGACAGACAAACTGCCTAATCTTACGACTTTCACGCGAAATTGAAACTTATCGTGTGACCCGAGCGTTCATATTCCGTTAAGCAACGCTGACTCGATATCGATTAGACGTCAGGAGCGCAGGGTTTCCAGTCATGGATATATTTAAGTAAATATTAAAATAAATCAGATTCTTTGTTCTTTCTTTTATTTAGACACCCGTAAATACAACAGTATCTTTTATACGGATTATAAGAGCGATTAGTAGTCATTGTTCGGTGCACAAAAATCACAGAAATGGTCGTTCGTTTTACGCGCGACGACGCACGACGTGGAGTCTGCCCGGGAGGCGCGCCGCCCGAACTCCACGGGGGACCTTCTGGTGTACGTTATACATTGCTGGGGCGAGGCAATCGAGAAGCATGGCGAAGCGCTTGCCGTGTCGCTTGACATCTCGAAAGTCTTTGACCGGGTCTGGCACGCTAGCCTGCTGAGCAAGCTTCCAGCGTACGGCATTTCTGCTGATTTTTGTCTCTGGATCTTGGACTTCCTGAGTGAACGGTCAATCAGAGTAGTCCCGGAATTGTTGGATATGTCGACGACAGCATGTTCACAGAGAGGTATCTGTCTAGCGCAAGGGTCGGCGGAGAGGAAGTTCGTTCCTTAAGAGAGGTCATGGTTGAGCGGACAAACTTGACTTTGAGTCTTGTCTCCCAATGGGGTGACAACAATTTGGTCAGTTTTAACGCCACCAAAACGCAAGCGTGTTTGTTCTCGGCCAAAAGGAGTCGTTTTAACCTGTCTCCTACTTTCCGGGGTACACCCCGATGTACCAATTACTGAAAACTTTGATCTCCTCGGCATGAAGTTGACCGTGAAGTTCCTCGGCATGAACATCGAAATCAAGGCTCAAACTGCGGCCAAAAAGCTGGGTGTTCTAAATAAAGTTAAGCGATATTTCACGCCGGGACAGCTTCTAACTCTATATAAAGCACAAGTCCGGTCGTGCATGGAGTATTGCTATCACCTTTGGGACGGCTCAGCAAAATATTAACTTGCCGCGCTCGATTCGGTGGAACGCAGAGCCAGGAAACTTATAGGGGACGATAAGCTTGTGAAAACCAACCTTCACAGTCTCGCTCACCGTCGCTCAGTGGCTTGCTTGTCGGTATTTTACAGGTTGTACTTCGGAGAGTGTGCTGTTGAGCTACACGAACTCATTCCACCGTCCCCTTTCTACCATCGGTAGTCCAGACGTACGGCGGGTTACCACCCTTACTTGGTTGATATTCCACTCATACGCACCAAGCGCTATTCGTCTTCATTCATAATGCGTACAGCCAAGGCATGGAATTCCCTGCCGTCGTGTGTTCCCGAGTGCACATAATCCCAACATCTTTAAAACCGAGTGAATATGGTGCTTCTGGGCAATCTCGCTTCATCGTCGGCCACTTCGTAATCCTACGGATAAGAATGTGGCCAAGAGCAAGAATATTTATTATTTAAAAAAAAGTGCTTATGTTTTTTAGTTCAATGTTGACTAAAACATAAGCATCAAGCACTGACAAATTTCGACGGGTGAAAAACTAGACCTCGGTAGCCAAGTGGTTAAGGCAGCCGCCCGGAATGCGGAAAGTGCGTGGTTCGATTCCCGCCTGACGAAGTCGTATTTTTTCAGTGTTTAAAACTTTACTTAAGTATACTTAAGCGTTTATAAAACGCTAAAATATATAAAAAACATTTTTTTAAAACGTTTCTAAACTGCGGAGTGACACCCCCCTGGTAATACTAGCGGCCCGCCCACGACTTCTTCTGCGTGAACACCCTGTATCTCGTAAAGAATTTCCAAAAACAATAAGTATTTCACACGAACCTAGTCCTGACAACTACGACTTTAGACAACAAAAAAAGAATCACCCGAATTTCGGCAATTGATTTTTATTAATATAATGTCAAAAGACTAGTAATATACTATCTGTGTCGTATACTTAGTTTCAGTAAACCGTTTCATGAAATCGCTGGTATCTTTATTTCCCTGCCACATAATATTATACATTAGGAACAATGACCTTTTATTTATAGACAAGTTATACGTGAACAAATTGCATTTTAAAAAGGCGAAATTGTTTCTATGACATAATACACATCGAAAGAGAAAATCATATCATTAGCCTATTGTTAAAAGAGATAAACACAAATTTTGACTTTTGGTAGTTGACCAATGAGCTCATAGAATTTATGCGCTATCTCGGCCGGCATTGTTTTTCTCTTTCACTCTTACAGAAAACATAGTACATTAGATGTAAGTTTTATAATAGTAAAGTAGTCAATAGTTTCATAGTTTGTAAGTGAGAATGCTATGATCTGGAGGTTCAGCGGATCTGGACCTCTAAATCATACTTTCTCTGGTAGCAGAGCTATGGTCTAAGGAGTCCAGCTGATCTGGGCCTTTGGAGCATACACATCTCACTCATGCATATCGGATTTGCAACATTCTTCTTCTATTTTAAATTTATATTTACAATACACATTATTCTTGTCTCTTACGGTTGCATATAACTTTTAAAATTTCTAGATACATTGGAAGGCATTTTATCTAATTAACAAAACAAAAACTTTTAAAGGTAACGATCGCGTTGACGTGACACTTGGCCTTAATTTTTCCTTGCCACTAATGGAGGCCAGGCAACGTATCTAAACATAAAATACCATTAATTAGGAACGGTTACGCCTTAAACCATGAACAATTAAATTAAACATTTTGTAAAATCATTTTAACCAGCATTAGTTGTTGTTTTTGCATTAAAAATGAGAACAAAGCTGGTGCATAGAGTTGTGTATAAAATAAACGCAAGCAGTTCTGTATGAACTGTTTTATTTCAAGTATTTTTTTACGATTTGAATATGCATAAATAACTATTTATATAAATAACAATTTAAAATAGCTTAATACTCCTATTAACGCACTTCAGTGTTAAAGATGCGTCGCAAGTCCAAACTCATGTGAAGCACCATTCATTAAAGAGTCACTGTGCTTTGACAGCGAGTAAAGTGTTGGCGTATTGGAATTCGGGGCTGTTCTCATATTCAGACATGTCAAGGGCAACCTCGCAGCTCTCTCTGACCACCGGCCTCGGGTCATTGAGGTACCTGAAATGTGAAATCTCAATGATAATACATCTGTTAAGCATGTGTTCATGATCTATTAGGAGGGTTAGGCGGTGAAAACGGAAAAATTATCAGTTTTCTGTTAGCTGTTATTCAAAATAATTTCAGATATTTCGCACTGAAATTTTTAATATGTATTACAGAACGTATGTGTGAGGGGATGATTGTTTCCAAAACATGATTGGAAACAATTTGCTCGATAGAAAGAACTCCTGGAGTTACCTCCAAAATTTCATATAAATGCACATTACGACCGTGTTTTACAATAATAATTCCTATAAAATCATAAACACATAGGCATATAGGTTACCTTTTCGACTTCTTGACCGTTTTGGATTTACAAAAAACTAAACATTTTTATTAACTTTTTGATAAAAGTATGAATGGCGCTTACAATTTACGGTCCCCGCACCGCGCAACACCCGCGCTAACTGGCCGCCTAACCCCCTTAAGTAAAGCAGTGTGGTGGCGGCTTGTTACCAAACAAATACTACCGACCCATCTCTTCTCTTGGATGTCGTATAAGGCGACTAACGGACCGAAGAAGAGATCGATAAAGGACGATGGTATCTTGAAGTATGACGGTATTTCTAAGTTGGCGCGGATTAACCCGAGATGGGTAGAGTTGGGGACATCTCAGGAGATGGGGCTATTAACTTACACCACCTTGTGACGTGCGGGGACATTCGGAGGAGTTACCCGCTCAACTCGGTCCTCGGTCTCGGTCGGTAAGTGACGATAATGTGGATGCGCGCTTCATCCAGAATATTAACCACTGAGGAACTGGCTATCTTATCTCTGTCTGAACACAACAATGCTGTTAACAATGTTGTTATAGCACCAGACTTCAGATAAGATGGTGGTAGCTAGCCAGGCGGACTTAACGAGTCCCACCACCAACCAAACCAAGTACACAAAGATGTACCCACCGCTGGGAACCGAACCCGGCACCTCTGGGTCTAGGACTGGTAGAAGAGCCACTAGACAGATGTGGTTCAAGTCCTCATGTGGGTATCAATATTATATCTCCGTGTGGATGTCGGAGCCCACCAATATGATGTTTATCAGCTAATCATAACACATACCTCTTAAGGACTTCAATGCATTCTTCTGTTGCTATCGAGCCCATGGCTTCGGCTGCTTCGTGGCGCACCATCTCGTGTTCCTTGGTGTCTTCTAGAGCAGCTATCAGAAATGGTATGCTCCTCTCATCTTGCATCTGGCCGAAAACAAACGCCACCTCGTGACGGAAGAGGGCGCTATTAGCTTTGAAACCTGGAAAATTATAATGATTTCTTAAATTTACAAAATAGAGGTCATAAAAAATTATTAAAATATTTTTATTCAAGTAGACTTAATTGTTAGCAAAGTGTTGGAGTACTAGAACTCGGGCTGTTCGTGGATCTAAAGGTAGGCCCAAGATAAATTGGAGAAAATGTGGTGTTAAGATATGAGAGACTGACAAGTTTCCAATAAGGATGTCGAGGATAGAGGAAAGTGGAGGCAAAGTATATGAAAATCACTAAAGCTATAGGAGAGAGAGAGAGAGAGAGAGAGAGAGAAATACAGAGAGAGAGTGAGAAAGAAAGATAGAGAGAGAGAGACTTATTAGGTCAAGGATCATAAGACCGCTGGCTGTTGCGAAACAATCGGCTACCAACCAGAAAATGCTGTAGTTTCTTTCGCCTAAAATGGACTCCATGAACTCCACAAAAAATTTATTTATTATCCAAATAGATTAACCCTCTCTAAGTAATCAAGAGCACAACATACATTTAAAAAAAATTTGACGAATTAAGAAACACCTCTTATTTTTAAATGGGTTAAAAAAACTATTAATGTAATATAATTACCTTCACCCAATGCATTAATACTTTCTGTAGTCGCCATATTCCTGAGGCTGAACATCGCTCGATATCTGTCATACAACGGTTTAGTCTCATCCATCATAGTCCTCTTCAAGGTCTGCACATCATTTTCAGTACTGGGTGGTGCAGGGTCCACTGAGGAGTACGGACTCTTCGAGAGCTTCTCACCAGCACCATCGTTAGCTACCCAGTTGAGCCTCTCAAGGGCAATTTGACATGTTTCCGCTACCTCGATAGCAGGGTCATCTTTGTATTTCAGTAAGAGATCACGGAGATTAGGATCACCTATTGCGCCAAGTGCTTCTCCTGTAAAATTTTGTTTAAAAATGTTATTATTTAAGTTTCCTCAACTTTATGAGATCTAAAAGATGGAATTTGAATAAGAGATATTGCATACACAACAAATTTGAAAATATTCTGATCTTTGAGTGGTATCTGAAAGAATGCAAGGGTTGCCGTTTGAGCAGGCAACTGATAAACAAAGGGACAGTACTGCCGTCATAACTTAAAAAGGCACATCTAACATTTTGCAAATCGGGAGAAAAACATTTCTTTGTTTTCGGCGAATAAATTTGATAGTATCCTATTTGTCGGAAATGCATGAATGTAAATAGTAGCATCAATATGAGTTTTACAGGATTATTTAATTACAAGTTTTTATTTTAATGGCATTTATTTAATAATCTACATTTTCCTTTTCAACATAACAGAAAAAATTGAGAAATAACATTAATTTTACATATAAAAGGCATAATTAACCAAATGTGACTTTTCATTCTAACATTTAGTGAAAAGAAAATTAAATATTACAATACATAGGCACATTTATACAATTGTGCCTTCTCATTCTGGCTTAAACAAGTTGTAGTTGCTACATATACTACTATACAGCTGAAAAATATAAAACTTTATTTAAAACGGGACAAAATAAATTGTATCTTTATTATTATAATTAGTTAATGTAACTATCACATTATTAAGGAACTTGTTAAAAACATAATACACCTAAGTACTCGTCAAGACGAATCATACGAGCCCAAACTCGATAGGGTTGAGTCGTTTAATTACCGAGGTCCTATGGCCATCTTCTAGCTCCATCATCAGACCCTGGTTACAATCTAGCACCAAAGTACTCGTAAAGACGGATCGAACGAGTCCAAACTCGATGGGGTTGTGTCGTTTAACTATCAAGTTCCTATGGCCACCTTCCGGTTCCATCATCAGATCCGCTTCATGTTATAATAATTTTGCATTGTCATTCGATTTATACATGCATGCAAAATTTCAGCTCAATCGGTAACCGGAAAGAGGATCAAATTTAACTTGCAAGATTTGATTACAGACTAAATCGGGACAGGTGAAACTAAATAAAAGCTTGTAATAATAAATATTTTCGTACAAATACCTAATACCTATTTGTCTTGAGCGGGGATCGAACCCGCAGACTTTGGGTAGTAGGCAGATATAATGTACCACTGCGCCAGACAGGTCGCCAAAGCACAATTTCAATTAATGAACTACACATAAGTCTCTTATATGCTTACGTATGGGGCCACAAAGTTAAGATCACGCGTAGGTATTCATAACAAAATACTAAAACAGTGGAGAGGTAACTTTTTAAGCACTAACATTAAATCGTAGAAATGAGTACATTTATAACGGAATTCCTACGAAATACTAATGATATGTTAGCTTGTTAGTACGTAGATCAAAATTGAGAAGGTAAGTACAATGAAATATTTTCATAGTAAATCACAACTAAACCATCAAATATTTCGAAGATTACATATCAGCAAAGCAAAAAAGGCACAACTGATGCGATTTGCTTCGAAACTCATCCCCCTCACCTTACCTCTTTTCAAAAATGTTTGGTAGAAAAGGCATAGGTGCCAGTTGTGACTTTTCTTTTAAATTAAATATTATGTAAAAGAAACAGTAAAATTTTAAATGAAAGGGCATATTTGCCACAAATGCCGTTACAACTTGAAGTCGGTCAAATATGCCTTTACTATTTATAAATCTTTATTCATTTGTGACCTTTTTACGTAATGTTAGCTAGATGTACTCTTTCTACGTACTATTACAGAAAAAATGGCTCAGTTGTGCCCTTTTTGCTTTAAGTACTTTTGGTTTAACGTGCTTCTAAAATTTACAAAAAATATGAGCAGATAGGCCTTTTTCTCCTGATTCCAAATATGTATGTAACTCAAATTTGAAAAAAATGTTAGTTGTGCCCTTTTTCCTTATGACGGCAGAGTAGTGTCAAGGAACCATTCTACTTTTAAATTTGGCACTATTTGTATGAAACTTCTTTTATTTATAAAAGTAATTTTATTCATAAAATTTTAGATACCTGAAAAGCATAACACAAATAAACTAAAGACGAATAATTCTATTATAATTGAATTTTTTTTTTTTTTTTTTGTTCTGATAATGGATTCTATTTGATTTTTATTGTGCTAATATAGATTATGGTATAATGTTATGTGATGTGTAATTGTGTTTTAATTAAGTAATTATTGTTATTGTCGTTGTTTTTATTGTATTATCATAATTAATTTTTTTTTTCTTTTTCTGAGATTGTTTTTTGATTATTATTATTGTTTTTTTTTTTTTACAAACTGTCTTATAATCTTTTAATTAGTTAATAATTGTAATAACTATAGTGTCAATAATAATTATTAATGTTGTGTGCACTAATAATTGGAATACATATTAGAATTAATCAATCTAAATAATTATGGAATTATACAATAATATGTATTCTGTATGTGTACCTTAAATAAATAAATAAATAAATAAATTTAAAGTGTCCGTGTCTGTATTAAAAAAATATTAATTTATAAACTCAAATTGCAACTTAGATAATTCAGTCATCATCAGCATCAGCTTATGAATGTCCTAATGCTAGGCATAGGCTTCCCCACATGAACAACAGCACACACATGGAGACATTAGGCGGGTTGTGGCCTAAGCTGGTCCAAGGCGAGTTGGTGGGTATGAGGCGCTCGATGGTGCACCGGCTAAGCCCTTTGGTTTGCGGATCTTGACAGTTAAATTTATAAAAAGGTGTGTTTTAATGATATGATACCTTTTATGGATTTATGTTATCTCGTGTACGTGCAGCACCGATGTTAGGAAGACAAACTAACCTGCCTCATGGCGAACTATAGGGTCCTCTTCTTTATTTTCTAAAACAGTTCTCAGGAGCGGCACAGCTGTTATATCTTGCATTTGACCTAAACAGTAAGCTAATTCGTGTTTTAACAGCACAGATTCGTCTTTAAAGCACTCATTGATACATTTAATTGCGGCCTCGCCGCCTATGTTTCTAAGCGTAAACAAAGCTCTAAAGCGCTCTTTCATGGGCCTTGCTGGCTCATTTAAAACTTTTCCAATGTTTAATACTTCTTGCTGATTAATGTTAGACATTGTAGACAACCAATAAATTTTAAAACACTTACAAAAACGTTTTTACACTCTAAAAAAGACAAAATGATGATGGATGGAATGAAACAAACAAAAGCATGTATTGAACTGTCAATGTCAAATATCTGTCAGTGTCACATTTTTCTCTTTCATTTGATGCAAACCAGCAAAGGGATTTAGCCTATAAAGCAATGTGTTTAGCGTTTTTTAAGATAAATAGTGATGGATGATCTTAGAGTATCAATATTATCTATCTATCTCTATGCGATAATGATGATGTATGTTAAACAATAATGAGTGTTTAATAATTCTTAATATAGATAGATTATCAATGATAATGATTATTATGGGCGATTTTCCGAGATAAAAAAAAAAAGAAATTGGTTCGTAAATGACTTCATAGATGGCGCTTAGCATAGATTAGTATGGCGCATGGCAAAAGGCGAGTTCATGAAGAGCCCGTGTATGGCTGCGTAATATTTATTCTATTCCAAAATAGAAATAGGTTCTGGATGTCCTGAATATAAATAGGTAAGTACTTACTATTTTTTTATTCTTTTGGTAGACAAGTAAAAATGTAGAATTTATTACAGCCCTTAGGTAGGTACGGCTTTCATAAAACGACATCTATCGAGTGTTTTTGAACTAATTTTTACTTTTTAATTTGGGCTGTCAGAAAATCGCCCAATTATACCTCTGTCCATGGGATAGATATATACCTACCTATGATATACATGGGATAGATCGCACATGAAAACATATACAGTCATAACTCAAAATTAGACTAATCTAATTTTGAGTTATAAAACATATACAGTCATAACTCAAAATTAGATTAGTCTAATTTTGAGTTATGACTGTATATGTTTTCATGTGCGAGATGTTAACGCAATCTCATTCTTATAGAAACTTTTTTTGACTGGGACTGTCCTCACTCACGTCGCGATACGTTACGTATTGAACAAAATATAAAAGCTTATGGGGATCCTGTACGAAATTGTGAAAATTTACTTATTTTTAATTTACAAGCAAGTAAGTACTATGCGCTGAATTAGTTAAATACATTAAAAGAACTTACGTAAGTTAGCCTGATCATTGCACATGCACGAGAAACCAATTCTTTAAACAATAACAAACAATATAAAAATGTAATGACTCCTACAAACATTTTTTTTCGACAATTTTTTACGCATGGAACAATAATTCTTACATGAACATATTTGTATTGATATTCCGCAGGTCACCCCTGCGTGATGGTTTTGTACATTTCGCAGAATAAAAACATTTCTCTAATCATTTATATCATCACACATCAATTACTAGGTCTGAAACATCAAAGCAGAGCTTGGGAACAGTATTTTTATTTAAGTATTTATTTTTGAAATATTTACATTTTAACTTGAAATATGACATTAAATTTTTTTCTGTAGCCCTTCAAAATACTTCACAATATTTTTTTAAAGATTTATAAAAATTACCACGCGCTATTGTTTTGTGAGGTTACCTATCACAAATTTGAAATTTGCCTGTACAAATTTTATTTGGCCGAAAACGTTTTGCAATTTTTTGTTTTCCACAATTTTCTTTTTACCAAAAACACAATTTACAAAGTTTTGAAATGCCGATTATCGATTGTTATTTTTTTCAAAACCACTATATTTTGAAATCCCACTCAACGTTTGGCTGTAGCTATAATGCTAGACGATTCATTTTCCAGAAACACGATTCCAATATTATTAAAATACAACATTTCAAATAATTGAAATCCATAATATCATCGAACAACTTGTAATCGTAGTAACGTTTAAGCATGCAAACAAGCATGCAGCATGGAAGCAAGCATGCACCACGCAAGCAAGCATGCAGCATGCAAACAAGCATGCAGCATGTAAGCAAGCAAGCTGCGGCATGCATGCAAGCATGCAGCATGCAAACAAGCAAGCAGCAAGCAACCAAGCATGCAGCAAGTATGCAGCAAGCAAGCAGCATGCAACCAAGCATGCAGCAGGCATGGTTTCTGTCACGGCTCCGGCGCTGCGAGGCTCTGGCGGTCCCACGCGAGCTTATCGCTTCGGCTTGCTGGCCGGCTGCGAGCGTTAAGGGGAGGTATTTCGAGCGCTTCTCTCTCGTTCTCTCGACGGTACGACGGTAAGGGACGGGTATAACAGCGAAGCGGCGCGAATAATCGCATTTTATGTTTAAAAAAATTGATACATGTAATAATTAAAAAACGATCGGTTATAATTCCTCAAGTTATCTATGAACTTCATTTTGGTAAATAACTCATAATATCAAATCAATTATTTTAAGAATAAAACCTGGAAAAGAAGATAAAATGACACAAAAATATGTAACTTCGTGAATTTATTCTATCGAGCCAACTTTATCAAATCGTGTTTCCATCGGTTGTATTTTAAAGAATAAAGCCTCAACAATATTTCATAACTTTCGCAGATTTTAATTTCACTGTTTACTATTTTAAAAAGTAGTTCTAAGAACGTGTTATTTTAATTTTTCACTAACACCTGGCCTTAAACCCACCTGCTCCTCAGCTCGCGGGCCGCCTCGCCTTTCCGCGCCTACGCGGGCTTCAATTACACTCTAGCGTAGGGCAGACAAGACTACGTGGAGTCGGTTTTGCCGCGATTCGTTTCTGTCACTGACTTTTGAAACACAATCTTACCGGAAACATAAAGTAAGGTCAATATGGGTAAGTGTGTCATACTTTTTTCAAAGTTCATTTTGAACTTAAAAATCATGTAGTAGAAGGTATAATTTCTAACTCTCTGCGTAAACAAATTAAAAGGTGGTTCATAATTAACTGAAAACAAAGTGTTTTACGCAATATTGTCCATTAAATCATTCGTTTTTAAGGTCTATTATAAAGTGCTATGGTAGACACACTTCCCCAACATAGTGAGGCAAGTGTGACTATATTATTGAAGTACAATAGACAATTATTTTTTATTCCAAAATACGAAGTCTCTTCTTACTTGATCTTGGGATCCAATAATGAGTCGACTAGATTACAAAATATACTTTGTGACAATAGTTTAAGGGAGCAAAAATTATGAGGTAAGTGTGTCATACTACATTGAGCAGGGATAAAAAACATTTTTAATTAAAAATCTTAATTCGCTAAATGAAAGTTTTTCTGTGCTTGTAGGTATGTGTAGAAGATTTTATAATATGACAACAATCATGAAATACACAGAAATACGGAGATGGAGGCCATTGAATGTTAAAAGTTTTAATAGTAAGCAACAACACTAGGATATTAAAAATAGTTTAAGTGCATGAAGTTTTTATTATAGGAGGAGGAAGTTTTCATCAATACGAACAACTTTTACTATGTAGCCAAAAACAAAATCGGGAAAAACAAAACAGCTGTTCCATACATTTTCATCCAGTGGGTATCGGTACTTTTTTATGGAACAACTATTGTTTTTCCGCGGTTTGTTTTTTGTTTTAAATAATTAGAAGGTATGTTTATGTACATAAACATACCTTCTAATTATTTAAAACAAAAAAAGTGAGGAAAATAGGTATAATTACCTAATTAATAATCGTGTTTTATTTCACTTTGGAAATTTACAAGCAAACCCGGAGGCATAGAGTAGTTATATACGAGAAAATCGTACTATCGATGGTAGTAACATTTTTGTTGGTTTTACGCGTAGATTTCATAGAAAATTGCTCATCATCCAGTAATAAGCAATTAGAAATTACTTATCACTAATTTAAAAATAAAAGGTTTGTAACCCCTGATTTGAGGCAAGTGTAACATACAGATACACTTGCCTCATGCAAAGTAGGCACACTTCCCCAGCCATTTAATTTTTAGGTAAAAAAATGTAAGTGGACATAGTTCTCTTGGTAGTAACGATTCCAACGAAATTACAAGAGTAATAAAAAGTTTGGTTATTATAAAAACTACTTATTGGCAAAAAATATACAAATTCTTCAAAATCACCATATTTTTTATCGATTGAAAAAGCACGTGCTAACTTGAGTTCGTCTTAAAAAATTGTCAGATTATAAAATGGCGACAGCTTAAAAAGTGTTTGACATTGCCATCTAGATTGAAATTTGGTAAACTGAAATTTGTTTTAAACACAACAACAGATGTCGCTGCCAACAAAAGCTCAAATAGTTTTCGAAATATAAAGGGCATCCACACTTGCCCCCTATAGTTACACTTCCTACACTGACCTTATTAACTTTTTAAGACATCTAAGATTATTCATCTAATAATATGAATATATGAAATACAAAAAAAAAACTGGGTATGAATATGATATTTTAGAGGAAAAGTTATTTCGAATTTTAATACTTCTAGATATTAAATTTATTGTAAACAATTTTGATAATCGGCTAATAGTTTTTCTGGAAAATGAAACGTATGTATGATAAGTTTATGGATTAACAAAATTAATTATGTAAAAGCAACGATCTGGTATTTAAAACTTCGTCATACCGTTTTCGAACAATTGAAATTCGTACAGAAAAGTTTCGAATTTATGATAGGTTACCGTTTTGTGACAATCAAAATACGCGCGAAACCCGCGGCGTGACGTCATCGGATATGTAATCGGACGCCCGCCGGGTGCGGGCGGCGAGAGCGGCGGCGGCGGGGTCTATCGGATAAGATGACGTCACGTCGCGTCAGTCGAGAGCACAGATAAAGGTAATACCTCGTACTGTCGGAACTAGATGGCCATCTCGCGGATTTTTTTGCCAACATGTTTGAACCTGGCTCCCTCTGGTGGTGTTATTCCACAACTTTTGACCAATATACATACCTATAGGTATAATAGAAGCTAAATTTTAATTTAGAAGCATGCAAAACCTTGTAAATCAGGCTGATATGATTTCATAAATTTAATGTAAGTGAAATTCACTAAGCATTAAATTTATGAAAATCAAACCAGCGTGATTTACAAGGTTTTGCATGCAACAGCCAGTTTGGGAACTCAGAAATAAAACGACAATTCATTCTATTTTTATTATGTTTATGTTTCGCATAATACAATTACATTTAAATTTTATAATAATCATCCCCATCATATTTTAATTCTCCGTACAAAATTCGATTTATAACATTCATCTTTGTTGATTTGCTCAGAAGTGTGCTTTAATTTTACAAAAATTACTTTTTGTGTATTCCAGCAGGTAATATTTAAATTTTTCTTAGAAGGTTTTTTAAGGATTTTGCAGAAGGCAATGTGAAACATTTCGAAAGAAGAGCATATGATAGAATGAGAGTTTTTCATTTTTTCTTCATTTTTTGTGAAGCAACGACCCTTTGCTTTTTTCATTGTTTCTTTAATTTGAATTTCTGTAAATAGTTTTGCTGGTAAACTCATTTTTCCTGTAACTTTCTGTAAACCTTTATTATCAGACATTTTAATGGCACTAGCTAATCTTGTTCTTGCTGTGATTTCTTAACCTGTATATTTCACTCTTCAGGTTTTTTTATTTCTTTCTGTATTATTTAAAATAGGCTTAAAACTGTTACAAATCAATAATATTATTAATTATAGGTACCTGTACTTTATGGTGATAATATTGTTATATTTGAAGATGGGTCTGCTTGACTTAACTAGTCTTAATAGTACGTACGTAGTAATAGCGTCCAATGCATGTCCAATGCCACAAAACTTATTTAAAGCGTCCAGTTTTGCCAGTTGTCCAGTGTCCAAATATCACAATTCACATCACAACAATGCAAATTAAGTAAGACGCAGGCTTACTACTGTAATGTTTCACAGTAAAATTCATCGTGTAACTCTGGGTCCGGAGAAGGATTATGCACTTATCTCAAGTCTCAACGTAATTAGTAATTACAGCGAAGAACGACAATACTGCAAAAATTCGCACAAAAGCAAACAACAAAACAAACAAGCGGCCATATGCAATAAAAAAAATGCAGTTCAAGTGTCGGTGTCGATCGATGTACAAGTCGATTAAAATCTAATTAATCGATTATTATACAAGTTTTATATGACATAAAAATAAATGATACAAGCTTACATGATTTTCTTAGGTAATATTATGATTAAGTTAACTAAATATTTAATCGATTTATTGAAATAAAAAATAAATGCTACAAGCCTAAATGATCTTCATAATTAATATTCTGATTATGTTAACTAAAGTTATGTTTAATCGATTTTTATTTTCGATTGCTGCGCTTCGAGTAACTGCCATCTAGCGAGACAGTTAAAATTTTTTTTTGAAATATTGCGGAATAACACTCCTAGATGGCACTAATTGAAACGTGTCATTGCTCCTACTATAGTCGAGTGCCAGCGAACTAAGCGAGGTAGTAGTGTTTTAACCAAAGACATTGGTTTTAACGAATTATTTATGTACAATAACTTTGTAAATACTTCTCGTATCAAAGTGAAATAAAACTATTGGTTTTAAAATAACGACTTCTATGGTATAAAGTAAAATTTTTTTTTTTTCATGACCCAAATCTTTTGTTCTAATTTTTTGTTGGCATTAAGTTGGGCCACGTACCTTCGGTTAGTTGGCCAACAAGTATAATTGGCGCGCAGTTTACGCGTTGGGCCTAAAACTGATGGCCAAAGTAAGATTACCTACAAAGGCACAACTATCAGTAGGGCCAACGATGGACTTGCCTATTTAGACCGACTTACGGGCGATCGAGTATTAGATAACAGGTGCACCCAGTATCAAATTTACCTACCTAGTACGAGTAGTATGACCCACGTCTAGTAGGTGCTAGTCCCACCCACCCAACGAAGTAGGCTGTTGAACGGCCACTCCACTTCCCAGAAAGGAAGGGAAGGATTGAAGGACGGCGACAGATGCACGGGATGGGATGCAGAGTCCTCAAAAAGGGAGATCGTAAATTAAAATAAGGAATGAAGTCCCGAGCTGCCGTTCCAATTGACGCGACACCAAAATGCAACAGTACAGAGTCCAGCGTGACTTGATAATTCGAATGTTACCATGGGTATATATATCTAAGGCCACAAAAAGCTCGTCAACGCGATTTAAAAATTGTATAAAACAGTACAGCGCCATCTACGAAGAAGTATCGGAACTACATACCTTAAGGAACTTAGTAGGTATCTAACTTTTTAAAATGTTGTCCCCTGCCCCCCGGTCCCCTGCCCCCCCCCCCCTCTCCCCTTCCCTCCCCTCCCCCTGCATCACACCCCTCGGGGTCTAAGCACCATATTATTCGCAAAATCCACATTATTTTTCTGAAATGCCTACAGTTATTACCCGACGGTAGGAATAACATGGTAGTAATGGATAAAGTTTTTTTTTGTTGGCGCAATGGTGTTATCTTATCTTTTATCGATACAAAAATTGCCCAACTGTAATAAAATAACATCAGGCCCGTGGTAGGCTATCCGTTGGCAAGTTATAAAACTATTAATATTTTACTTTAATGTCAATGTATTCTGTCGTGACATTCGTGACAAAGGAAATAATTATTTTATATCGAGCACCTGATGAAAACCATTTTGACGTAATTTAACTAAATGGATCTATGTTAGGTACCACCTTACAATCTAATCAACTCTACGAATACGCTGAACCACGTATTGCATTCCTAACCATATCGAGCCAATCTAGCAATGAGGTTAAATGTGATTTATTGGCGCTTGAATTGAATTATTGCACTTAATGGCGTCTAAGAAGAAAAGACTATAAAGTTATTGTTCTGAGATAAAAAGTTTCTCACACGCACGACACGTTCCTCTGTGGTATTGTGTACGAGTACGAGTAGGTACACTCGTCAGTTCGTCACATACTAATAGATCGTAAATAAAGTAATCGCGAGTGGTCATCGCATATTGGTCGGTCGGATCGGTCGTGTATTGTAGAATTGGGAACGCAAACTGTGATATGATAATATTTAAACCGTAATTAAGGTAAGCGTTTGTCTTATTGTTTTAATTTATTAAATTAAAGGTGTTAGTAAAAAATTAAAATAACACGATCTTAGAATTACTTTTTGAAGTAGTAAATAGTAAAATTAAAACCTGCGAAAATTATGAAATGTTGTTGAGGCTTTACTCTGTGAAATACACCCGATGGAAACACGATTTGATAAAGTTGGCTCGATAGAATAAATTCACAAAGTTACATATTTTTGTGTCATTTTATCTTCTTTTCCAGGTTTTATTCTTAAAATAAGTGATTTGATATTATGAGTAATTTACCAAAATGAAGTTCATAGATAACTTGAGGAATTATAACCGATCGTTTTTTATTTATTACATCTATAAATTTTTTATTTTTATTCGCGCCGCTTCGCTGCTATACCCGTCCCTTACAGTCGTACCGTCGAAAGAGCGAGAGAGAAGCGCTCGAAATACCTCCCCTTAAGGGGGTGCCGCGCGACCGCAAAAACTAGTCTTTTAGTGGATTTCAAAGCAAAATCAATCATATTGATATTCATAATTAGAACAATTCTGTTTTGAAGTTTCAGACCTAGTGATTTAATAAGAGCAATGTTTTTATTCTGCGAAATGTGCAAAACCGTGTGATGGCTTGTGTTTAAAATTAAAATTTACTTTTTAAAGAAGGAGGTGCCCTGCGGAATATCAGTACAAATATTTTCATGTAAGAATTATTGTTTCATGCGTAAAATTAAGAAAGTTGTCGAAGCAATATGTTTTTAGGAGTCATTCATTACATTTATGTACTTACCTATTGTTTGTTATTGTTTAAAGAATTTGTTTCAAATTTCAACAAGGCCATGACCTTGTGCAATGATCAGGCTAACTTACATAAGTTTTTTTTAACTAAATCAGCCCATACCTAGTACAAGTGACTTATAAATACGTAAAATTTCACAACTTCGTTAAGTTTGCATTATTTGATCTTATTTTATTAATATTAAGCTATGTAGATCTATGTAGGTATATTCTTGTAGTACTTATATTTGAACATTAAGCGTTTTAATGCAAAAAAATGTCATTACCGAACGATTCAATAATTTGTAAAAATACTTATTGGATGCCAAATCAAAGAGGTTTGATGAGACTATGCACCTACTTACCTAAAGTTAAGCGTTGAAGAATTTCGACAGTAGACCAGCCCCCTTACTCTTGAAACCGATCGGTATTGTGAAATTTCGTACTTTTAAGTTACGACACCAGCGCTAATTTGAATTCGTATTGAGTGAACTAAATGGCATTGGGTTTTGTATTTTTTTCTCTCAATATTCGCGCAATATGAATCCATATTAGCACTGGTGTCGTAACTTAGGAACACGAAACTTCACAATACCAATTCTGATCGATGATCGGGATCGGATTCAAGACCCCTCAGGCCCCAAGCGGTCGCATGAGACCGCACCTACAAAAACACACTTGACTTTGTACCGTGTTTTCATAGTCTTACAGACTACTTTAGTATAAACAAGTTTGGTTATTTCGGTTCTGTGGTACATCTTATGTATTGTTATCGTAAAATATCGCATAGTCTATGCTCGAATCTGTCAAATTTGACGTTGACAGTTGCGCCAAAAAAAGTGTCAAAAGAATCCATTAGTAATAGGGGACTGTACGGTGGCTGACCACCAATACGGTGGCGGAGAGGTCACGCAGCCGCCCGGTATGCGGAACGCGGAAGACGTGGATTCGATACCCACCTGAGATAGTCGTTCAGCTAGTAAAGCAATTCTTCAGTAATGTATTGAATATACAGTAATAGTCAGTAATGTAGCAGATGTGGACATATTTGACTCTAGCCTGTTAGCGTTTAGGAGACAACTTGTTGCTAATTTATCAACGCTGTAACTTGCCCTGTCAACTCTTATATAAAGTTTGGATTTTAATTAAACTTTTTAGATTTTTGTTTTTAATTTTTGAGTTTTCAAATGTTTTGTTAAATTTAAGTTTAAGCAATTTTAAATCTATTTTTCTGTTTAAATTTTAAAACAATGTTTTGTTAGTTACTAAAGCTACCGTCCTTTTTTTCTTTTAGTTTTTTTAGCAGATGTACATGTGAAGGGTTGCATCCTTGTTATCTCGAATTTTTAATTATAATATTGTATATTTTTGTTTGTCACCTGTTTTGTACATCATTAATTAAAAATAAAAATAAATAAATAAAATATACTTTTGAAGTTAAGTTTAAAAAACCATAAGAGAATTTACGTTATGGATGCTTCTACCTATCAGGTTCTATAATTTTGTTTAGTGTTTAAATAGTTGAATACCACATTATTAGCAGACACTCCTGTCACACCCATCTTTTAGAAAAGTTACAGAATAAGTAGATAATTGTGAAGAGTAGTATACCGTGTCGCGTGGCGGTGAAAGAATACTACCACCCCCTCTCTTCCCTTGGATATCGTAAAAGGCGACTAACAGACTAAAGACTGCACATACATCCAACAGCATACAGTGGTGATGGGCTCACCACCAAAACCAGAGGCGTCGCAGATGCGTTGCCGACCTTTAAGAAAGGAATAGGGTTAAGGAAGGAATAGGAATTGTGAAGGGGGGGGGGGGGGAGGAAGGGGCCTCCGGAACTCTCACTGGTCGGACGAAACACAACAGCATAAAGTGCCATTATTTCACACCGGATATTCGTGAGAAAGGGTAGTAGAAACCATACAAGACGAAACGGGGTTGGTATTAAAAATATAAATGATAAATCTACCATTGCGTTGGTGGGTTCTGGCAAGAGAAAAGCAATTGTTTTTGTACTGTCTTTATAAATATTTATTATAAACAAGCGGCCCGCCTATGACTTCATCCGCGTTCTTTATCCCTTATCCTGTGACGAATTAAAAAAAAAAATTCTAAGCCTTGCCCTAACCATAACATACACAACAAAATAAGAATCAGCCAAATCGGCCGAGCAGTTCTCGAGTTTAGCGCTTAGAAACACATTTGGCGATTCATTTTTATGTACCTTAATAAGATTATAGAAGATTACTTGCGGTCAAGCAGTTCCCTTGCATGACGTTATTCCAGACTGATTTTTAATGGTTTTTTATGATTTATTCCAACATAGACCTTAAATAATCGGTATAGTGAAGTAACTATTTAAAATAATAAGATACTTACTTTGTTTTTCCTTTAAGTATATTGTCCTCAATTAGGTATGATGATTTTCAATAAACTTCTTTTTTTTGTTTTTCTTGATACAAAAAAAATATCTGCGTAACAAAGCATAGGTACAGTTAAAAAATACTAGTAGGTAGGTACTTAGTTATTGGACTAATGAATGTAGTTTAACGGGTAACTTCCGGACATTGTGTTGCAAATTTAATAAGTTTTTTATGACTAAAAATAGCATTTTCAAGGTGATGATATTTTTAATACCTGCTGAGAATTAAAAACTATTTGAGCATTATTTAGTTAAACATGGTTTTGTCTCTTTTGCTCAAATTCAAATTTACATTTGTGTCACGAACCTAGACAAAAAATTCACAAATTTCGCAGTCCCCGCAAGAATCGGAGCACTGAAAATGAATCAATCCAATACGAATGTTTAACACTGCACAACACAGAGAATAACATTTTCTTTTCTTTTACAACCTAAGTGAAGTTAATTTCACTAAGATTTTAGAAATTCCAACTCGAATGCACTTCTCGCCTGCATCCACATATTATATCACCATTACCTTGACGATCGGTCTATAATCATAGATGCTACGTCACTTTTATATGTGGAAATACCCGATTTTCTACAATTTCATATCTAAAGGGACCACCTACAGGTCACTATTAATAATGGCCCTATTACATTTCGACTGTGATTTTTGCGTAAAATAGCCAATTTTGGCGTTCTCGATCTCAGAAACAAAATAACATCAACAGTTTTGACTTATTAAATAGTGTAGAATAGCTATTGGAATAGTTTCTAGCGGCCTCGCTTTTTGTAAATTTTGCTTAATTTTTTAATTAAACAAAAAATTACAGAGAATGATTTGCATAAAATGCGCGAATGCACTTTTTTGAACTCTTTGAACACTCCTCGATTGAACTACTGTTCTAAACAAATAAAATAAAAAACTAGAATGTTATCTCTTATATACTCGTATATATAGTCGAATAGTTCGTAGCGGCCTCGGAATTTTTAGATTTCATTGATTTTATATAGAAAAAAACATATTATTCTAAACCAAACAACTTGGAAAATCGCTTTAAGTTAACTGTGAATTTCTCCTATCTACAATAATAGTATTGAGCAAAATTTATTCCAGAATAATTTTTACTTCATAAAGATTTTATAATGAATTTAATATCCTATTTCGATAAAGACGATAAATACAACTGCAAAATTACTACAAAATGCGATGCACCGGCCGTCCGAACTCAACTTATTCTGACAGAGTGGAGATTAGTAATATTAAGCATGAATTTATTATCCTATTTCGATAAAAACGATAAATACAACTGCAAAATTACTACAAAATGCAAAAATGGGCATTTTACGCAAAAATCACATTTGAGATGTTAGGCCTCTTAACCAATTTTCAAAATTTTTTTGCCATTTTGTAGCTAAACTAATACCCTAGGACCTTTTTATAATTTTTTAAATATTTACATTTTTAAAAATCTCCAAATATAGTTACCAGCCCATTTTCAAAATGCAAACGCTCACACGTGTCTCAATAAATTTCTCAACTTTTGGTACTATTTTCATCCCGATCCTCCCAAAATCCTCAGAGCTATGGGCAAAAATAAGTCGTAGGATATTTTTTCATTCAATCAATCAAAATAGCTTTATTCAGTAAGCTTAAAATAAGCATTTTGAATCGTCTATGGATGGATGGATAGGCATAGGAACCCACCACCCACCCCACCCTTTCAGGACGTCTTTTAGCTGTGGTGAAGAAATGGGCACAAGAAATTCCACAGCTTTATAATAATACAGAAGTAACGACATTTACAAAACACTTTGTCGTTACCAAATTATACAATCAATAATCATAAAACAATTATATAATAAATTAAAAGATAAAAACAAAAGTGAATCTAAAAGTTTTACTCGGGCACTATGAACGCATTAAAACAATGTGTGCGAAACTAGAGGAATGTTAATTTCATGCATTTTTGTCATTGATGTAATCGCTTACAGTGTAATAGCCCATTTCTAAAAGTCTGTCCTTAACATGTGTCTTAAATTTGTCAAAGGCCAAAATTATAACATCGTTCGGGATTTTATTGTAAATTATGACACTTTGTCCCATAAATTATCCATAAACTTTCTGAAGTCGAAATTTAGGAATTACAAGTTTATACTTATTTCTAGTATTTAGTTTGTGTATATCGCATTTGCATCTGATAACCATTTTCAATGGTAAAATGTTTTAATCCTTCGGACATCGGGTAGGCCTCCTCTCCAATCCTCCATGCCTGACGATCCGTTCTTGGCCGGATTTTTGGCAGATGTCGTCTATTATATCCATCTCATGGGTGATCTGCTCATACTGCGAGTATTTGCACTAGGTCTCCACTCCAGTTCGTCTTGCCCAGCAACCTTCCTGCTTTCGATCTCTTCTACCACATCTCGAACCAATATTTTTTTGAGATTCTTTCCTTATTCGTCATTTTTTCAGTGCAATAGAGTAATCCCGAGCATTGCCCTTTTCATTGCTCTCCGTGCAACGCGGAGTTTAATTTAAAGCTAGACAAAACCATAAATGATTACTGTCGCCCTTCAGGGCGTTTGTCAGACATTTTTTATAAAGTCCTGCGAGGCAGCCACACTATCTCGACATCATGTTTGACAAGGGACCGTGTGGTCCTTGATTTTGTTGTGTTTGTAGTGGTGAGGACAAGAGAAGTGGAAAAAATTGGATAGGTTGGTTGGTTGGTTAGGTTGTATTGGTTAGGACAGGAGTAAAGTAAAAAAAAATTGCATGGACGAAGTCGACGGCGCGGCGGCTATTTCCCAAACAAATTTTATATTGAAACCTTTTAATAATAATAATAAAACATTTATTTTACGTTATAAAATTCATACAGAGGTGTTAGTAGGTTTCTTAATATTATGTCAATAAATAAAATAAAATTGAACAAAATAATAATAAGATTAATTTAGAAATTTGACTGTCCAGCCTATATGCATTTGAGTCCAATGAATTTAATACACCCATTAAAAAAAATATGTTCTGTTCACAATATTTATTTATGAACACAACTGAGAATAGTCAAAATGTGAAAACGCCTCAGCCCTAAATTCGGGCGACATGCGACAGCTAGAGACCGAGCAGCTGTCGACCATAAAGTTCTTTTAGTGCTATTTTTGGTTTCGTTCGATGAAGGAAGATATTATAGGTAGAGAGATGAAATGTACTAAATTCACACAATGAACTGAACTGAAGACTTCTAAAATTAACCATTAATTATTTAATTGTTTATTCGCCAACATCCAACTAAGTACTTATGTGTTGTGCGTTTTAAAACAATAAGTATAAGTACTTAATTAAATTCTGTGGTTTACTCATATGCTTATTAGTTTCTAAATTGCTGAACTCTTACATAACTTGAAAGAAATTGAGAAATTGTTAGAATGTTTTAAAATGTCCCTTTTTAATTAAGTATATATAATTTATGATGGTGATGATAAAACTTGTAGTTTACTTACAGCAATGGGAGGCATCATAAACCGATTGTGGTGGGGCGGCGATCCAGACGAACAGGATCCTAAGACAGCACTCTCTAGGCGGGACGTTTACAACATCCAGCGGTCCTGGACACTCATATTCGGAGAGGCTGAGAAATATGGATTCAAATTGTTTCTTGGGTATACACACGCCTGTCCAAAACTGCCAAATTTATATGATCGATATTGATCCTTATACCCTAGAATCTAGACTAGACCCTAGACTCTAATACATTGAGTGGTAGGTTGATGTGCTGGGGTCCATACTTTTAATGCATACAATAAATGTTTGTACGGCAGTGCGATTGGTAGCAGCGGCTGCCGCAGCGCTGGGAATTGACTCTGCCTCTTTCATATTCATAGAATTGAAAAGAGACAGCAGATGACAGCCATGCGCGCAGCGTCTATGTGTCGCTTAGAGAATCGCTTAGCTGTACGCTGTCACAGTAGCCTTTTGAATAATTCGTAATTCCACGTTGCCGTCCAAAAAGCAGGTGAGGCCGTTGGCGTTGGTTCCGCTTGTTGTCTCCAAAAATTTTACCTCATCATCTCATGAACGTCCCACTCCTGGCTCAGACCTTGATAAGAAACCACGAGGGTTCAAAGCAAATAAGTATAACGATCCGAAAATAAGACCACAACCGGATATCAAAGTTTAACTTACCTTCTGATTAGCTTAAAAACATTTTGTTTCGGTCACCCAACCGTTGACACGGCATTAAGTAATTTCCTTAACATCCAAGATCGCGACGCGAACGCGCAAGCCTCTACCACAGTGCAATCAAACTCCTAATTTACCTATTACATCACGTAATTTCTCCTCACACAGACTTTTCAAGTTAGACCCAGAAACGAAGACTTACTTCAAAGCGGTCAGAGGCATGGACGAGGAACGAATCAGAAAGAGTTACCAGTTCAAGGCGCACGTCATAAACGTGATGTCCTCTCTCAACACGGCGGTCACCCATCTGCACCAGCCGGAGGTGGTGGTGGCGCTGATGAACAAACTGGGCGAGTCGCACTTCAAGCACAAGGTGGAGGCTAAGCATTTTGACGTAAGTTGCTGTTAAGAGGGTTATGCATTTCGGTTTCCCATACAAAATTCCAAGTCGAAATTTTTACAAACCATTAAGCCACTTTTAATGAAACTTTGCATGCTAAAGTAACATACAGAGATCTAAATAGTTTGTTGAAAACATTTTTAAAAAACATTTAAAAAAACTGAGTTAATGCGACTTTAAACTTTCCATAGTGGACTTTAAATCGCAATAACTCAGCTAAATAAACTATTTTTTTTAATGTTTACAACAAACTATATAGATTCCTGTATTTTGCTTTAGCATGCAAAGTTTCATTAAAATTGGCTTATAGGTTTTTAAAAATTTCGACTTGGAAGTTTGTAAAACCGAAATGCGTAAACCCTCTAAAGGATTATTTTTTATACTTTCAAGGTGGTCTTCCAACCCCTCTCTTCCCTTGGGTGTTGGGTGGGACTAAAGGCTGCAACATCCAACAGCGTAGAGCGTTGACGGGCTCACCACCTGTCACGCTGAGCACATAATATGCAGTTGTAATTTGGTGAAACGTGATCTATGGCAGAGGGCTGCTTCTGCTGCCCTCATTGCCTAGTCTCTGACTAACCCTTCGGGGATAATAGTCATGATTATATGTATATACAATGTGATAGGGGTGGTACTTCTAACCTGTTAAGGCTAAGTGCTACATCTAAATTTATCGACAAAAAAAAATATATGGACTTATAAAAAAGTGATTTTAAAAATGATTTTTTTTCTCACCAAAATAATCTCAAACATACGAAACAAAGTAATTTATTAGTTAGTCAGTGTCATTAGCTACCGTTTGCTATTTTTTTCATGTTTCTCCGACGTATGAAACCTTTGATATCGCATAAAGTAAAAATGGTCATAAATTATAGGGGGAGGGGGTAGGACCCCACATATTATTTTTTTGTCGATGAATTTAGATGTTGTACTTAGCCTTAACGGGTTAGAAGTACCACCTCTATCACATTGTATATTAAGGTGGCAATAAGGGTTAACAATTTCGCGTAGCGGTGAAAGAATACTACCACCCTTCTCTTCCCTTGGGTGTCGTACAAGGCGACTCACGGACTAAATACTGCACATACATCCGACAGCATAGAGCGGCGATGGGCTCACCACCTGTAACGTTAAACACATGTGCACTCGCTATTTAATGAAAAGTGGACTATGGCAAAGACTGCGTCTGCGGTCCTCATTGCCTAGTGTCTGGCTAACCCTTCGGGGATAATAGTCGTGATTATATGGATGTATGCTTTAAGGGTGCAATCAGGCGTACGGCCCGCCTGATTGTATATTTAACGTTTGCAACAGCAGATAGAGCTCTGCAGAGACAGAACTCACACATTGCCGAATACTTAATATCTACAGTATAAGTTTTATTATTCTTCAGAGTAATTTTTGCACAGCCGTAAAAAGTATAACGTGAGGCAGGTCATGAACAACTCATGAGTGCAAAAAACTACAGACAAGAAAAAAACAATTACGATCGTAGAGTTTAGGTGTCAGAGCAATTATTTTATTTTTTTTACGCTTTGCACATTAACCAATGTAAAAAGTTAGCAAAAGATAGTGAGGTCAAATATAATTACATTTTTTATTGTTTGGTAATTGACTGATGATCGAATGAAATTTTGTGAATATTCCCAACAAATCCCCCTTTTTAAATAAACTCAAGAAGAGTGTTTGAGAGAATAAGAAAAATGACGTTGCGCTGTTTGATTTTATTTGCTTTGCGTTCACAAAATCAACCATAATTTTACAGTAATATGTTTTTTGTTTTGTAAATTAATAACCGTGTCACGTAGCGGTGAAAGAATACTAACACCCCATCTCTTCCCTTGGGTGAAAGTTTTAAAGTATGGATGAATGTTTGTTACTCTTTCACGTAAAAACTACTGAATGGATTTGGATGAAATTCGGCATACAGATAGTTTATAACCTGGATTAACACATAGGATACTTTTTATGCCGATATTCCCACGGGAACGGGAACCACGCGGGTAAAACCGCGAGCGGCCGCTAGTTATATATAATAATATATGCATTTAATCAAGACAATTATCTTTCTTATAACTTTTTTATCCACTACAGGGTTAGCACTTGTCTTTCATCACACCTGATGGTAAGTGGCGATGAGGCCGAGGCCGATGATGAATTGGAAGCGCACTTCGCCCCGAATCCTCAACCGCTGAGGAACTGGCTATCTTATCTCTAAACTGACTCTTTTTCTTTTTATAGGAGGTAACAGTGATTCTTGTGGAAATATTGAAAAAGGACCTTGCAGCTACTGAGGATCTCATCGCATCCTGGGCACGCTTCATCACTTTCATATATAAACACATATTTGAAAAACTAAGCGAAAGTGACAATTAGTTGGATTTCAAAAATGATTTGTTTATCAATTATGACAATTTTAATAATTTGTAAAAATATGATATTTTAATTTAGGTAGGTAGGTACATATTTTTTTCAATATGTATTTTACAATTATGACATACGTATATATATAATCACGACTTTTATCCCCAAGGGTTTAGTCAAAAGCAGTCCACTGCCATAGTCCACATTTCACCAAACAGTGACTGCACATGTGCTCAGTGTGACAGGTGGTGAGCCCATCGCCGCTCTATGCTGTTGGATGTATGTACAGTCTTTATTCCGTTAGTCGCCTTTTACGACACCCAAGGCCCAATACACATATATTATGTGTATAGTGCCCAAGGGAAGAAAGGGGTGATGGTATTCTTTCACCGCTACGCGAGTCGCGACACAGATATAACAATGTAGTGTTATTTTTAAAATCATGATATTTTTATATACAATTTTTTTAATTTGTATTGATTGTCTTCTTAATATTTAGGGAATGTAATTTAAGTATGAAAACGAATTTAATACCTTGTTCTTATGAGCTTAGGTATACCTGCTAAAGTTGATAATATTGAACATTTTCTATTATCTGTGCTGCAATAAACGGAATGCAATTATTATGTAGATTTAAAAACTTATATGTAAGTACTCATACTAACATGTTTTAAATTGTATTTATAATGTCTGTAAATTTTAATTTGAAAAATGAATAAATGAAATCATCGTTATCTGTGCTTGTTGCACTGAATAAAAAGAAAATACTTTGTTAAATGTATGGCAATTATACGATAAAAAGTTTGATTGGCCGTAGGCATTTTTTCTATTTTTGCACAAAACTCAAAATTTACCTATCGATTTTTAACTGCTCATTAGCTGCTTTGTTTTGCACTATTATTTATTCTGTGGTTTTGCGTTCAAAAGTGTTTTTTTTTATACATTGAATTGGTTTTTTGCACTAACGTTACATCGCACCTATGAACCATTAATGGAATAACATCGTAGGATAACGAAACATTTAAAAAAGTGCTACTTCAGGTGTACCTTATTAATGCAAAAAATGAAATATTACAAATCGTACTACAGAGTTATCGACACCGTGTTTGATATAATAAAAATCGAACTTCGAGTGTAGTCAAAGCGTAGTCTGTCGTGTCTACATTACATTTCATATTACCATATCGGTTAATTAAGTTACCAACGCCATTTAATATCGATAGTTATTTTTTCGTTCACATCCCTATGTACTTAATTAAGACATTTAACTATAAATAACAATAGTTTTTTGTTTTATGTGATCATAAATTTCCACGAGCGTGCACGTAATTCTGAAGAGCACATTTGTCATGTCAATTAACTTATTATGGACATTTCGTAATTATTAAACTGTCCACATCTAAACAGAAGTATAATATTACGTAGAACTATTATTTATTCTGTGGTATTATAACAAAGATTAATATCATCATAAGTGTATTTATATAATTATAACTGTATTGTAAGTACCTAAGATACTTAAGTACGTAAAAATACATTTTTTAAACAACTTTTTAAAATTTCAATAAAAAGTGTTCATATTAAAATTTATATTAAGTAATTATTTATAGTTTCCTTTCACTTATCTTCACTGATTTATAAAAACCACGTATAATGTTATTGTTATATATAATTTAACGTACAGATTAAAAATAAATTGCAATTCGGAAAATGTAGAAATAAACTCCATGAGATTACCTAAGTATAACTAGAAAGCCAAAGCGTATTATAATTATTCACAGTCTTTATTACATGACTTACATTTTGACAAGACATGGCGCCTTTGGCTTCCAAAGTAACAGATAGAGTTGATATACCTACGTTCTTATCACAATCACCGATGTCTTGCATCCTAATTTCGTTTAGGTATACTTGTCTTGGCTTACCGATCTGATTAATAATGATTAAAAAAAAGATTTATTCAAGATTTTGTCATTTAGAATATCTTATCATAGATTATTATCAAATAGTAATTGTGCCGACTTTTATACGCACAATAGTGCGGTGTGCCCCAGGGAAGAAGATAAAAATTAGCAATATTATCACAATGACAAGATTGACAAGTGAGAAATTAAAGTCATATGGATCACGATAGTGTTGCCAAGGCTAAGGTGGATATACTCGTGCAATAGTCAGACCAAGCTTGCTTGCTTTCATGCTTTTTCTATAATGTACAACTTGCTAAAGGAAATGTGTGCCTGACTGTACATTGAGATAAATCTAGCTAGACGATCGGTAGGTATCCGCCTATAAACATAACTTATTATGTTGTTTTGTTACATAAAAGTCTTCTTCAACAACGGACGCTACGTCCCCAAACCTTGAAACTAGAAAACTGGAAAGCTGAATAACTATGTTTTTTTTTATATAATTCATGATTTTCCAAAATAGCATCTAGATCACGGATATATGTCAATGCGGCCGTAGCCGCAGGCAGTGTCTAGTTAATGGTTAATAAATAATTAATTAAGTTAATTAAAAGCCAAATTAATTTGTGTTTACTCATCAAGCCCCATGACAGATATAAATAAGGGAATATTGACATTACACATTAAAATAATTGGCGTATTTCAAAATGCCTATTGCTTTCTAAGGAGGTCATTGTTTCCAGGGCTCAGGGGTGAGAGGCCCTACCTCCCACAGGGTAAAAGTATACGAGTAAGTATAGTGTAGACACCAAGCCGATATGGATAATTATAGTTCCTTTCCGTAATTAATTTACGTTCAAAATTCATGACGAAATTAAATGCGAAGATCCCAAGTCTGTTTTATGGGTTTGGTTATCTATATAAATAAAAGGCAAAAATTATTGACTGATGTATCAACGCACAGGCCTAACCCTTAAGAGGGTTTACGCATTTCGGTTTCCCATACAAACTTCCAAGTCGAATTATTAAAAACCAAAAAGTAAAATTTTGATAAAGCTTTGCAAGCCAAAGTAAAACACAGGCATCTAAATAGTTTGTTGAAAACATTTTTTAAAACGTTTATTTAGCCGAGTTATTGCGATTCAAAGTCCATTAGAAAGTTTAAAATCGCAATAACTCAGTTAAATTAACGGTTTTTAAAAATGTTTTCAACAAACTATTTAGATCCCTGTATTTTACATTGGCATGCAATGTTTCATAAAAATTAGCTTATTGGTTTTTAAAAATTTCAACTTGGAAGTTTGTATGAAAAACCGAAATGCGTAATCCCTTATAAGAGGAAACACTACGTCGAAGTGGCATGCAAATTCTCATACAAAACACAGAAAAACGACGTTTCGTAGTCCCGTGTTTCCTCCTTCAGAACTGGACCAATTTTTATTACTTTTTCAGCAGCGGTAAAAGAAAGAGATTTTCTATGTTTGTCTGTGTGATTTTTTAAAACCAGCCACAATGTTTCTGAAGACGCCTTAAAACGGAGTGATTTCGCTAAATTTTGAAGGAAAAATTGGTCCAGTTCTGAAGGAGGAAACATGGGACTACGGAACGTTGTTTTTCTGTATTTTGTATGAGAATTTTGCATGTCGCGTCGACGTACTAGTAGTGTTTAATTGAAATTTTGCACACGTATTCCTCATATGACGTAGGCATCCACTAAGGAAGGATTTTTCAAAATTCAACCCCAAAAGGGGTGAAACAGGGGATAAAAGTTTGTATGAAACTTTTCATTTCTTGGACATATTTGTATGAAATTTTGTGTGAATTGAGTACGGCAAAAATAATAAGTTACTTACGTATTTCTGTGTTTTCCAAAATTCAACCCCTAAGAGAGTAAAATAGGGGATGAAAGTTTTAAATAAACGCACAGGCCAAACCCTTGCTAGAAACTTAAAATTTCGCACACGTATTCCTTATAATATGTCGTAGGTATCCACTGAGGAAGGATTTTTCAAAATTTAACCCCACAGGGGTTGAAATAGGGGATAAAAGTGCCTATGAAACTTTGTATTCCTCGGACATATTTGCATGAAAATTCGTATGAATTGAGTACGATAAAAATAATGAGTTACGTATTTCAGTGTTTTCCAAAATTCAACCCCTAAGAGGGTAAAATAGAGGATAAAAGTTTTAAATAAACGCACAGGCCCTTTGCTAGAAACTTAAAATTTCGCACACGTATTTCTCATATGACGTGGCATCCACTAAGGAAGGATTTTTCAAAATTCATAGGGGATGTTAGTTTATATGGAACTTTATAGTCCGTTAAAAGGCTTACCTAAAATATTTTATAAGAATTATAGTTTTAGTAAGTATTTTTTTTTAAATATAAACCTGAATCGTTTTAGGTATTTTAAATCGGGTATTGTGCAAAAAATATGTATATGCACAATGCACTCGATCTAGGATAAAATGTTTACTAGAAAAAAACAACCAGTCTCAGGAAAGCTAGAATGGGAATCGAACCCCAGGCAGGAACTTCAAGTCGTCAGTTAGTACCAGTTTCTTCTGACAAAAGCTCGTGGCTCAAGATTGTTACAGAATTTAATAAATCTTTTGTTCCAAAAAAGATCTCGGTTAGTGGTACTGCATCTTTTAATGAATGGGCTACAATTGGTATTCACAAAAGTAGGAAACGCCTTTATGAACTTTATGGTGAACGCAACTATAACACCAGCGACGACTTCAAATTATATGTTAAAAATTATTCAAAGTTATTTAAAAGAGTATGCCGATTAGCCAAGGCCAACTATCTGAGTTCTAAGATTAAGAATAGTAATGACAAAATAAAAATGACATGGAATATTATAAATAGTGAAACAGGAAATGTCAGAAGTCGTAATAATGACTACAATTTCAATTGTGATAATAAAACCTTGACTTCTGATGCTGATGTTGCTGCAGCATTTGAGAGGTTTTTTACTGACATTCCAGTTTCAACTACAAAAGCCTTGATTTCCTCCCCCACTGTAGCTGAATCTGTTTTGAAGGAGAATGTTAAAGATTGAGAAAGTAATTTCAGTTTTCAAAAAATTTGTGTTATAGATATATTAAAAACATTTAACACTCTCAATAAAAAGAAAACTGCTGATCTGTGGGGTAATTCCGTGGATGTCGCTAAATCAGTAATTATGACAATAGCTCCAGTTTTAGCTTGCATATTTAACGAATGCATTGACTGTGGTGTATGGGTTTCCTGACCTAATGAAACATAGTAAATTAATTCCATTGTTTAAATCAGGTAGCACTTCTGACCCCTCTAATTTTAGACCTATTTCTGTGCTACCCACATTTAGTAAAATTTTTGAAAAGTTGATGCTAGACCAAATTCAAATTCATTTTCATAGAAATAAACTTTTACATTGTAAACAGTATGGTTTTACTAGGGGTCGCTCAACAACTGACGCCGGTGTTGAGCTTTTAATCCAAATATTTGATACCTGGGAGGAATCACAGGATGCCCTAGGGGTATTTTGTGATTTATCCAAGGCTTTCGATTGTGTTTTACATGAAACTTTGGTCAGGAAGCTTAACCACTATGGAATTAGGGATGCTTCTTTGAGCCTTCTAATCTCATACTTGAGTAACAGGATTCAGAAGGTCGACATTAACGGTAAAAGATCTCCGGGATCAGTGGTTACAATGGGAGTTCCGCAGGGTTCAATACTAGGTCCATTCTTGTTTTTGGTTTATATTAATGACTTACCTTATTTTGTAAAAGACAGTCATGAGATAGTATTGTTTGCTGATGATACTTCACTTTTATTCAAAGTGAAACGACGACACCCAAATTATGACAATGTGAATAATGCGATCTCAAAGATTGTTCACTGGTTTAGTGTAAATAACTTGCTATTAAACGAGAGAAAAACCAAATGTGTAAGATTTGTATTGCCTAATGTTAAGCAAGTAACAACTAGTGTACAAATTAAAGATAAGAATGTGAATCCTGTGGACACCACTGTGTTTCTAGGCATCACGTTAGATGCCAAGCTTCAGTGGGGCCCACATATAGCTAAATTGTCGAATAGACTTAGCTCTGCGGCTTATGCAGTAATGAAGATCCGTCAGTTAACTGACGTTGATACATCTAGATTAGTTTGTTTCAGTTACTTTCATAGTGTAATGTCGTACGGCATTTTACTGTGGGGAAATGCTGCCGACATTCAAACTATCTTTGTGCTTCAGAAGAGGGCTATTCGAGCAATCTATAACCTAAAGGCTGGCGACTCTCTCAGAGAGAGATTTAAGAATATAAATATAATGACAGTTGCATCACAATACATTTATGAAAATCTTGTGTATGTTCATAAAAATATTGAAATGTTTTCAAAAAACAGTGATATTCACAAATTAAATACTAGAAGTAAGAACAAATTAGCAGTACCTTATACTAGGCTCCATAAAATAAATAATTCTTTTAAGGGTCTGTGTGTAAGATTTTACAACAAAGTACCAAATGATATTCAGAAATTAGATCTTAATAAATTTAAAATCAAAATCAAAGAAAAGCTTTATAAAAAAGCTTATTATAAAGTGTCAGATTACACAGAAGACAAAACAGCTTGGATCTGAAATGCTCCAAGCACTCCAACAGCTATTTCTAATTGTCTTTATTTAATTAATACTACTAAGTACATTGTATTGTATATTTTGTATTGACCTGGTAACGACTTACTCTTTTTTTTGTTTGTAAATGTCGTTGCTTTTGTGCGCTGTGGTTTCTTGCGCCCATTCTTTGCCACAGTTAAAAAATTATGTCCTGAATGGGTGGTAGGTTAAAAAAAGATTTGGACGATTCAAAGTACTTATTAATTGAGTTTATTGAATAAATATATTTTGACTTGACTTGACTTTGACTACGTGGTGGAGATGAAAATGCAAAAAAAATTTAAGAGCCTACTTACCGTACACTTAGGTATAACATTGATTAAAGATGTTGCCAATCATATCAATAAACCATTCTTTTATTTGTAAGTATTTTTTGTTATTCTTATTTTATTGCTTTTTTCAGTCGGAAAATACTTTTTTAAGAGACAAATTTTGCCCGAATTGCGATAAATATTCCGTGCGTCAGCAAAGTAGTAAGTGATACAAAATAAACGAGCAACGACGGATTTTCCGAGTGGGAAAGCGCGAAGTCCTTTCTTACTCAATGCATATAATTAAAGAATAATAATAAGCTATAGCAATAATTAAGCTTGATCATCTAAGTATTGATTACAATATTGGCTGGTACCAAAGTGACAGTGACCGCCGGCACTGTTGTTGAACAGCGCGCGTTTGAAATTCAACGCCGCGGTCCAGCAGGTCAGTGTGGAACCAGCCGTACAAAGTATTTGTTATTTGATAATTTGTTAAATAATAAGGCGCTTTATACTTTTTTTTAGATAGATGACTTTTTTGCAATAAATCGTGGACTCATATGGAAAGATGCCTCTAGTATAAAGGTTTACTAGAGCCACAATGGAATAATTCCATACAAAGCTCACAATAATTATTTTTGTGAGCTTTGTATCCACAAAGCATGTGATCCCGCAAACTAGGCGTTTCAAACGCATACAGCGCGCCAAAAATTGCTTTGGCTTTCGCATCTTCTGGGATTGCTGCAACGCTATTACAAAGGAGACGTACTGCTCACTCCACATTAAAATTACCGCTAAACCTTACTAGCGTTGAAAAATCAATGTGCAACATCCCAAAATAAAAGCAATCTCGCGGAAATACGAAAGTACTGAAAGGACTGTTTCTCTCATGGCGAATCGTGCTCACGTGTTAGCTCACCCAGTAGCCTAGTAATACTAGCACTTCTGATAAAATGACAAAAAATATAGTATTTAAAGAAATATTATGAATATGTACGTAATTATTATTTTTTTATACAAAACTAGCGGCCCGTCCGACTATGTAAAGGTTTTTTAATAAAGTACCTATAAAGAAAGGTTAAAGACGTTCTAAAGTAAACGTGCGCGAGCGAAGCCGCGTGTAAGAGCTAGTCATCTAATATTCAGCTGCCGTTAAACCAAATAGTAGAGGATCCGAGTATACAACGACCTTCACCGGGTAGAGATGTGCCGAGTCAGATTGACTCGAGTACTGACTCGAATACCTAGCAGGTACTCACGTCCTCGAATATATAAAATACAGTATTACAAGCGCAGGCCAACAACAGCTGTTAACATTTGGTTACTCAGGAGAGTACCGATGTTTGGCGATGGTAATGCCAAATAATAATATACTTAAGTAAAATTTTAAACACTGAAAAAAGACGACAACCTCAGGCGGGAATCGAACCACGCACTTTCCGCATTCCGGGCGGCTGCCTTAACCACTTGGCTACCGAGGTCTGGCTTTCAACCGTCGAAATTTGTCAGTGCTTGATGCCTAAGGTTTTTAGTCAACATTGCTTCATCAAATCTTAGAAGTTTTCACCTCTGAGATCCGAAAGAAATATTCGGATCCACAATTCTCGAATACAGGATTCGAGTAATTACGGTATTCGAATCCTAAGTCGTGTACTTTCATAGTAACCTTCAACCGTACAGTCGAATTTTGAATGTCCACTCTAATTTAACATAACTTCAGATTACCAAAGTAGTAATTGTGGTTTCTTTTTTATTAATTTTAAGGATTTTTATTTGTAACTAATGGGACAGAATTAATACTCCGTATGGTCGGGGTCGCCGTCGCTTTTCAGCGATTATCGTATAAAGCGCACCGACCGCCCGGGTACGTGCCCGTACCAAAGAGACGACGCGGTGTGCAAGGGATTTTGACCTTTAGACTGGTAAAGTGACGAAGTCCGCCATTGTATATTACATTGTATTAAGAATTTTATTGAAGATGTTTACGTTTTGAACATAATTGTTCTGTTTTATTTCTTAAGAGTAGGTACACTACTGATCAAAGCTTTATTTTTATAAAATTTCAAAGTTTTTTTAGTTTCAATAACTTTAATGAGATTATCAAAGCGAGTAAATCGTGTTTCTAGAACTATAGAACTTCTTTGGTACCTATACATAATAAGAAAGTTAAAAATTCGAATCGAAAATAATAATTATTAGTTGCTAGCTTTAATATGCCATAATTGCCAAAGGATGATTATATGATTAAATGACTGATTATACTATAATCTGTTATTATTTACATATACTTTCCTATCGTTCATACATGATTTATGATGAAATTATTAGGATTTGTCGTTAAAAGCAAACTACAAAGTTCGATTAAAAAATACTCGTGTCCACTGAAGTATTCGAATTTCGAATACTTGTCCAAGTCTTCCGACTCGAGTTCTAATTCGAATGTTTTTTTAACGAATACCGAAAATAGCCGACTCGGCACATCACTATCACCGGGCCGGTTAATGGATGAAAGTATTTTAAATCAAATTTAATATGTTAAAAAATATATTGCGAGTGGGTTGGCAGAAAAATTTCAGTCCAGCATATGATTAATAAATATTTAAAAAATATATTTTTTAAACATTACACTGATTTGGATATTAGATAAATTACATAGGTACCAATCGAAAGTATGAAGCCTATAGAATATGCAAACGTTAGGTTGACTATTTTTTTCCCGTCATAACATTGGGTAGGCAGGTGTAAACAGGAAAGTCAATATTAGTAATTTGCAACCGTCTGGTTATATAAATAAAATTTATGTTTAAATAAAGATAATCTCATCACAAACACACACAAACACCAAACCAGTGCAAAGTAAAAGAAAAAAAATAATAATGTTAAATTAATCAATAAAGGTACTGGAATGAAATTTCTCAGCCAACCCTCTCGAGAAATAATTTTTAACATATTAAAATTGATATAAAATACTTTTCATCCATTAACCGGCGCGGTGAAGGTCGTTTTATACACGGATCTTAGACTAAAACAATAGAAATTGAATTGTCAGCAACCTCTAGGAGTCTACGTGACAGGCAAGGAGATAAAGCTAAAACATAATTTAACTGTAAATTCCCCTAAAGTGTAAACCTCATTATGCCAAAACACCTGTAAGAAAAAAAAAACAAAACCCAAATGCACAGACTACTAAATATCCAGATACTCAATGTGCGTTACTATTCTTTACATATACAGAGGTCAATATAATAAATCAATATTTGATCGGCGGGCACGACGCTAGAATAATGCAAACATCGTGAATTACTCGGCTCGCGACTAGAATACGCGATCCATTGGTGGCCCATGAATTATTAAAGTCTAATCGAATGGGACAACGACACTTTAGTAGCACGTTGATTACAAAACCGTGTACGGAACAGGCGTAAAGTCGCAGATTGTTTCCCATACAAACTTCCAACTTCAAAATATTGCAACCAGCAATTAGTCAATTTTGATGAGACTTTGCATCCTTAGATCTTTGTATTTTACTTTGCAAAGTCTAAATATCTATAATCTATGGGATCCCTTTTTTTCGACAAATTTTTTGTCCTAATTTAATTTGGCATAACGCGTTAGGCATATTTTTTTTTGTTTTAATAATAATTTAACATAATTGTTCTTTGGAATACTATTTCAGTAAGCATAAATATGGTTTAGGCTAATGTTAATTACCTTAATTTTGTTTTGCATAAAGTTATAAGGCATATTAATTCTTCGTCTAACAGTTATTAGGCATAAAGATAGTCCGGTAGATTAGACAAGACAGAAGTTGAGATTATAGTTTCAAAATCCGCTAAAATTTGGATTGGTTTATAGTCAGGATTTGTCTTTGCAACTTTTTTTATTTTATTGTTAGCTATTTTAATTAGAAAAACAAGGTAGGTATTAGGTTTATCAAATGTAACTTGGGTACCATAGTGTAATAGTAGGTTATAGTGCGGCGGGGGTGGCCCTTGGGCCACCCTTAAGCCGCCAACATGTTTATTTTATTTTACGAAAAGTATTTTATCACATGCAAACACAAAATTTCCAAAACTTACTTTTTCCCTATATAATTATTATGCCTTTAAAACTTATGCTTAAATATCATTATGCATAAGCATATTTAGGCTTAGAATAGTATGCTTAACAATTTTTAAAAAACGTTTTTGAAAACATTTTTGAAAAACGTTTAAATAATTGAGTTAATGCGATTTTAAACTTTCTAATGTGGACTTTAAATCGCAATAACTCAGCTATATAAACCTGTTTTAAAAATGTTTTCAACAAACTATTCAGATCCCTTAATTTTGCTTTAGCATGCAAAGGTTTCATTAAAATTGGCTTATTCGTTTTTAAAAAAATTGACTTGGAAGTTTGTATGGGATACCGAAATGCGTAAACCCCCTTACATACAATCCGCGTGAAGTGCCCGCTATTCTACGAGATGTCGTATCGTATGGCATACGGCCACTTTTAGTACGTTGTAAAGGCCACTCTCTAAAACCTAGTGCACATTGCTAGCAAGCTGACATTTACTTTACGCCAAGAAAGTATTAACTTAATATCTCTTTTACTAGACACTGGCTAAATTATTAACAAAATATAATTTAACGTTAAACGTTTAAAAAGAAAAATAACCGTTAGGACGTTATAATTGGCGGGATGTCTACAGTTTTGTTTTATTTTTTGTAATTTGTGTTTTTTGTCGAATATTAATGTGAAATAATGGTGGATTATTTACTGTTAAATGTTCGTGAACGTGCATGAGTGTTGGAAAATAAAACATAACAGTGCAACATCACTTTTCAAATTCCCTCAAGAAGTCCGTGTTAGGTTCAAGGGGTTTGGGGGAATATCATTCACCATTAAACGTTCATTATCATCATATCATCATCTACTTTATGCAGAGAAAATAATTCATTTTAATAATATTATATTACTTGACACTGGCTAAATGTGCTGACCGGACAAGGCCTTTATTTAAGAGAAAAATAAAACTTTTGCGGGAAAGTGAAGCGATATCCGTATTTTGGTTTTATTTTCTAAAATATGTTTTTTGACGAATAATAATGTGTTAATATTATTAATAATAACCGTTAAGTATTCGTGAACATGCATGTTTTAAACAGTATTGCTCAAGAGTCTTGCAAAAAAAATATCATGACAAAAACAGACAAAAACGGCCGGGTGCAAACCGGAATAACAACTTTTTCAATGTTTATTATAAATACTTACAGCAATAACAAAATAACAACATAACTTAATAATAATAAAAAACTTACATAAATAATTAAAATTAATCCACTTAAACTAAACTACGGTAAAAAAAGAAAAAAAACCTATAAATAAAAGATGTCCTCTAAGTGTGGGCTCATGGGTGCGGTTCCAAGATTGCTGGCAACGTTACCTCTTTGGATTGCGAGGCTGATACGCTGGCAGAGGTAGCCATTTTTTCAATGTGGGTGCATACCTGCCGGGGGCAAACCGGACTAGGACTATAACGGCCGGGCCCCATGACTGTTGGCAACTAAAACAAAACAGTGTAACATCACATTTCAAATTCTCTCAAGTAGTGTCCATGTGAGAACATAGAAAAGTTCCACATTCTTACTGAAACATGAAAGTCAAGGGGTTTGGGGGGGCGAATATCATCTATTAAAAAACACTTCTAAAACAGATCACCTCCAATGAGTACATGCCCTAACGTTCACAATGAGGGCTGCAAACAATGGCTCATTAGCAGATGGTTATCGTGGATTACGCTACCTGCGCTGTGTTTTATGCCTTTTATCACGATATTAGCTACATCTTCGTTAAGCGCTATAAGCAGATTGCAAATCAACAGTCGTTGTCGTGTTGTCATAACCTCTTTTTCTAATAAGTATAAGGAACCGTGTCGCGTAGCGGTGAAAGAATACTACCACCCCGACTATTCCCTTGGATGTCGTAAAAGGCGATTAGCGGACTAAAGACTGCATATACTCCTCCCTCTCTTCAGAACTCTCCTTTACCCATTTCAGTAGACCTCAGTATTCTTGGCATGGAGATCGGCCAGGAACTGAATCCAAAATGCTACATCGAGAGTATTATTTTAACTGCCTCCCGTAAGTTAGGTATTCTCAATACGGTGAGGCGGTTTTTCACTCCCGAGCAGCGCTGTTTGCTGTGCAAGACTCAGGTGCGACCGAGTATGGAGTATTGTTCCCATCTATGAGACGGCTCCGCTAAATACCTCCTCGATGCACTTGATAGACTAAAAAAAGCGAGCGGTACGCATTATTGGAGATGCTAAGGTTACAACCTCTCCAATATTGCGAGGACCTCCAGCTGCGTAGAGACATTGCTTCTCTCGGTGTCTTCTACCGAAATTACTACGGAGAGCGCTCTGAAGAAATTTTTGATCTAATCCCGCCCTCTCCTTTCCTGTCCCGAACTGCACGTGCTAGTCTTAGGAACCACCATCATACTGTGCACACTATCAGCACTCGTACCAAAAAATTTGGCAAGTCATTCCTCCATAAGACCATTCGGCTTTGGAATTCTCTGCCGGTGCATGTGTTTCGCAGCTCCTATAGTCCCGGGTCTTTTAAGCGGAGCGTGAAACGGCATTTTGCAGGCCGTCATGAATGGGTGCGCTTGTTGCCGTGCTTGTTGCACGGTTAGGAGCGCTTTCGTTATTTTGAACTGCATCGGCTGCTTATCATCAGGCAGGATGTAGACACTATGACGCGTCACAATAATTAAAAAAAAATACATCTAACAGTAGCATAGAGCGGCGATGGGCTCACCACCTGTCACGCTGAGCACATGTGCAGTAGATATTTTAGGAAAAGTGAACTATGGCAGAGGACTGTTTATGCTGTCCTCATTGCCTTGTCTCTGACTAACACTTCGGGGAGAATAGTCGTGATTATATGTATGTATTGCTGCTTACTGTATACTTTCACATAATGAATAGAAAAATGAAACACTCATCATAGAATTACTTGTAAGTAAATAATTTTTAAAAGGAGCCTTATTTTATTTCTTAATGGTTTTTAGGATTCTATTAATGCCCACATCGAAAATGACGCCACTCCACCAGATGTTAAGTGGAAGAAGAATCAGGCGCGAGGACAACTGGTGCAGCGGAAAGTCGTAGCATCAGTCACCCTCACCCTGCCAGCCTAGATAGTGGTAAGACCACCGAACCCACACCCAAAGGTTCCGGGTTCGATTTCCAGCGGAGTACATGTTTGTGCTCTATTGGTTTGTACACTTTTAAACTTTCGCGCACATTATGCACACATATTTAGATGGGATTTATTTATTTCTTTTGTCTTTATTTATGTTGGTTTGGTGGGTGGTAAGGCTTGTTACTGGCTAGCTACCACCATCATATCTAAATATATCGCTATAGAATTAATGTCAGTAGAAAATTTGTGTTCCGACCGTTATTACAGATAAGATAGCCAAGAATCTGGGTGAAGTGCGCTTCCACCATCAGGCTTATCATCACCTAACATCAGGTGTAGTATCTAGAGCAAAAAATTAGTTATACAACCATATTTTTTCTTAATACAAAAATAAATTAAGCGTGAGTTCCACCCATGAAACTGAACAACTTTCTCCAAGAAACCTATGTGCAAAAATGGCAAAAAAAATTCGATCTCCCATACTATTGTCGTCAGCTGATCGGACAGTTTTGTTGGATGGTCGAAATTTTTTTGTCATTTTTGCACATAGGTTTCTTGGGGAAAGTTGTTCAGTTTCATGGATGGAACTCATCCTTATATTGTTTTTGTTTTAAGAAAAATTAAGGTTGTTTATGAAGCGTAAAGCACAGATTACATACATACCTACATTACCTACATATAATAACGACTATTATCCCCGAAGGGTTAGTTAGAGACTAGGCAATGAGGACAGCTAAAGCAGGCCTCTCCCATGGTACACTTTTCACCAAATAGCGAATGCTTATGTGCTCAGCGTGACAGGTGGTAAGCCCATCGCCGCTCTAAGCTGTTGAATGTATTTGCAGTCTTTAGTCCGTTAGTCGCCTTTTACGACACCCAAGAAAAGAGGGGGGGTGGTAGTATTCTTTCACCAATACGCGACACGGTTGATGAGCATAGTGGCCGTATGCTAAAGCGCTATTAGGCAGAATATCCGGAGATCCTGAATTCCTGCGTCGGTCAAAGTGTGTATCCGACTTTTCGATGCATAGCCCGGATTTGTGAGCCGCATTTGACCTACTTGATAGTTTTCGAAAAAGTATTTAGATAGATAGATAGATAGATACTTAGATTATACTTTTATTGTAACATAATAACACAAACATTTAGACATAAAAGAGCAAAAATACAAAGTTACAATTTAATTTAAAAACTTACAAACGCTTATTTTACACCCCGTACAATATTTTCTTTCTCGAAAAAGCTTGATATTGATATTGATATATTTTTCTTTACTGATTTCAAATTTCGTGCGAAAACGGTTGGTCACGTGACCTTTTGCTCTGTGACGTCACATTTCAATAAATATAGAAACCTGATAGACAGCTTTTGTATATTTTGTGAAATGTGACGTCACATGAAGCTCAATCATGGTCGCCCGTGTTTCAGGTCTTGTAATCCACAGATAAAAAATTGCAAATTTATTTTGTAAAAATAAAATATTTACAAATTATCTTAATAAAAAAGACTATTGGATAAGAATCGATAAATCATAACCTACCATTTCCGACATATTTCATATTTTATTGTTAAGTACAATAAAATATGAAATATTTACTGTCAAATAGCCAATAATTGTTACGTTGTAAATTTTGGTACTTTAAAGTAGCGTTGACTTTAGTTCAATGGCCTATACCAGTAGTGGGACAGTACGTAGGAGGATACACTTTCTTTTTTTTAAATTAAATACCAAGAAAAAAGAAAACATAAGCAGAGTAGCAGTTGAATTTAATACAGAATTAAAAAAATAACAAAAAAATGCTATTGGATTCCTATGTCCACCAATGGACAGACACGGGCTAAATGTGACGATAAAAAAAATACTAATATCGTAATGATGTGTCCATCTGGCAAAAGGCGAGTAGGTACTCGTACATCGCACGCGAAGAGAGAAATCTAAGATATTAAAATAGTTTTTTATATTTTTAATTCAACCTCATTAATAAACCTTTTTAACTGTAAGTATAGCACGGAGCGAATACAAAGGAAACCCATCTACAAAATCGTAATTTATAATTATAATCGTAAGTTATAATTCAGTTGTTTTTTTCTACGTGCTTCTAGGTTCATGGATCAACCTACCAAAAGCAATAACTTATGAACTTTATGGTTTGAGTTTATTCATTTAAGCAAAGGTAGGTTTAAATGTGACGCCCTTCTAGGGCACAGCAAGAAAGAGGGCTAACTATTTTAAATTCTAGGTAACAAATTATAATATAAATAACGCCAGTTTTACTAGCGTGCAATACAATATTACACTAACAACAATATCAGTACAGTACAATACCATCAATATTTATTTATCATAAGAATCTACGAACATTTAACAATTATAATGAATAGAGATATGGAAACATTATATAGGTAATTACAGTTAATTATGAATTAATTGTTAATTTTTAAGTATATGTCTCATTAAAAAACTTTGACAGGTTATAGTAACACTTTTTCAAAAGATAGCTTTTTAATAATTTGATGAAATACTTGGAATTATCTAGGTTTTTATGTAATTGGGAAGAATTGTATATTTTGATCTACATATTGGGGGGGCTAGACAAGAATAATTTTAATTTGGAGAATTGGTATTTTTTTGGTATTTTAAGTTTGTTTAGATATCTATCATTTCTTCTAATATTTTTATGGATCAATATTGGTTGGAGAAATTTATATTTTTGAGTTTTTTAAATTTTGAGTTTTGGATATTTTGTAATTCATATTTTTTTGTATACTACGAGCTGTCCCGGCGACCTTCGTACCGCCTAACAATCAATGAATTTCGTGTCAACTTTTGGTTAAAAAATATGATTGAACTAAAATGATGATGAAGCAAGATAAAACAATGAAAGAAACTGAACAATAACGTCTAGCTGTCAATTCTAAAGTGAATTATTATTTTGAAATATCTTTTAACTGTTTTCATTACTTACTTCCTCTTTGCTGCCTTATATGTCACTCACTCAATCACTATAGATAGAGATTTTTTTGATCAAAATTATTACACTTATTCGTGCTTTTTTTAAACATTTTGTATCTCACAAAGCAACCAACAAATTAGCCAAATAGAGCCGTTCTAAAGTGATGAGCGTACAAACATTTCGGGAATTCATTTTTTTTAATATAGATCGACAAATAATTGTTTCAAAATGTATTTATTATACACTGGCAGGCAAAAATAAGCATCACACTTTTAAAATTTCAATTTTTTTCTAAACTATAGAAGTTAGAGATTTAAAATAAAAAAAACGTTTTATAGCAATTTTATCAGCTTTCTTTGAAACTATAGTAAATTATACAAAAGTAACATTTTTAAGTCTTGTGTGTCTTGTTTATCTTGTGTAATTTAAAAGTTATTACAATTTTAAAAGTGATACTTATTTTTGCAGGCCAGTGTATTTAAAAACAAAGGAAAATTTCAAATATATTATTGGAAAGATTTTCTTTGGTTTAGTTCAGGGTGGTGCGCTTCCATCTTTTGCCTCGTCATCACTTACCCTAAGGTGAGATAAAGGTCAAACGCTTTTAAAGTAAACATAAATTTAAAAAAACTAATTAGTTTAAAGAGCATGAGTGAGAAAAACTTGTTCAATTGAAGTTTTGAGATAAGAACAACTAACTACACACATCAAAAGTGTCTAGGGATCAAGCATTTTTATGCGGATTTCTTGTGATAGAGATGTGGCTTTGTAATAAATTTATGATTTTATAAATTTATATGGATCCTTTTTGGTGCATTTCATAATTTGAAACAGGAACTTTCAATCAATTTCTAGTAAAAGATGAAAATCAGCTGTCAATATTTTCCCTATAAAAACATACAACGCATTGAAGACATTATTAGTGCTACTGTTTCCCTACTACTGATTAAAACCAACGTTATTATGGAGCGGCGACGTCATTTAAGCAGGGAAGAAATGCTCAGAGCCGTGGGAATGATAGAAGCTGGTTCCCGGCAACGTACTGTGGCTTTAGCTCTGAATACAAGTCATAGTGTTATCAGTCGACTTTGGACACGTTACCGAAGCACTGGTACCGTGGCTGAGCGCCATGAAGGACGGTATCGCTGCACCACACGGAGACAAGACCGATACATTCAAATCACAACTCGAAGAGCTCCAACAATAACCGCCATGATGTTAGCCGTGAGGCTTCATCACTCTTCAGGGAACTTAATTAGCGACCAAACAGTCAGAAACCGCTTGCATGAAGTGAACCTTCATTCTCGAAGACCGCTAAGGGTACCACCTATAGCAATGCACAATCGTAGGATTCGATATCAATGGGCTCTTGAACACAGGAATTGGGCAGAAGAACAATGGCGTTTCGTGTGCTTTTCTGATGAGTCTCGTTTTGGTATGAGACCGGATACAAGACGTATACGACACTGGAGAACCCCTGGACGCCAACAGCGATTAAAATCCTGCCAGGAAGTCCATCCTTATAGTGGTGGAACCATCATGGTATGGGCGGGTATTTGGATCGGCGGAAGAACTGAGTTGATTTGGATCAGAGGCAACCTCAACGCTCAAATTTATGCTGAGACGATTGTATCAGACGTCATCGTTCCTCTACAAGTGCAAATCGGTCCCTTATTTCAGTTAATGCATGATAATACACGACCGCACACCGCAAGAGTTGTAAGACAGACTCTCGCCGCAGCTAACATCAATGTCATGCCCTGGCCTGCTCAGTCGCCAGACTTGAACCCGATTGAGCATGCATGGGATATGCTACAGAGAAGAGCTCTGCCGAATATGGAGGGTATCCAGTCGCAAGAACACCTTTTTTTGTTGTTGCAACGAACATGGGCGGCCATTCCACAGCGTGATTTGGATGAACTCATTTTGAGTATGCCAAACCGATGTTCTTGTGTTGTTAGTGTTCGCGGTAGAAACACGGATTATTAATTGTTTAAGTTACCCAATAAAATTTTAAAGAAAACTGTTATTTCAGTCTTTTTTTCGAACTTTAATGTTAGTGGTTCAAATGTCAAAAATCCCTTTATTAGGAAAATGGCAAATTTCTTTATTAATGCAAAGGTGACTTGGTTTATCGTTACTGTAGACAAACGAAAACACTTTATTTGATGAATACTTAAAGAAAATTTTAATTAATATCAATCAGGAGAAAAGTTATTGCAAAAATATATGTTGATCCCTAGACACTTTTGATGTGTGTATTTGTACAATAGATTTGACCCTGACTGTCAGACTTACTATGAGATTGATAAATAAAAAAATATACTAAATGTAAACATGATGTTGAATGACCAGCACTTTTTTTAAAACTTATTTACTTTTAATTAGGTGCTTAATGTTCATACAGGTCATCACAACGTAGATCAAATTAAAATAATAAAACATTGTTCTGAGATGCAACAATAAGCAATGTACACTGATTTCCCCACATTCATAATAAGATTAATAAATTAAATTTCTTGTTAAATTAAATTAGAAAATAAACAATATACAGTAAATGTTCAAATAATATTTAATGAAGACGCCTTTTCAAAATTCTGTTACAAACACCGGGCGAGCTAATATTTCTCTGGAAAGCGTCATCGAGAGCCGGAATAAACTTGTGACTGACACCGAGAACATGTTAAGTCATGTCTCGGATTGGGGCCGACATAACCTAGTCCACTTTAACCCCTCCAAAACACATGTTTGCGCATTTACCGCGAAAAAACATCCCTTCGTCGTACCTCTGAACTTTGAGGGAGCTCCCCTTGATACCAATCCGACTATTGGGATCCTTGGCGTCGATATTTCGAGTGACGTTCAGTTTCGTGGTCATTCAGAAGGTAAAGCTAAATTAGCTTCGAAAAAGCTGGGTGTGCTTAATAGAGCGGGTCAGTATTTCACGCCGGCCCACCGTTTACAACTGTTTAAAGCACAGGTCAGGCCGCATATGGAATACTGCTCCCATCTCTGGGCTGGAACACCCCAATACCAACTCCTTCCATTTGACCGCATTCAACGCAGAGCTGCTCGAATTGTCGACGACGTGGTTATTTCAGGTCGGCTCGATCCACTGGCTCTTCGGAGAGACGTGGCGTCTCTCTGTATATTGTACCGTATATATCATGGGGAGTGTTCTTAGGAATTGTTCGGCTTGATCCCTGCCGCTGATTTCCTTCACCGCACTACACACAATCGACTGTCATTCCATCCACATCACCTTGATGGATGGCGGTCTACTACTGTGCGTTTTTCAAGAATTTTCTTGCTTCGAACTACAGTGTTGTGGAACCAGCTCTCGGCGGCGGTATTTCCGGACCGTTACGATTTATGGATCTTCAAGAAACGAGCCTATTCCTTCCTTAAAGGCCGGCAACGCGCCTGCGATTCCTCTGGTTTTGCGGGTGTCCATGGGCGGCGGTGATTACTTTCCATCAGGTGACCCGCTTGCGTGTGTGTGTGTGTGTGTGTGTGTGTGTGTGTGTGTGTGTGTGTGTGTGTGTGTGTGTGTATTCTGTGGTGAAACATGCGGAATTGCGGACTGTGGCTGTTGCCTGCTTTTTCGGTACTCTTTGCCTAGTCTCAGACTAACCCGTTGTTGATAATATAGTTGAGTGTAGGTATGTAAGAGATCCGTTTCGACCGCAAATGACCTTAAGAGGAAATACTACGTGGGAGTGTCATACAAAATTCTTATACAAAACACAGAAAAAAGACGTTTCGTAGTCCCATATTTCCTCCTTCAGAACTGGACCAACTTTTATTACTTTTTCAGCATCGGTTAAATAAAAAGATTTTCTATGTCTGTATGTTTTTTTTATTTATTTCGGTTACATTGTTTCTCAAGATAAATTTTGAAGGCGCTCCTGGTTGTCTTTTAGAAAGAAGAAACTTACAGACAGCTTTCTCCAGCCGTGTGACCGAACTTCCCGGAAGGGGAATGATTTTAGATTCGTAATCTGTCCATCCGTTCGTCTGTTTTCCTCAACCATGTTACTCGCGAATTGTTAGCAGTAGAAAGGTACAGCCACCGCGGCTAGTGGCCAGATTAGCTGTCTCAGACTTAGAGGTTCATACAGTTTGAGGTACAGAGTTACAATTTGTGCATTTCAATTATAAGAGAACATAAATATTTTATACTTTATCGCAAATTAATTTGTTGCGAAAAAACTTTTCTTTTTTAACTTTTTCCAAATTGTAATGAGAGAACATGTTTACAAGTATGACTATTAAGATCATCATGCAGCTGACCCTGATATATAGGCTACAAGCGGCCGCTCGCGGTTTTACGCGCGTGGTTTCCGTTCCCGTGGGAATATCAGGATAAAAAGTATCCCATGTGTTAATCCAGGTTGTAATCTATCTGTATGTCTAATTTCATCCAAACCCATTTAGTAGTTATTACGTGAAAGAGTAACAAACATCCATCCATACTTACAAACTTTCGCGTTTATAATATTAGTAGGATTTACATCCCGTTTAATTAAAACTTAACCTGGCAGGGTGCATGTTAGATCCCTTTTAATTTCGAGAACCACAACTTAATTGTATGAACATTTTGATTTAGTAGAACTGTGTGGTGGGGACTCATTGTTAATAGAATACGCCAACCCATCCCTTCCCATGGATATCGTAAAAGGCGACTAAAAGACTGTGGCAGTAGACTGCTTTTGCGGAATTCATTGCCTAGTCTCTAAGCTTTCGTTGAAAATAGACGTTGCTCTATATATGTATGTATTTTGATTTAGTTTGATTAGATATCACCGCGAAATCCACCGTCCACTGCCTAATTTAAGGCACATGGCGCTCATCAAGTTTCGCGACATTCAGTCCTGTTAAGACTTATCCGGCAATAAGCTAATTATTTTTTTTATTACATTGTTAGATCTGTTACCTAAACAATTACCCACCGGACACCGGACTAACAATTTTTTTTTCTAAATATATTACACTGCTTTTTTTCATCTACCACAAAGTTAATAATAATCTGTCTGGTATAACATGTAAATTACTAAAAACAAAAAAAAGAAAACATTGCGTAACTCATCTCTATCATACACATCAAGCAGGTACCCCGAGTTTTCTTTCCCGTAGTCAGAGACTACGTCGTACCATTTGCTACAACCTTTTTTTTTTCTCTATAGATATTGGCTTCGTGCGATCAGCACATTTAGCCAGTGTCAAGTTTTTAATAGTAATTATTGTTTTGATGATAATAAGTGATAATGAACGTTTAATGGTAAATGGTTTTCCCCCAAACCCCTCGAGACTCAATAAAGCTGTGGGTATTTATTGAGATCTCACACGGACTTCTTGAGAGAATTTGAAAAGTGATGTTGCTCTGTTTTGTTTTATTTGCTAACACTCATGCACGTTCACGAACACTTAACAGTAAATAATCCACCATTATTTCACATCAATATTCGACAAAACACAAAATAGAGAAAATAAAACAAAACTGCAGACATGACGCTTCACTTTCCCGCCAAAAAGTCCCAGACCTTACGTTATCATGAACTAACAACTTTTTTTTTACTAAATAAATAAGTAACTTGGGGGTTAAAGTTACTCGCGTCCGTAGGTTTACCCTTGAGACCTTACATGTGACCCCTGAGTGGTGCTAAATTAGTGACACTGACTGAGTGGTAGAGCCACGCTGCGTTGCAGCACGCATTGGGCCGGCTCGCCCTGCGTAATACTACCCTCTCACGAATATTCGACGTGAAATAATGGCACTTGGTGCTGTTGTGTTTCGTCCGACCAGTGAAGGTTCCGGAGGCCCCCCCCCCCCTCCCAATTATTCCTTCCTTAAACCTATTCCTCCCTTAAAGGTCGGCAACGCGTATGCGACTCCTCTGGTTTTGCGGGTGTCCATGGGCGGCGGTAATTACTCTCCATCAGGTGACCCGCCTGCTCGTTTGCCTCCCTCTTAAAAAAAATAAAAAAATATCTACTTCTGTTGGAATGCCACTTTTTGTCCCCAAGTCAAAGACTACATCGTACCAATTACTACGACCTTCTTACTTTATCATCATCCACTGTTCTTTAGGAATGCCATTTTTCAGTATTGCCTACAACTAAAGGGTGACGTGCCCTGGCCGCCCTTGGTACGGCTTCCTAGGGCGGGCGGCAGCGGCAATCAAAGGCCGCCTCAGTATGACACAGGCCGCCGGTCGCGCCGCACGTGCCAACGCGCCGCAGACACGCAAAATACGCGCGAAAACTTGCACCCAGTAAGTATCGTGAAGCCGCGACATAATAAACACCAGTTCAAACACCATTTTTACTATAAAACCTGCAAACCGTGGCGCACGCGTTTTATGTTCTCCCGTTTTACCGCTCAATTTAGTTGGACTCGTAAGTGTTTTGATATGAATTTTCTTATCGTAGTGTTACTGTTATGCTCGTGCCGATAGTTTATCGGATATTGAATTTAAGGTTCTTGTGCGCTTCTAACGTGTTTTAAAATTGATTTGATGATGTGAATAACTCCAAATTTAACTGTACTGCTAGGTGTATCTTTTTTTAGGAATTTCCTTAATAAATTGACTGTAAATTTTTTGAAATGTAACACTTTTTTACGGATGCAACTCGAGTTTATTTCCTCCTATTTTGAGTTTTACTTAGTCCTTCTTGTTTCATGTCAATGTGTAGTGTTCGCGATAACCTTACAAAAGAGTAATAGTTAATTAATTTTCCTTCTATACGAACTAGACCAATTGTTTTGTTTGTCTCACACTTTTGTGTTACCGCGTGCCGGCGATGTGCTAATCGAAACAGGTGCGTCGTACTTGGAAGTGTCAAAATCACAGTGATATAATTAGACTTACATTTAATAGCCACTAGCTACTCGCCCGCGACTTCTTTCGCGTGAACACTCCGTATCCTTTGACAAATTTACAAAAGTTTTTTCTTGTAAACCTTGTCCTGGCCGTTACAAACATGACACAAAAAGAGTCAGTTAAATCGGTCGAGCCGTTCTTGATTTTTTCGCTTCGCAGCACATTTGGATTCATTTTTATTTATTTATTTATTCATATCTATTTTAAAATGTTGCACAGTAACTAAACTATATGAATACTAATCTTATCTGGTTCTATCTATAAAATATTTTTTTATATAAAATTTATAGAGCTAAATGCTTTCCCTTTATTATACACCCTTAATTTTTAGTCGTTTTAATGAAATTAAGGTTGAGTTCCACCCATGAAACTGAACAAGTTTCCCCAAGTAATATATGTGCAAAAATGACAAAAAAATTTCGACCTCCTATACAAAACTGTCCGATCAGCTGACGACAAAATAGTATGGGAGGTCGAAATTTTTTTGTCATTTTTGCACATAGGTTTCTCGGTGAAAGTTTTTCAGTTTCATGGGTGAAACTCACCCTTAACTTCATTAAAACGAATAAAAATTAAGGGTGTATACATATATAGTACGCACCTGTCGGTCTAATTACGCTCTAAACTAAGACAAAGTCTAAAACCGACATTCGCACTTTTAATCCTATACGTAAAGAATATATCCTCTTTGATACAATATTAAAATAAGAGTATAAGTGTAAAATTAAATACTGTTTTGTAGTTATGCCATAAGGGGCGATCTTTCGCCACACGTAAAGACTCATCTTTCACATAACAAAACATAGACAAAAGTACAAAAAAACATCGACATTTGCATGACTAAATATAATTAATAGATATTACCATATACTTACTGAGTTATTATACTCATTTGTGACGATTGAAGTGTGCCAGAATCGTAGCAAACTCAAATATAAAGTCTCTACCACGTCTCTACCTACCCCTCCGCGGAAAAACAGAGACGTAATTGTATACTAGGGGCAAATTCAATGAAGAATGTTTGTAAACAAATAATTAAGAATGTTTTGTGCAAATAACTAATTAGTGTAATAATAACTTTATTTATGATTAAAATAAACATTTACAAAATTATTCATTGTTGCCCTGACTCCCGAGCTAGAAAAAATCAGTGTTTCAGGAGCCAGTACCTCCCCTTAAGGTAAGTTTAAAGAAAAGGGCTAAAGAAACTAAATTTTAACTAGACTTAAACATTTTTTTACTTTTAAGTAAGTATTAAGATATAAAATCCATTTGAATTAGATTTAAAAAAGTGTTGCACAAAGAATCGTCAATATATATTTTTTTTATAATGCACTGTCTTTTACTTATTTGTTATCTTTTGGGTTCAATAATATGGGAAGGATTACTTAAATATACCACAGCCCAAGAACTTTATTCGATAATAATACTTTTTGTTCCAATCAAAACTATATGTGTGTGTGTGTGTGTGTGTGTGTGTGACCAATGGAACAGCCGATTATTTTATTTCAATTTCAAAGTTGTTCCGATACAATTATTTGTTCTTTGCACTAAATGGGATGGCCCTTACGGGATTATAAGCAGTTCATTAAAAACCTAATATGATTTAAATGGGAGAGGGTCTGACATTATCTTATCTTTGAATATTTTAATGTAAACTCTGTGTGTTTACGTCTCATTTTTTCTTACACAGAGGGGAAAGGGGGTCCAAAAGTGGTAAAAATTATCTTAAGTATTTAATGAACTGCCCCTTATGTTATTTAATTATCAAACACCCACTACAGACACACGACATCTATGTATTGTTTTAGTAACGTTCCCATTTGTTTATCAGCAGTGTCAAGTTGAAGTTCAATCCGCTTCTTATCATGCGCTAGGTATCGGCAGCGATTATGCCTTATCATCCTCATAACAAGTGTTTTGTCCAAGATTATGGAGCCGGATAGGAATTTGTTGCTGCATTTATTAGCAGAATCATGTTTAACCGATAAGGAACTAGATTTGAAATCTAGTTCCTTATCGAGGACCACTATTTTATAATGATTAACACTAATACATACATAGATATACTCACTTCTATTTATCCCCGAAGGGTTATTCAAAGACTAGGCAAAGAAGACCTCAAAAGCAGTCCACTGCCACAGTCCACGCTACGTTTCACCAAATTACAAACTGCACAAAATCAAAATCAGATAATCAACATAAACAAACCTTTACAGGCACTTTTTTTCCTCTTAAATAATGGCTTCGTGCGATCAGCACATTTAGCCAGTGTCAATTTTTTTAATAGTAATTATTATTTTCTTTATGTTAAGTGTATGATAATGAGTGATAATGAACGTTTGATGGTAAATGATTTTCCCCCAAACCCCTCGAGACTCAATAAAGCTGTGGGACTTTATTGAGGTCTCACACGGACTTCTTGAGAGAATTTGAAAAGTGATGTTGCACTGTTTTGTTTTATTTGCTAACACTCATGCACGTTCACGAACACTTAACAGTAAATAATCCACCATTATTTCACATTAATATTCAACAAAACATAAATTATAGAAAATAATACAAAACTGCAGACATGACGCTTCACTTTCCCGCCAAGAAGTCCCTTACAGGCAAAAACAAGGCTAATCTTACTGACTAATCCACCTACCTAATCTACCACCTCAAACCAACAAAAAAAGAAAGACGGAGCATTACACGTAATTTTGGTGAAGCCAAAAACACCGTGCTCATTCATGTAATTACGCGCTTTCACGCACACAGATGCAACACAACCATGCTCATTTTGTTTAGTACGAGCACAGAACAACTAATAGTACTACGTACAGAAGGTTCACTCTTTAGCGACTTTCACGCGAAATTGAAAGTTATCGCGTGACCCGAGCGTTCATATTAATTTTAAGCAACGCTGACTCGATATCGATTTGACGTCATGACATCACAGAGCGTAGGGTTTACGCGCGCGCGCAGGAATTACGAGTAAGCGAAGACACGCGACGTGGAGCGTGCGTAGAGCGACAACGGTAGGCGGCCTGCCTGGGAGGCGCGCCGGCCAAACGTACCTAAACTGCGGAGTGAAACCCCCCTGGTACGAGGTCAGACAAACAAAAAAAGAATATACTAAACAAAATGAGCATGGTTGTGTTGCGTCTGTGTGCGTGAAAGCGCGTAATTACATGAATGAGCACAGTATTTTTGGCTTCACTAAAACTGCGTGTATCCGTCTTTCTTTTTTTGTGGGTCTGAATCTACCACCAGTTCGGATTTTGGGAGAGCCTTCCACTGAGAAAAACCTGGACATGTGTGAACCTGAACATGTGTGTGCTTAGTGTGATAAGTGGTGAACTAATCGCCGATCTACGCTATTGGATGTATGTGCAGTCGTTAGTCCGTTAGTCGTTTTTTACGATACCTAGGGGAAGAGATGGTGGTATTCTTTAAGTTTGCCGCTATACCACACAGCTGATTAAAACTAATGTGGTTGCTAATACGATTTCGTAGAAAAATTAATTTAAAGTGGTGCATTTTGATTTGGATAATATTTTTAAGAATCGATCAATTCGTTTGTTCCGATACAAGAGAGAGAGATTACTCCCTACATAAAATAATGTAGGTAGTAATCTCTGAAACGAATTGATAACGATGATCGCTAATCGTAAGCCTTATGCGCTGTGTCAAAATAAATCAGCTTGTCTCAAAAGTATTTACCTATAGCGTGCCCCGTAGACATAAAGCCTAGCGCAGTCTAGCCTAGTAGCCTATATTACGCAGGAAGAGTGTAGCTTTCTATAAGTGAAATATTTTAAAGAATCGATCATTTCGTTGCAGAGATCTCCCTATATATAATTATAATGTTTCAGTTATAAAAAAGCTACACTCTTCTTGCGAAATATAGGCTACAGGCTAGACTGCGCTGGGCTCATTGTCTACGGGGCACGCTTTAAGTAAATACGAGATAAGCTGAATTTTGTCCGCGCGAACGCAAAAAAAACGTAAGTCTTAATAATGAACTTCAAAGCAAAATCAATCATATTGATAAGTATTAATAATAAGATCCATTCTTCTTTGAAGTTTCAGACTTAGTAATTTAATTAGAGCAATGTTTTAACATTGAAAATGTTTTTTCGTTCGCTCCAGTAGGGACCCCATTTTCGCTGAACGCACTTTCAGAACTCGCACGTGATACTCTGAGGTTTAAGGCCACGAGGTCGTATGAGGGCTCATAAGACGCGGAATTCGAAGGGGTTTAAAATTATTTTGGAAAAGTCAAAAACTATTTTTCGAAATTAATAAAAAAACTACTTTTTTTGAATGATAAATCGTGTGTTTTCCCAGAAAATTCCCGATATCTCGAGAACGGGGCCGAATTAAAAAATAAGAAAAGGCACCTCGGTATTGAACTAAGGAACATTTTACCTTATTACACTTTTTTGATATTAGTGACGGTTGAGGCTGTAGAGGTGCCTTTGCACGGCGCGAGGAGCTCAAAAGACTTGGAATTCGAAGGGTTTTAAGTTAAGATGATCCAAAAATATTTTGGAAATGTTGGTTTTGAAAAAAATTTTTTTTCAGCTTCTGAAAAAAAAAATCGCAAGAAAAATTATGCGTTCTTACTGAAAATTGCATTCGATAATCTATAATAAGTAGGTAAATTTTCAATGCCCTTTCAAGTCGTGTAGAGCACGAGATCTGTGGATTTTTATTCTTCGAAATGTGCTTGTGTAAGAATAAAAAAATACTTTTAAAGAAGGGGGTGCCCTGAATATCAATACAAATATTTTCATGTAAGAATTATTGTTTCATGTGTAAAATTAAGAAAGTTTTCGAAACAATATGTTTTTAGATGTCGTTAGATTTATGTATTGTTTGTTAATATTTAAAGAATTTGTTTCAAATTTCAACAAGGCCATGACCTTGTGCAATGATCAGGCTAACTTACATGTTCTTTTAATGTATTTAACTAATTCAGCGCATAGTACAAGTGACTTAAAAATACGTAAATTTTCACAATTTCGTGCAGGTTTGCGATCATCGTTACGCAACTTTCGCAAAATAAAGAACCAAATTAAAAACATCTCGAGCTCCTCCGTGCTTTGGAAGGCAGGTAAAGCCGTTGGTCCCGGTATTTGTCGTAAGATCAGCAGTTGTTAAAACCCACCAATCCGCATTGAGGTAGCGTGTAGGGTCATTATGACCCAAACTCCCCACGTGTATGTGAGAAGCCTGTTCCCAACAGTGGGAGTTTATGCTTGATGAAGCAGAATTTTAAGGGTCAAGACTACATTCAGGTATTTCTTACAAACTGCATTACCAACAACTACAATAAAACAATTTAAGATACGATTGCATAGGATACGAACTGTTTATAGTGCAAATGACCAGGAATGTCCGGTTAACCATACGTTATGTATTCAGTTTTGTAGAACTAATTAAAAAAAAGAAATGTCAGAAAAGTTTAGGTCCGAATTCAGCTTGTGGAACATTATAACATTTTCCACAATAAGACACCAAAGACATTAAAAAGTATATTAAATCTCTTTGTAAGACACATTTTAAAGTTTCATGTAGTAACTTAATTTAACTTGTGAGTTTTAAAAATCTACAGAATTTGTTTCACAAGTTTTTTGTTACAAAAACTATAAAAAAAATTCTCTTCCGTTCTAATTTTACTGTGATTAATATAAGTGTTTAACGGCTCTTATTTTTTTAAACTTCTTGTTTCTTGATGTTTAAAATGATCAGTATTAAATTAAAGACAATAATTTTATACAGAAAACCGGATAACCGTAGGTATTTCATTTTTTACCATTCTTCTCATCATTTGGTTTTTATTCATTTATTTATTTGCCAGAGATTTGTTGATAATAACCGCATCGCGTCTAAGATGGCCCCTTTTCGTTCGCTTAGATCAAAGAGTTATTACCCGTTAAAAATCGTGTTGGAAGTCTAAATACAGTATTTATCTTTTTGAAGAATATATTTTATAAATAAAAATAAATAAATATGAAACAAGTATCAAATAAAAAAAAAGTTACAGTATGCTTACTGTTACTATATATTTTTACTTACAGCTATTCCATCTAAAATTTTCATTAAGAAAACTTAAATCATTATGTTATCATATTTCATCATCGTTTTAATTTATTTATACATGCATATAATCAGAAACTAAGCAATGAGGACAGCAAAAATATTGTTCTACCATAGTCCACTTTTCGCCAAATAGCTACTGCACGTGTGCTCAGCGTGACAGGTGGTGAGCCCATTCCCTCTCTATGCAGTTGGATGTTTGTGCAGTCTTTAGCCCGTAGTCGCCTTTTACGACACCTAAGGGGGTGATAGTATTCTTTCACCGCTACGCGATACGGCTATCAAGCCAGAGTAATATTGAAATCTTAAATAATAAATATTTAATTATCTTAAATAATAAATAATAAATATTTATCAATTAGTTAAGGTAATCGGTAAGATTATCTAAGAGTGTGCTCCATTGAGTCGAAAGCAAAAACTGCTGCCAAAAAACTTGGTATCCTCTTTAAGGTTCGGCGATACTTCACACCGGAACAGCTGCTCCACTTGTATCAAGCACAAGTGCGGTCGCGTATGGAGTATTGCTGCCACCTGTGGGATGGCTCTGCCAAGTACCAGTTGGACGCAATGAACTCAGTGGACCGAAGGGCTAGGAGACTCATAGGCGACGATGCGCTCGTTGGAACCAAACTTCAGAGTTTGGAGCATCGGCGTAAAGTCGCCTGTCTATCGGTCTTCTATAAGGTGTATTTTGGCGAGTGTGCGCAGGAACTACATAACCTGATACCACCCTCTACTTTCTACCACCGGACCACTAGACGCCGGGAGGGCTTCCACCCCCATGTCGTTGACTTTCCAACAATCCGTACGAAGCGGTTTGCTGCATCTTTTCTAGTACGCACCGCTAAGGAGTGGAACGCTCTCCCTGCGTCTGTGTTTCCGGATACTTACAACCTAAGTATCTTCAAGGCCAGAGTGAATAGGCATTTTCTGGGTAAGCGTGTACCACCGTCGGCCTCGTCATCGCTTACCACCAGGCGAGACTGAGGCCAAACAAAAACCAACGCAAACCCATTTTAAATTAAAAAAAAAAAAGAGTAGAGGACTAGGGCATAGGCCGAAACTAGTTTCACTTTCTGTTGAGCCAAATTATTATTTTTTTCAGCTGACATTCGGTTCTAACGCCGAATATTCAGTACATGAAATTTTTTAAATAAATCTACTGTTTTGGCTAATATTATAAAACCATCACTTATACCCAACATAATCATAATTATTTGAATGGTATTATGGTATGGTATAACCGAATCTATTTTTATCCTATATCTATATAGCATTGTGAATGCAAAATTTTATTGATAAAGAAAAAATAAATTGAATGGTGTTTGTAGGTAATAGTTCAACTCGTTCAACTCAAATCGTTTGAATAGCAAATTAAGTCAACGGATATTCCCCTAAACATTAAAGTATTGCAAAAAAAAATATGTAGTTTTACCAAAATAAGAAAAAAAACAGACTCCATCCATTTCCTTAAAATTAATATAATGAAGTAGGTATTCAGTTGTGAAAAAAAGCTTCTTGATAAGTTCCTTTTTTCACTACTGAAAAACACAATAAGTGGTAAATACTACAATAAGAGATAATTTCTTATAAAGTCTTGTATTGTTTTATCGTTTTTAAAGTACCTAAATATTTGTTTTAACTGAATGTACTTGGTTCAAGACAGATTTGGCTAATCAATCTTCTAGAAACAAATTTGTCCAAATGGACAAATTTGTTTCAAGAAGTTGGACGTATTTACATCCCTTTTTTTTTATTAGATAACGTGTACTTATAACAAAGAATATAATAAATCAAGCTCAAACAAATAAATTAAAGGAAGGGGAGAAAGGAATTCACGAATTTTAACTGCCCTCGCTCTCCAATTCTCATCGCTTATCTAAAATACATGTGTCCAAAATAAATTTAAAATTGCATTTTATTGTTTGAATCCATTAAAAAATTTAGCCTAAAAATATACAAGCTAAGATACCTAAATGCATCTCTATACTTATGTGGTTCCTGGGAAAAATGCTCTTTGCATTATATCCGAGCCATAATATATTTTTTTATTTTGAGTAAGAGTAAATCGTACTAAAATAAGTCAACTCACCAACCCGCATTGGGCCAGCGTGATGGGTTATGTCTAGGCTTGCCAACCGTCCTGGATTTTCCGGGACGTCCCGCTTTTGGGTCAATTTTGAGCCGTCCCACCGTGACCCCTTGCGTCCCTTTTTGTCCCGGAAATCAGTGATAATATAGATATAGGTAAGTATCTATCTCGTACCAACTACCCTCAGGTTAGGCATTTGTATTGATTTTTTAATTAAATTGCTTTAAAAAAATATATGTTATTATTTTTGTAGTAACTATTTTATATGTGGTGTATATATCCAAGTCCCGGATGTAGAGATAGGTAATCCCAGGAATGCCTTTTTTGGAGTTAGCAAGCATAATGAATTCTGCAGTGGGACGTTTATAGGCTGGAAAGGAGTTGATATCGAAGAAGAGCCTGATCCTCGGGTTGAACATTAGAAATCGTGGTTTAATCCCATAATTTCGATATACTACTGACGAAAACTCATACCTGCCACAAGATTTTGCTAAAGTTGATAAAACATTAAGAGGGTTTACGCAATTTGGTTTCCCATACAAAGTTGATTTTTTTAGAAACCAGTATGCCGATTTCTAGATCTAAATTGTTTGTTGAAAACATTTTTAAAAACATTTATTTAATTGGGTTATTGCGATTTCAAACTTTCTATAGTTGACTTTAAATCGCAATAACTCAGCCAAATAAACGTTCTTTAAAAATGTTTTCAACAGACTATTTAGATCCCTGTAATTGACTTTAGCATGGAAAGTTTCAATAAAATTGGCTAATTGGTCTTTAAAAATTTCGACTAGAAAGATTGTATGAGAAACCGAAATGCGTAAAACCTCTAAATGTGTTATTAACAATTGATTTTTCATACATACATAAATAAATATAATCACGACTATTATCCCCGAAGGGTTAGTCAGAGACTAGGCAATGAGGACAGCAAAAGCAGCCCTCTACCATAGTCCACTTTTCACCAAATAGCGACTGCACATGAGCCGATTGCCGCTCAATGCTGTTGGAAATATGTGCAGTCTTATGTCCGTTAGTCACCTTTTACGACACCCAAGGGAAGAGAGGGGGTGGTAGTATTCTTTCACCGCTACGCGACGCGGTTATTGATTTTCAATTATTTATAATTCTTGGACGACGAACCTGCAAGCTTTAAAGTTTATATGAGACAACGTTAAGCGTAAGCCATTTCGAAAACGAAGCCTTCACCCCAATTATATCCAGCAGGTGTACCTATAACTAATTTCTCGTCGTGTCATTACCGTCCGCCGGCGAGCCCTCTCTATCAATTACCGTCCTGAGGGTAGTTTTAATTTTCACGGAGAGCGAAACGCCGAAAAACCGCACCCCACGAATCGTGCCAAATTACGAGGTACCGAGGTACCAAGGCCCCGGGACACCGATTAAACTCACCGACATTTCGCCGGTTCACACTTTGTGCCGCTGTATTTCGAAGTGCACGATTAATTTCGACTGTAACGTTTGAGTTTCACCTCAATTTAGATGTTGAGAATTTAATTTGAAGAGCTTGTAGTTTTTAGATTGTAATTAGCAATGGTCATCTTTCGAATCGACTGTAGAAAGCTGGTAGAAGTGGACTGTAGGTTGCGTTGGCTGGTGTGCTAAGTAAAATCCACGATAAACTTAAAAATCACTTTTATGTTTCCCAAAACCACAAAAATACACCTTTGCTTTACAACGTCGCAGAGAAGAAGAGAAAATGGCCGTGTTGCCATTTTACAATTTAATGTTGGTGTTGCCAACATCGACAAGGGATTCATTACATTACACACATAATATTATCGCATACTCGTATACATGCGAACCGCCCGTTTCCCGGAGGGGAAGGCAAAGACTTTACTCTAGAGACTCTAGCCTATACTGTCCCAATGCTTGGCAAAGACCTCTTTCAAGTCTTTCCATCCATATTGATCCTGAGCAACCTCATGCCAAACGGTCTGTCTGTGTGCGTCCAGCAATGCGTTTCTCTTAAGCGACACATAGACGCTGCGCGCATAGCTGTGATCTGCTGTCTCTTTCCAATTCTATAAATATGAAAGAGACAGAGTCAATTCTCAGCGCTGCGGCAGCCGCTGCTACCAAGGCTTTAACTTAGAGAATCGCACTGCTGATCGTGTCGACACCTTATTCTGGGCCGACCCCAGCCGACATTCGGTTCTAATACCGAACATTTAGTACAAGAAAATATTAAAATTAAAAGACCCTCCTGGGAATTGTACCCGGGACCACTGGGTATGAGCCCGGTGTGGTCTAACCACTACACCACAGAGGCGGTTTACATAATTACTTACATGTATTTGTAACGTATGTGTCTTATGAAATAAAAACAGACTATTCATTAAAAATAACCGACAAACAAGTTTCTTATCCACCCGAAGTGATATTGGTGATGTTGGGTATCGTTTCGCAAAATGTAGAATATAAGGCAAACGTCAAACCGGCCGGTAACATAATGTGCAACCTTGACTTTTTTACTGTTATTCTTCATCTTCCGACAATGTCCATCGCTTTGTGTACGTACACACAGTTCGTTTATAATTTTTCATACTAAAAATAGCGCAACACAAAAAACATGTCTACCTAAGTTTTTGGTTTAAGTAAGCCATTCATAAATGCTGCTTTTTTATAGGTCGGCACAAATACTATTTACTTATTACATGAAACAGGTGAAACGAAATTAATTACCTACACAATTTCTCAATTACTACGAGTGTCTATCAGCTTTTTTATTATTGCTAATTGTGGTCACTTTAGGAAATAACACAATAATAATGTGTCTCAAATATAAAGATATGTCTTTAGTGCACTACAGAGCGTTTTTTGTGTATTTGGTTCTAAATTCATTATAAACTAGCTGATTCGACAGAACGTCCTGTCCAAATAATGCAGCTAACTGCACATGTGCTCAGCGCGACAGGTAGTGAGCCCATCACCGCTTATGCTGGTGGAAGTATGTGCCGTCTTTAGTCCGTTAGTCGCCTTTTACACATCCAATGGAAGAGCAATCTTTTGGTATTCTATTGATTATCCACCACCACACAACACAATATCTTACTAATATTATAAACGCGAAAGTGTGTAAGTATGGATGGATATTTGTTACTCTTTCACGTAAAAACTACTGAATGGATTTGGATGAAATTCGGCATACAGATAGTTTATAACCTGGACTAACACATAGAATACTTTTTATCCCGATATTCCCACGGGAACGGGAACCATGCGGGTGAAACCGGGAGCGGCCGCTAGTCATTACATAATCGTACAGTAACAGTAAAAACGGAATTATTCAAAGCACAAACGTTTTGCACTACTGCTGCGCTCATTGAAGATGTCACATAAATACATATAATCACAACTATAATCCCCGAAGCATCAGTCAGAGACTAGTCAATAAGGACACTAGGACAGCAAAAGCAGTCCTCTACCATAGTCCACTTTTTACCAAATAGCGACTATGTACACAGCGTGACTGGTGGTGAGCCCATCGCCGCTTCATGCTGTTAAAGTGTGTGCAGTCTTTAGTCAGTTAGTCGCCTTTTACGACACCCGAAGGGAAGTGAAGAGGTGGTAGTAGGTATTCTTTCACCAAATTGAAAAATATCCAGGTTCACCGTACTTAGGTATCGTTAGTTATTGACAATAGCATTTTAAAATCCATTTATAACAGTGACTCAAAGAATATTTATATTATTCATGTAAATTATAAGCACTTACATGATCAAATAATAGTACCATGACGTTGAAAAGGAACACCTAACAACAATTTTTTAGCACAGCGAATTTCTCGGTAACTAAATACTTTGGCAGAACCTGATAATGATTAAGATCATATTTCTATTACGAGTACGCATTATTATTCTGTTGTTTACTATCAATATGCAAAAGGACATGATCGAATAATATTAAAGAGATATAGCTAGAACGGCATTAATGATAATAACTTTGATGAAATTAGTGACGAATATTGTTTTAATTAATTAATTGTTGTAAATTCCGTGTCGCGTAGCGGTGAAAGGATACTACCACCCTCTCTCTTCCCTTGGGTGTCGTAAAAGGCAACTGACCGACTAAAGACAGCCCATCTTAGATTAAAACAAAAAGGGAAGATACGGCATGCGTCTACTTGTAGTCAATCAAAATATAGTCCTACTCAACTGACACGCATTGACGTCTCTCGTTCGCTTCGCAACAGACGAGTACGTACGACCGATTCCGATGCAACTGCGGAGTAGCGTCTTTCTCTTTTTCATACAGCAGAATATCCGCAATAGTATGATGTCGCCTGTTCGCTCGGCAAATTGCGACTGAAGTGAAATTGTGCCTTTAGGCCTAATTTTGGCGGCTCACTCACGAGAAGGTAATGCCGTATCTTCCCTTTTTGTTTTAATCTAAGCAGCCCATACATCCAACAGCATAGAGCGGCGATGGCCTCACCTGTCACGCTGACTGAGCACATGTGCAGTCGCTATTTGGTGAAAAGTGGTCTATGGTAGAGGACTGCTTTTGCGGTCCTCATTGCCTAGTCTCTGACTAACCCTACGGGGATAATAGTCGTGATTATATGGATATATGCATAGAATAATAACGCATAGAACGATAGTCTCGTATTAGAAAACTGTCATGGCGTGAGGCAAGAAAAAAATGGATGAAGGAGTAAGTTACGCGTACTATTTCGGCGACACGCACACAAGTGTACAAGTAATGTTGCTAGAGGAATCAGATTTGCCCCAAAATTAAGGAAATTGGAACTGTTGATAGATAGATAAGTTTAGATTATTAGTACTGACGCGGGCCGTTTCGGTACCAAGCCATTATGGCTTGGTTTTACTGGCCTCATTTATCGTGCGTGTTCTCGCTTTCTATTCGTTATTATTCTAAGGATATATGTAATAGGTAGGGGAAAAAGTTTCTTTGCATTTTTTAAGAAAATTCAAAACATTTTTTAATACTTATAGTTTATTTACAGTTAACTAAAAATTGTACGTGCCATTTTGTTTGAAAACTTTTACCATCTTGTAGGTAGGGACATGATCCCATTGCTATTGAAATTTTGGGGCTTCTGATCAAAATACTGCGACAAGTGGTTTTGGCAGTCCTCTCGTGGTGTTAACCTGACACTGCCTAAAGAATTGTGAAGAGACCGAAACAGGTGGAAATCTGAAGGTGCAAGGTCAGGACTATACGACGGATTCATTAACAGCCCTCAGCCAAACTCTCTTAATTTTTGCTGAGTGGCTAAAGATATGTGAGGTCTAGCGTTATCATGATGGTCAGTGGATCATTAGGTTTCGTTCAGCTCGTGAGGTACCCAAATATTGAGCTTTTTTGTGTAGGTACTCAGTTTTATTCAAATGCGCCAAAACTGTTTTGTGGTCAATTCCCAGTTCTTCAGCTAAGTCGTAACTACTGATATGCTGATCTTGCTTCACTTTTTCAAAAATGGTATCCATTTTTCTGTAGTAGGGCGACCAGAGCGACGTGCATCTTTGACATCAAAATTTCCGGATTGAAAACGCTTCACCCAAATTTCTGCTATCGATATAGGAGCAAGCGGGTCACCTGATGGAAAGTAATCACCGCCGCCCATGGACACCCACAAAACCAGAGGAATCGCAGACGCGTTGCCGGCCTTTAAGGAAGGAATAGGCTCGTTTCTTGAAGATCCCTAAGTCGTAACGGTCCGGAAATACCGCCGCCGAGAGTTGATTCCACGACACTGTAGTTCGAGGCAAGAAATTACGTGAAAAACGCACAGTAGTAGTTTGCCATCTATCAAGGTGATGTGTATGGAATCAAATTTCTTCATTAGAATCACTCATCTTGACGGTAAGAAAAATAAATGAAAATCACACATTTTCCAAATTTGAATTGGGAATTATCTTCTTTAAAATTTAAACTTTTAATGATACCAAAACCAGCCAGATACAAATAGTATAGTTAATTTATTACAAGTTCATACATACCTACTGCGAAGAGACTTTTTCCCCAACCTAATAATGTCCTCTCCGCGCGCCGTTCAGAAGCGATGCGATAACTTACATTATTTAATTGATTTTTTGTGGGTTTGTTTAAGATTTCTTGCTTAAACCGCTAAGAAGATTTTAATGTATCTTGGTATAAAGATATTAAGTACCTAATATGCTACTTTTCCCTCGAAATATTTACGAGAGCGAACCGGCTGGCATAAGTTAGTTTAAAGTAATGTTTTACAATGTCTTCCCGAACTTTACACATAAGTAAGGTTTTTTTTGTTTTGTTTGTGATTGTCAAGAAAAGGTTTGTATGTAAGATTTTTTTGGAAATTTAGTTGTCACTGGATAAGTACGGGGTGTTCACGTGGACGAAGACGCAGGCGGGACGCTAGTTTAAAATATTAGTTAGGATTGTATCCTGAATACATCGAGCGGATTCGAGCGAATTCAATGCATAATGTTACATATGAAATTGCGAAACAAAACCCCGTCTCAACGGCTTTCCGGAGCATACCTTATTTTAAAACGATAACTTTCGTAAATTCATGTTTAGAAACCGCGTCGCGTAGCGGTGAAAGAATACTACCACCCCCTCTCTTCCCTTGGGTGTCGTAAAAGGCGACTAACAGATTAAAGACTGCACGTACTTCCAACAGCATAGATCGGCGATGGGCTCATCACCTGTCATGCGGAGCACATGTGTAGTAGCTATTTAGTGAAAAGTGGACTATGATAGAGAACTGCTTTTGCTGCCCTCATTGCCTAGTCTCTGATTATCCCTTCGGGGATAATAGTCGTGATTACATGTATGCATATTTAAAAAAGAGATACCTAAGTGCTAAGTTCTCTTCTTTCCTTGTCTTCTTTTTTCGTCTTTATTAAAGAAAGAACCTTTACCGAGCCAGTAAACTCTAATAATTAATCCACGTTCCAAGTATAGTCTTATTAAAATGAGTTGCATAATGAACGCACATGCCGCACTTTTTAATGTGTTAGTGTTATGAAATAACGCATAATTGTGCATTTACCATACATATTTCATTCTGTATGCACACTTTTGCATCTCACTGTACTCCACGGTAGTCAGTGGATCATAAAATCATTATAACTCATTTCCCCTTTACAATATTATCCAAAGTTTCTTTGCAAAGGAGCAGCTAATTAAAAGCTTCACAGGTAGCTATCCGACAATAGGCCAGCTTTATTATCCTCTCGTAAAACGCCGGCGAACATACTACCTTCTTTGATGATGCTTTCCAATGAAAATTGACCTGTACGCCCTTAGTGATAAGGCTTATTTCTTTACCACCCATGTTGTATTGTATTTGTCTGATGCGGACAGCGATAAAAAAGTCTTCATGTGCAAAGGTCAGTGGTATACTTTGTAACTGTTACAAAGTTCAAAGGGTGCATGGTATGATAACGTTCTGTCGGGTTCGTAAACAGCTACGAAAATGTGGAATGTTTTTAAATCATCAAATTGAAAGTTCAATTAAAGATCTTAGTACCTATATTTTTACGATTATTTTAATGGATGGATAATATTTTTTATGCGTATATACAATATTTATCGCCATTTTCAAGAAACATGAAAGTAATAGAAGAAGTAAAATATTTTACAAATAACTTAGTGTTATTTGATTAAAATTATGACATGATATAAAACTTGAAATTGTTAAGTTGTTAAAAGTAAAACATCACGGGGAATAAAGAAGATTTATTAAGATTTAAAACTTAGCTAAGTCTACCGATTGCAGCCATGCCCGAGAGAGATTTTAATCAGAGAAAACTCTATGGTTACAAATCATAGTGTTGCCATTGTAAATGTACCATAAACTAACAGAAATATTTTTTTTGTTATTCAAATAAGACTGCAATATGCGCTGATGTAACAATCAATGGTAAAGGCCTCCATAATTGGAATCAAACGATCGCTACAATTGATGCTGATTTATCCAATAACCGATAATCAACGATTTCAATGATCAAACGCCGTTACTTTTGAATCAAGTTTAACATAGATCACAGCTCCTGTTCTTTGAAGAACTCGTAGTCTTATACTTTAAACCAATTATTGACATTTCTTTGTGCAAATACCAAGTACGGATAGAGAAGCCCAGAACGCTAAGGATACCAATTTCCAACTACTTAAGGGGGTTAGGCGGTCAGCGAAAAGGATGTTGCGCGGGGCCTCGCGGGTGTTGCGCGGTGCGTGGTCCGCGGCAATTCGTAAGCGCCATTCACATTTTTATCAAAAAGTTAATAAAAATGTTTAGTTTTTTGGAAATCCAAATCCGTCAAGAAATCGAAAAGGTAAATACTTATGTGTCTATGATTTTATGGTAATTATTATTTAAAAACACGGTCGTAATTAGGGCGTGCACCCGGTTCTACCCGGTTCCGAAAAGACCCGGTTTTACCCGGTTCTTTTAATCTACAAAGAACAGGTTCTTAAAATTGTATTACCCGGTTTTTTCGGTTCTTTCGGTTCTTATAAATGTCGTCAAATAAATCAATTTTTTTTATTAACTAGGTAGGTATAAGTAAATTGTTAATTTTACATGAAAAAATATTAGTCTATTAGTAGTTTTTAAGACTTAGACATTTTAATATACTGTGATTTGGCGTGAAAAAAATAAAAGACTGTTTTATTCCCATCGCTGTAACTTCTGTGATGTGCAAGGTGTTGTCATCATCATCATCATCAGCCTATACTCGTCTACTGCTGAACATAGGCCTCTACAAGAACACGCCACTGAGCACGATCCGCGGCCACTCTCATCCAGCTCTTGCCAGCCACCTTGCGAAGATCGTCGATCTTCGGAGATCAAGGTGTTGTGCGGATAATTAATTCTCAGCTCATTCACTACCTAGAGGATCACTCGCTGCTCCATGATCGCCAGTATGGGTTCAGACCCAAGCGATCAACTCTCACGCATGGGGTGAAGCGATGGTTATGCATGGCGAATCCCTGGCAGTTAGCCTTAATATCGCCAAAGCTTTCGATAGAGTGTAGCATCGTTCCCTTCTTTTCAAGTTACCGGCCTTCGGTGTGCCGCCCCGTTTGCGCGCCTGGGTTGCAGAATTTATAGAAGAGCGGAGGATTCGTGTCCTTTGTGAGGGTAGTCCTCCGCGTTCTTCAAAGTAAATGCCGGAGTGCCGCAGGGTTCTGTGCTCTCCCTACTCTATTCCTACTGCATATTAATGACATGTTGTCCTTGGGCAATATTCATTGTTATGCGGATGACAGTACGGTGCATGAGCGGTACTTGGGACATCCTGCGGCAAAGCAAGCCGATATCATGGTGAAAAGGCAAGAACTGGCTGCCAAACTAAACCTGGCTCTTGATCGTGTCTCTAAGTAGGGATCTGAAAACCTAGTCGAGTTTAATGCTAGCAAAACTTAGGTTTGTGCATTCTCGTCCAAGGTAACTCCCTTCCTTACTCCTCCCTCTCTTCAGAACTCTCTGTTACCTATTTTGGTGAACCTCGGCATTCTCGGCATGGACATCGGCCACTAACTGAATCCAAAATGCTACATCAAGAGTGTTATTTTAACTGCCTCCCGTAAGTTAGGTATTCTCAATAAGGTGAGGCGGTTTTTCACTCCCGGGCAGCTTTGTTTGCTGTACAAGACTCAGGTGCGATCGAGTATGGAGTATTGTTCCCATCTATGGGACGGCTCCGCTAAACCTCCTCGATGCACTTGATAGACTGCAAAGGCGAGCGGTACGCATTTTTGGAGATGCTGAGGTTACAAACTCTCTTAAGGACCTCCAGCTGTGTAGAGACATTGCTTCTCTGAGTTCTTCTACCGTAAATACCGGACAGTGAAACTCTATTAATATTATAATTGACATTTTTGATTAGTTGATAACTTCATTGTAATCTGTTACTAGTCGATTTTTTAACTGTAATGAATAGACTTTCTAAATAAAAGCATTGGTAACAAATTAAACATTCTTTTATTTTACGGACCCAAAAGCACCGAAAAAACCGGGTACCCGGTTCTTAGGTAAAATGGAACCGAAAAACCCAGTTTCTAAATAAGGTCCGGTTCTGCATCCTCTAGTCGTAATGTGCATTATATAAATATTTAGAGGTAACTTCAGGATTTTTTTCCATAGAGCAAAAAATTTCCAATCGTGTTTTGGCTTCGTTTATACTCTCACACATACGTTCTGTAATACACATTGAAAGTTTCAATGCGAAATGTCTAAAATGTTTTGAATAACAGCTAATAGATTTCTATCCGTGCGGTGACGGAGAAAGAATACCAATCGCCGCCCCTCTCTCCGTCCGGTGGGTGTCGTAAGAAGCGACTTAGCGGACTCTTTCGAGCGATGATCTGCTCCACTGGTGGTAGGGCTAGACCCGTCTGGTTGGTGACCACCGTACGCATGGTGTAAAACCCGTCAAGTGCCTGCTTGTCGGTCGCGTTTCGGGATCAGCCAGCGTATAACCAGAGCTCGAGAGTATGATGCTGCGATGTATTTGGTCTGTGGAGGCTTCCGTCAAACCAGTGCCAGGAGGACTTCGTTACCCTGCCGACCAGGGAGACCCGTAGAAACGGTTGTCCCGCTGGCTGCCCGTGGCACAGTACAGGGGCCCAAGCGAGCCTAACCAGCTCGTGAGGCTGCCTCACCATGCCACGCATAATCTCGGGGTGGTCCGTCGTGCCGGTTGGTGACCGGAAGGTGGGGTCCCGGCGGCCATTCCCGGGGGGGTTCGGGGGCCCTTCCGTTCGGCAGGTTAATAATACTCGTCTGTGGGCAAATTCCTGGGGAAACAGGCCACCACACTTTGACCATTTGCATCGCGGCATCATTTTCTCGATTCACGCCTCTCTCTTTCCACTTCTAAAATGACAGCGCCTAACAACAAAACTGGTTCTACAGCGGTGCACACCCCCACCACAACCTTACCGTTTGAGGTGGAGTTCGCTAACGTCCGCGGACTCCATGCAAACCTCAATGCCGTCCACCACCATATTGAGACGGCACGGCCAGCAATGTTGTTCCTGACGGAGACGCAAATAATCCGCCCAGCTGACACCACCTACCTGAACTATCCCGGCTTTGTGCTTGAAGAATCCTTCAAATCCAAAGCCGCAGTTTGCTTATTCGTTCGGGCGGATGTTTGCTGTCGCCGTCTGCGCTGTCTGGAGGACCCTTCCTTCTCCCTCCTAGTGGTATACGTCGACTTAGGCTCTCATTGCCGTGTCTACGTCTGCGTCTACCGATCCCATAACGGCGACATGGAGACAACTCGACTAATTGAACATCTTAGTCGGGTAGCAGGAGAGGTTTCCATCGGCGGAACTGGTGTTTTTGGGGGACTTCAACGCCCACCATGAGTTGTGGTTAGGTTCCTCCAAAACAGACCATGCTGGTAGAACTGAGCACGCATTCGCTCTCACGCATGACCTGACGCAACTGGTGAACCAGCCCACCAGGATCCCAGACATAGTTGGCCATGCGCGCTCCTTACTCGACCTTCTGCTGACGAGTCACCCAGCTGGATACCGGGTGGAGATTTGAGCTCCTTTAGGTTCCTCGGATCACTGCTTGATATCCAGCACAGTGCCCTTGGCATCGCGCCCGCCAACAGCGGTTTCGAAAAGCCAGATTTGGCACTACGCGTCGGCAGACTGGGACGGGATGCGGGAGTATTTTGCATCCGTCCCTTGTAGGCAGCGCTGCTTTAGTGGGAAGGACCCGACCGCTAGCGCCACTGCCGTTGCTGATGAGATAGTATTAGGAATGGAATACTATATTCCACACTCCTATGTCATCGGCAAAGGCAGACGCAACCGTTGGTTCAATCGCGAGTGTGCCAGCGCTGTTGAGAGCAAACAGACGGCATACCGCGCTTGAATCGGAGGTAAAGCTCATGGGGCTCCCGAAACTCGCTCGCTAAAAGCAGCCTATAATAATGCCACCAAGTCGTGTAAGAGGGCCTACATTAGAGCGGATGCCCAGCGCGTTGCACGAGTAGGCCAAGAACTCCTGACGCATCCTACGGGCAGCCGTAGCTACTGGCGTCTGGAAAAAGCCGTGCAATCCAACTTCTGCCAACCCTCGCTGTCACCACTGAGATGTCATGACGGAACTTTAGCTCACAAGCCGCAGGAAAAGGTCGATCTCCTGGCCAAACTCTTTGCGGCTAACTCCCGGATCGATGACTGTGATGCACAGCCACCCTCAATTCCTCACTGTGGCCACACAATGTCTGATATTAAAATCAGGCAGTGTGATGTCCGTGCGGAAATGCAGTCAATCGATGTCCGGAAAGCTAACGGTCCTGATGGCATCCCAGCAATAGTCCTGAAAATGTGTGCAGCGGAGTTGTCCCCTGTGTTAACGCGTCTGTACCGTCTCTCGCTCTCTTCGGGTTGTGTGCCGGAATCTTGGAGAGAAGCTAATGTGCAACCGATCCCTAAAAAAGGAGATCGGTCAGATCCGACTAATTACCGCCCTATAGCCGTAACTTCAGTGTTGTGTAAGATCCTAGAACGAATATTGAACAAACAGCTTATTCGATACCTAGAAGATCACTCCCTAATTCACGATCGTCAATATGGGTTTCGGCCAAAACTGTCAACGGGTGATCTTCTAGCGTACGTCACACATCTCTGGGGTGAGGCTATTGACAAGCGTGGCGAGTCACTGGCAGTTAGCCTTGACATAGCCAAGGCTTTTGATCGGGTCTGGCACAAAGCTCTTCTCTCCAAGCTCCCGGCATACGGTTTGCCCGCTCAGTTCTGTACCTGGATTGCCAGCTTCCTGCATGAGCGTAGAATCCGTGTCCTTTCGGATGGATGCGCTTCGCGGTTCATGTCAGTGAACGCTGGTGTTCCTCAAGGCTCCGTTCTATGCCCCACGCTGTTCCTTCTGCATATCAATGACATGCTTCCTCTCGGAAACATTCATTGCTATGCAGATGATAGCACAGTGCATGGGGGATATAACGGGCACCCAACGGCTGGGCGGGTAGACACCGAAATGAAGCGAGCAAATCTTGTCATTGAGCTCGATGGGATGTTGGACCTCATTTCTAAATGGGGCTCCGATAATCTGGTGGAGTTCAATGCCAAGAAAACACAGGTGTGCGCGTTCACAGCGAAAAAGTCGCCATTCCTTCCCCTTCCCTCTCTTCAGGGTGTAACGGTACAGAATGAATGGTATCCGTCCGTTAGTAAGGAATGCATGGGAGTAGCACTAAAATAAATATTAATGCGTAGCACCATTAATAATAAGCATGAAAAGGGAATAATAAACTAGTTCAGAATAATGGTCAGTGGTCTAGCGCTTTATCTTTAGTTTGAATTTCGCGGGGACTGCTCTGTGCGTCCCTTGCGACATAGGCGGCGTCTAGCGGAAGTTATTTACGTAAGCTTCGCATAAGGTTGCTAGTTTGACTTCTTTATTTTGAATTTCGCGGGGACTGCTCTGCGCGTCCCTTGCGACATAGGCGGCGTCTAGCGGAAGTCATTTATTTGGGCTTCGCGTAAGGTTGCTAGGTTGACTAGGACCGTATTTTATTTTGAGTTTCGCGGGGACTGCTCTGGGGTCGGCAAAGTGGTTCACCTACGGGCGGACGCCATCTATGGTCGGAATACGGAACTTTTTATAATTTCACAAAATACAGTATTATTGGCTTAAGTGGATGATTATTGAGAGGGAATTGTTAATAGAAGGCTACTTTTAGATATTCAAAGATGTAATATTGGCTATCTGACGAGATTTGGTTAGATTATGGAAAAATTTTAGAATTGCGCGGCGAAAGCGGCAATGAGCGAGCGAGAGGTTGAGAAAAAGACAGAAAGAGAGGTCGGATGATAGCTCCACGTGGCGCGACGCGAAGGCGGGGGGCATCGGGGAAACGGCTAGCGATTGGTGGAAGGGAAAAATCTTAGGCGCGCGTGGCGGGAAAGTTAAGATGCTTGGGAAAATTAGCGGACATTCAATTTTGGGACATCGGCGGTGCGGTCCAACTTAAGAGTGCGGTACTACTCATACGGGGAAAATAGTGTCCGAGCTTTGATAGTGCGCTAAGTGATATTCGAGCTGCGATATTAATTAAGATTTGTGAAATTGAAAGTTATTAATAAAGTAAACTATTGCGATCGCAACTCGAATCCGTTAACGGAATGAAGTATTCTGGGGTACATCGGCGGAAACGAATCACGGTGGCAACGAAAACCTATGTACCTTTCAACAGACTTCGGTCTGGATGATCTTTGATTGTATTTAATAAGATCGGCGTTTTACATCATTACGCTAAACAATACACTATCTTCGACGGAGTAATGGGGGAGAGACAGTTGTCTCCCTAGTGAAAGTTGAAGATAGGTCAGACACCATTTAGCTGGAGGTAGACACGTATGACCCAGTCCAATCTCGAGTCTACCTCCGTACATACAGTGTAGTGATAGGAAAATAACACACTGAGTATACTGGCTCGACTGATAGAACATTTAGGAGTTAGTTGCTTTCAGGGGCAATGCGACTCTCACCACACACCACGAATTTAAATTAAATGAGGCTTGGCCTAGTTTGCAAGGTACACAAAAGGGACTGTTAGTTCGACAAAATATAGGCATTTTCAAGTGAGGAAAGTTGTAGGAATCTATAGGTAGGCGGATATATATATGGTTAGTTATTAATTCAGACTAATAAGGTAGGGATAATTAAGTTACGGCGCTAAATAAAATTATGATGAAGTGATGTGGGTCCTAGCTAGGCAAGTAATCTGTTACCGCAGGCCGGTAAAATTCTAATTGTTTTCCTAAAGTTGTTACCAATTAATTATTCATTTTAAATAATTAACAGAAGTGTGATAATATTGTACCATCATTACTTTGGAATACCTAAAAGTCTAGACTGGTTTCCTATTACAAGAATAATACTAAAAAGTTATAGCAAATAAGCTTAGTCGTACTGTGATGTTTGATTTCTAATGCTGAAATGACCAAACAGGCATTTTTTAGCTTTCCCTGGGATGCAATACGATCTCATATCGCTATACTCTTCAAAGTATGGAAAATTTTACATCCGATACCTTAGCAAAAATAAGCTGATACAAACTGAACAACTAAAACCAGTTTAGAACCTAGGATAAGTCGTTGAAAGAAGACATTGCAAGCTATGAGCTTCTAATAAACTGAAACATAGAAATAATTGATTGATAACAACCAGCTAATTAGCCTGACAATGGTCTACTAATATCATTTGAATAGACCTCTTAAGATATGTAAGTACTTACTTCTAATAATATGAAACATAGAAATATTTGATGGGAACAATCTAATCAATCAGACTAATACCTAGTACAGTCTAATTTAAACTTATTAAAGTGAGTAAAAGATAACTTCTAAATGTAATTTATTTAATGATTAACAGTGATAATTAACTACCTAATTTACTACCTACTAAAGGTATACTAACTATGATTTAGTAGTCTATCAAATTAACCACTCAGTCTGAGAGACAGAGGGTGGAAGTTAATGGAAAAATAATTAACTACATTCACTCTCTAAAAGTCAGGGATGTTGAATGAATTAAACATCTTTCAATAAACTTGAGATGTATTTATACTTTATAAGATTTGTATAATGAACACTAAGAGTAACCCAAAGTAATTTACTTCAAATGATAGTATTCTATTTCAGTTCACTTCCTAAAGTCAAGGATATTGAATGAATTAAACATCCTTTAATAAACTTAAGATGTAATAATCTGCCAATGCAGCAATCCAATGTAGTTATATTGGAACTTTACAAGACCTGTATAATAAATACTAAGAGTAAATAAAAGTAGTTTTACCTGAATTAATAGCATTCTACTTTAGCCACCGCCTGAAGTGGCGTTTGATTAAATTATCCACCCTTTACGGAACTGAATATAAGTTATTGCATTGAATAATTAAGTTCTTAATGTGAAAAGGATATTTGGATGATAGCAAGCCTTGAGATAAACTCTATTGATTTATGTGGAATAATAAGAATTTAAATTGCTAACACATAGTGCATAATGTAAAATGAAATTAAATTTGAGGAGAGATGTAAATTCTCAGTTAAGGAATTAAAGGCACAAGCTAATAATTAAAGTTAAAGCCAATGTGACGGAACTGTAATTAAACCATGAGATGTACAGTACGCTATGGAGCGGTGGTGGGGCTCATAAATTGCACCAGGCTTCTTATGTATCATGCTACTGATAATAAATAATAATACCTACAAGCTAAGCTATCATCTGATTACCTTTGAGTGGTTACAAATCTTCCCCGCAGCTGCAGTGAAGGATTTAGGTCACAGTTCAGACGGAGTCATTGCTAGGCTACACATATTTATGTTAGGATTTATAGACTGGTAGGTAATTAGGTCAGGAGAAAATAATTTAACACAGGGATAAGCCAATTACTAAACTTTCACGAAAGAACTTGAGTTACTTAAATGCGGTTAACAACGGAGGGTTCACTAGACGATCTGGCCAAAATAGTAGTTATTATAATATTACATTGCTTGACTGAAATTCACTGCAAATAGAATTAAGCTATGCTAAGGTTCCATCTTCATACAAACGCTACACACTCTACAAAACTCCAGACACAACCATTAGATTGTAGATAAATTAGGTTAATTAGTTTTAAGAATTAGATAATAATTTAAGTTAAGGTAAAGCGGCGAGGATGTGTGTATGTATTATAAGCTAGCTAGGCATATAGGTGTGAAAGGCATTAGATTTAGGTTTAGATTTAGGTGTAGCAATTATAAAGAGGGGGGGAGGTTACAAGGGTACATCTCTAGGCCTGCAGAGCAGTATTAACATGCTCGGTATGGATATCCGCTGCGATCTGAACCAAAAGGACTACATCGAAACCGTGATTAAAAATGCCTCACGTAAACTCGGTGTCCTGAACAAGGTGCGGCGATTCTTCACGCCTGATCAGTTGTGTCTATTATACACGACACAGGTGCGGTCTTGCGTGGAGTATTGCTCTCACCTTTGGGACGGCTCCGCAAAGTACCTTCTCGATGCCTTGGACAGATTGCAGCGCCGCGCTGTGCGCATTATCGGCAATGCAGAGGTCACTAAAACTCTCGAGCCTTTGCAATTGCGTAGAGATATTGCGTCACTCAGCGTCTTTTACCGTTTATACCATGGCGAGTGCTCTGAAGAACTGTTTGACCTCATCCCTCCTTCTCCCTTCCTCCATAGGAGTACGCGTGCTGCTCTGCGGAGTCACCAATTTACTTTTAATTTTTTAATCTTATGTAACTGATACATTTACGTGTTTGTAGACAATCAGCATCATTTTCTTGAATGATAATAATTTCAATGCGCACTTACGCGTAAATAATACTACATCATCAGCGTTTTAACTTTCAGGCGCTCCACATTTTTTTTCTTTATTGAACAAAAATATAAGTTTAAAAAACATTATAAACACAAAAAATCACGGAGATTTGTCTCGTGTGCTAGGGGAGATATAATATTTCACTGCATACTTAACAATAGGTTCTCTAAATAATTTCTGCCACACAAACACTAATTGCAATAACAGCTAGGTACCACAAGACCAGTTACGAAAATTTACAATAGAAATAAAAATGTAGTATCGTCTACCATACATCAACAGTATTCATCAATGCTATGATGATCTACCCAACAAAATAATGTAAATAACGTCTATCAAGTCGTCCGTCCCTCGCTGTAATATAATGGTATTTCAATACGTAAGTCACATGAACAAGCCCATAGGTAGATTGGGTCATGTCATGACCCAATCTACCTAAACCACGCTGGCCCAATGCTAGTTGTTAGGTTTTATCGACTTACTCGACAACAACAGAGAGACTGCTGGAAACAACATACATCAAACACTCAACTCGTACTTTAATCACGTCTATTATCCCCGAAGGGTTAGTCAGAGACTAGGCAATGAGGACCGCAAAAGCAGTCCTCTGCCATAGTCCACTTTTCACCAAATATCGACTGCACATGCGCTCAGCGTGACAGGTAGTGAGCCCACCGCCGCTCTATGCTGTTGGATGTATGTGCAGTCGTTAGTCTGTTAGTCGTCTTTTACGACACCCAAGCAAAGAGAGGGGGTGGTAGTATTCTTTCACCGCTATGCGACACGGTTAACAACTCTGTAACCAAAAAAATCCTTTGTTTCTTCCAATTTTGAAACGTGTCATAGATTAATGTTTTATATTTTAGCGTTTTATTAACGCTTAAATATACTTATGTAAAATTTTAAACACTGAAAAAAGACGACAACCTCAGGCGGGAATCGAACCACGCACCTTCCGCATTCCGGGCGGCTGCCTTAACCACTTGGCTACCGAGTTCAGGCTTTCAACCGTCGAAATTTGTCAGTGCTTGATGCTCATGTTTTTAGTCAACATTGCAAAAAAAAAAAATTACGTGTCATAGTGCATTGCAATTTGCAATAGGCTCAAACCATAAACGATATCCATACGGATTCCATATGGGAGACGTGTGGTTTACCGACGAGTGAAGTGAATAAAACAAACACGAGACTTCCAAAGAAAGTAAGCAAGCAGCCCGTGCCAACTTCTTACTCACCAACAATAATTGTAGGGCTGCCATCGATCGAAAGAGATAAAAACATTTTCTACACGTGTTCCTTTCTACACCTCTCAGATAAGCCCAACTGTGTGATGTCTATAGGCTGATTATTGAAAACTTGTAAAGTATTTCGTTAGCATTTTAAAAGCACTGGATCGAAACACGGCAACCAAACCACCTTTAATTGTAAATCTGAATAATCTTGAACATGCATAACGTACGCACACAAGTAGATAATAACAATAGAATTAAAGTTATAAACAAATGTATAGTGTTGTATGTTTAAGCAGTGGATTATATTATAATTATCTCATTACGATTCTACTCATGAAGTAGATATTCGGTGACTGTATAACATGTCTGTATTTAAATGAATATTTTGTAACATGTGCTGTGTGGTGTAGGCTCATTAAAAGTATACTACCAATATATCCCTTCCCTTGGGTGTCGTAAAAGGCAACTAACGAACTAAAGACTGCATATACATCCAACAGCATAGAGCGGTGACGGGCTCACCACCTATTAGGCTGATCACATGTGCAGTCGCTATTTGGTGAAAAGTAGACTATGGTAGAGGGCTGCTTTTGCTGTTCACATTGCCTAGTCTCTGACTAACCCTCCGGGAATAAAAGTCGTGATTATACGTATGTCTGTGTGTATGATTGATTAGCGGTGCCAGCCCTAGCGACTTGTCAAAGAGCCCGTGGCGTGGCATGCGCCGCACGTCGCCGGCCGGCTCCGTCTAATTAAAATTTATGTACGAACTTCCACCGCGCGCCGCATTCTTATGGCGTCGATGCCCATTTATATGTAATATATCACATCACATACTAGCTTGCCCGCGGCTTCGTCCGCGTAATCACCCCATGTCCCGTGACGAATGTTTTTTGACAAAAAACGGTGGCTGACATTAATGAACACAACGAAAAAAGGATTAGCCAAATAGGTGTAGCGGTTATGAAGTGATGCCCGAAGGTACATTCGTGCAATTGATTTTTATTAATGTAGATAAATTACCGAAATTTCTACAAAATACTTTAATACCTACACACCACTTATTTTTAAATTAATACAATCACTTTAAATGTAGTTTATTAAGTTTATCTTTAACTAATGGGACCATCTTTTAATTCATTAAAAACAAAAATACGTTTAGTTTTCAAGTTAGATATAACACATCATATGGAACAGCTAATGATTCTCACTTGAGGAAGTCGTTATTTTTCAACGTTTCATTATCTTCAGTTTAAGAGCTCAGCAGCTGTCGTATACACAGAACCACAGAATATCTAATAGTACTACCGTACAGAAGGTTTACTCTCCAACGACTTTCACGCGAATTTGAAAGGAGATCCGGCGTTTTATGCTTATGATGTATACTTTTTTAATTTTTTTATCTGTTATTCGTTATCTATCTGGCAATATCTGTCAACAAATGACAGTTGATGACACAACAAATGACAGTTGTTGACAAATGACAGTCGCTAGCTGTCAAATCAAACATGACGTGACAGCATTGTTGACATTTCCCGTATCTAAAAGCAAAAGTATTATGGTTTACGCAGCCACGTTAGACATTTTTAAAGTACCATGTCTATTTTTTAACCGACTTCAAAAAAGGAGGAGGTTCTCAATTCGGCTGTATGTTTTTTTTTATTTTTTTTTTTATGCTTGTTACCTCAGAACTCAGTCATTTATACACCCATTTGGGAAATTCTTTTTTTATTTGAAAGGATATACTTCCAGATTGTCCCATTTTTATCAAAATCTAGTTCTGATGATGGAATCCTCAGGAATTGAGGGAACTTCTCAACTATTGTAGGCATACCTATAGCGATTTTGATATTTTCAGCAATAAGTCAAGAATTTGCATTGAGAAATTATCATTTGATGAAGTATAACTGATAAAGAAGACCACAGAATGTCATTGGAACTCCTCAATAATAAGTATTTCACGAGTGGCGATAAGATATCTCGATTAAGATAGTTAAGCGACTATGACGAATTAAAAGAAGGCAGGTACCGGAACTCAGTTCTGATGGTGAAATCCTTGAGGAATTGAGGGAACTCCTCAAATATTGTACACATACCTATAGCAATTTTGGTATTTTCAGCCATAGGTCAAATGAGATCCACTCCGCCAATAAATCCTTCCTGACTAATATTATAAATGCGAAAGCGTATTTGTTTGTTTATCCGTCTCTCACTTGCGCATCGACCTGATTTTGCACATAGATAGCTGAAGAACAATAGTGACATAGGCCACTTTTTATCACTCCTTCCGAAACATTTCTATTATATTAATAGTGTGAATAGTGTATATTATATAACATAAAATACACTATTCACACTATTAATTCTGTCACTTCTTGTCTAAATTCTTCTTAACATCTTTATGCCGATGACTTACAAATTTACTCTCAGGCCTCGGCTGAGAACCTCTGAGAAGCGATTGAGCAGATCAATGGTGACTTGGCTACGATCTACGTTTGGAGCAAGTCAAAAACGTTCGTCTAGTTCCCTAACGGTGAACCCTAGTAACTCGCAAGTCATCATCGTAGGGGGGTCTATACAGCATTCACGAGTAAATTCGGGTAACTTCCCGTCTGTTTTGGATGTTCATTTCCTACTTTGTGATAGACGTTTCTCGGTTTCTTCGCTTGTCGCATTTAAACGGCGCCGTCTCATACAAGTAGCGCGTTTTGTAGGTTTACTAATATTCGCTTTTGATAAATAGATCGGAACGATTCACTAAAAAGCGAGAAATAAACAAAAATTTTAACAAAAAGAAAACCGACTCCAAAAAATTTTACTGAAATAAATGCACTAAAACGAAAAAATAATTGCGTAGCTTAGTTTGTTCAATTTACTTGCAGTATTAACCCTTATTTTTAAAAAAATATTTTTGGAGTCGGTGCCAGCTTGTAGCAATGTAGCAATACCAAATATAAATAAAAACGACAATGGGGTTAAACGGTTACAAGGCCGACCCAGACGGAGGTGGAGAGATGAGTTTGATGCTTACGCGAAGGATTGGCCAACACACGCAAAAGACCGCGAATACTGGAAGGGGGGGGGGGGGGAGAGGTCTTTGCCCAGCAGTAGGTCAATATGGGCGAATATAATAAATAATATAGTATGTCTTTTAATGTTTATGTTTACCTTGTTGAAGAATTCGATAAAAATAAGACAAAACTTGGTTTAGGTAGCAAATAATATTAACTTTACTTTATGACCAAATTCTTTTGTATACAAATTAAGCATTTTTTCTATGGAAAGTGCCGATTCTCCTTTATGGTGTGACCCGAGCACTCGATACCGATTTGACGTCAAAAGCGCGCGCTGGCGTAGGGTTTCCTCACTCACTCACTCATGGATGTATTTAAGTACGATTACGACGCACAACGTATGGAGCGTGCGAGCCGAGCGGCAACCTTTAGAGCAACACTACGCCTGCCTGGGAGGCGCGCCGGCCGAACGTACCTAAACTGCGGAGTGACACCCCCCTGGTAATACCAGGCACAATAGGACGTAGTTAAACAGAAAGGACTCAATCCACACACTGTCACTTTTGAGTTAAGAACGTTTAAATTTTCAGTTAGAATTTCTCTAAGATAAAGTTTTTTTTTTGAACTGTATCTTAGTTTATAAATTACCCTATAGGGTAGGGTATGTAATATGTGTCCATAAAATGTTGTGACATATTTTGAAATAGATTTCGAGATATTATGTGAAATGTGGGTTGAGTCCTTACAATTAAACTTATGTTAGTATGGACATGTTTTTTTTTTGATTCCTTAAAAAGGACTCAAAGCTACTCTTCGACTGGAAAATAGGTAATTTTAAAAAATTTGGCAGCCAAAATTTTGAAAAAGTTATAAATGTATTATCCTTAAACCCATGACTATTAAAATAAAGTAAATGCGCCACTATTGAAATGAAACAATTATGTAAAAAATAGCATCAAATGAGCGCGCATATCAAATACGATTCTTCATCTAAGTCGAAGTCCACAGTTGGACCGTATCCATCGATGTCCTCATTGATGTTAATGCCCTTGAGGTTGTCATAAAATTGATGGCGATCCTCAGGAATCAAATTGATTAAAGATCTGAGATCTTCGAGCTTTGCTTGAGGTCATGGGTTTTCCTTGGGGCCAATGATTTTCAAAATCTTGTTCAGTGAAATTCATCAAAACACCTTTGTTTCTTTTAGATATATCAAATTTATGTGTTTTGCCACTCTCTGAAATCATTGTAATTATGTAATGATCTTCTTTGTTTAATAAAATCGTTGCGCATTTACTTTATTTTAATAGTCTTGGGTTTTAGGATAATAAATTTATACATCTTTAATAATTTTGGCTGCCTAATTTTTTTAAATTAAGTACCTATTTTCCAGACGAAGAGTAGCTTTTAGTCCTTTTTGAGATTTAAAAAAAACACGCTCTTAACATAAAAGTGACAGTGTGTGGATTGAGTCGTTTCTGTTTAACTACGTCCAATTATTTAAGTAGGTTCAGTTATATTAATATACACAAAGTATCAGTCATTAAATCTATTCCTTAAAAATGACCCAGCGTGCATAAGTTAATTTGGCGATTTGATAATTAAATGCACAGTTCATCTAAACGGTTTTTCTGAAATATCATAAGTATTTAGATTCCCTTCTTTCTTTCTTATCGAGTGGCTTACAAGGTCAATCGACCTTGCACAACCTAGTGTCAGAGTTTCTAAGTAAACCGCCTCACGGCCTCTGACGTGGTTTATATAACGGCCGGGACCCACAGTTTTTCGTGCCTTCCGAAGCACGGAATCATCTTTCTTTTCGGATAATCAGGTGATTCAAGCCTGCAATATCCTGACCAAACTGGAAACAACTAAACAAAGTATGCTTCCCGCGGGATTCGAACCCGCGACCTCCGGGTCATAAGACAAACGCCTTAACCACTGGACCACGGAGGCAGTTTAGATTCCTTTCTGATAAACAATAAGAAATGTTTTGTTTCTGTAAACCTGTAACACAGAAATGATCCAACCTGTTTGAGTCGTCCCTGATGAACAGAAATAAATCTTTTGTTTACTTAAACCTACTACACAGAAACTAACCAAAACGGTTTGAGTCATTTCATTTATTTGAAAATATGATATTTCGAGTCAAAAGTAAATCTTGGAAAAGATCCAAACTGTTTGAGTTCATTCTGGTTTATCGATCTGAAGGAGATACTAATAAATTTCAATACTCAGAAAGAATCAAGTGGATTGAGTCCGTCCAGCAAATATATTTACGTGCTCTTCATACTGTGGGTTGAGACGGAATAGTAAAAAAAACTACTTTGAAACTTGGAAAAATAGGGATTTCACTATATTACAGATTGGACCCTCAAGGAGTACGATGGCATACTTTAGTCAGTTTCGGCCAATGTGTGGGTTGAGTCCTTTCTGCTCAACTACTCTTAGCAACCCCTATGAGTATCCGTGACACACAAGGAGATTGAGAACGCTCAATCTCCTTGTGATTACTCTCCTCGTTACAGATACTCCTTCAGAAGAACGCTTCACGCAAAAATAATGTAAATAAAATATAGTAATTGAACGTTATTTACGCAAAAAAGTATCAAAAATTACAAGTCTACTACACTACACTCGCGCGCTACGACGTAACGTAACGGAGGTAGGAATCGATAGCTACGGCGTAACGCAAAAAATGGAGTTTAGATTTCTAAATTCTGACTTTCGTATTTTGAATTTTAATAGCATAGCTGTTTGCCGTGTCTGCGCTTGCCATCTGGTAAAATAAAGGCGCTGTAGTGCAGTAAAACAGTGAAATTAATATAAACTATACCTACTCTATGACATTTCTACCCGTTCATACATTTTGTGGTTTTTTTTCATAGTCCACAAAATGTATGAATGCGTAACCGTGTCGCGTAGAGGTGAAAGAATACTACCACCCCCTCTCTTTCCTTGGGTGTCGTAAAAGGCGACTAAAGACTGCACATACATTCAACAACATAGAGCGGCGATAGGCTCATCATCTGTCACGCTGAGTAAATGTGCAGTCGCTATTTGGTGAAAAGTGGACTATGGTAGAGGACTGCTTTTGCTGTCCTCATTGCCTTCGGGGATGATTGTCGGGATTATATGTATGTATGTATTCTATGACATTACTACCCATTCATACTTTTTGTGGTTTTATTCATAATCGATAATGAAAGTTACGTTAGATCTTAGTTATTCCTTATTCCCAATACCAACCCATCTCTTCCCTTGGGTGTCGTAAAAGGCGACTAAAGGAGACTAAAGACTGCACATACATCCACAGCATAGCGCGGCGATGGGCTCACCACCTGTCACGCTGTGCACAGTGCAGTTGTTGGTGAACCATGGACTACTGCAGTATATTGCTTCTGTGGTCCTCATTGACTAGTCTCTGTGTAACCCTTCGGGGATAATAGCCGTGAATGTATGTACATATATAAGGTGACTGCTAGAAACCGCAAGAAACTTCAAAAGCTGGTCAGGTGAAGTGTTTTAAACATTGTCATGACAAAAATGACAAAAAGAGAATTCGTGTTTTTTTCATTTTTAATTAAATAATTCATTTTGTGAATTTTAATTGGATAGTCTTTGGTTATTTAATTTATTTTAAAGTAATAACATAAGAAAAAAAATGAAAAACAATTAAAAATAACGATTACTTATTTACAACGCGCGGGCAACGGCTGGTCGGCCGACTGTCTGTTGACCCGTTTGCGTGATAAGTACCTACGTTAGTCTGCAATGAGACCATTTTTGACATGTTTAAAACATAAGACTTTAAACTATCGCGTTGCATTGTATTAAAACTGTTTTAACGGGACTAAACACGATTAATGTTTAAAACACATGACCTGACCAGCCCTTAAAGTTTCTTGCGGTTTCTAGCAGTCACCTTATATATTTATATTAAAAACAATACTCTACCTCTCATTTCGGCTTTATTCATAATCGATTTATGGATCTTACGTTAGATCTTAGTTATTCCACATACGGTTTGTAAAAAGCCAATGACCACGATCGTAGGCAATTGATGACAGCCGTGTCCGGGTTAACACAATTATTGAAGTCCAATTAGTTAGCCAAGTTGCGCAGGGCCCAGCTAAGGGTCGGGCTCAATAATTTTACGTCGTAGGCCGATCAGAAAGATAGATATATGAACACTTTACTGCACATACACAAGGAACACACACATTGCATACACTTAAAGCTAGTAATGGCAAAGGCGGTCTTATCGCTGAAAGCGATCTATTCCAGACAACCTTTGGTTTACGGAATGAGGATACTTTTATCCTAAGTACGCAAGAAGGTACCTACTATTGAATAAATTAATAAATTAAGATTAGATATACGTTAATTAATAAACATACATACTAATATGTACTTACTTACACATACTTATACACAATATTAAAAATAATATGTACAGTATATAGGGTAGAAAAAAAAGACCGTGGTTGGAGAAAAAGTACCTACCCTTAATATGCAAATTTGGCAAATGGCAGATTTTACTGAAAGGAAACATTCCTTTATTTTCAAAAATAATTAAAACTGCATTTACAGTTTTTTGAAAAATCACCTGCTTGAGCCGGGAATCGAACCGGTGAAATGTGAAAAAAATATATTCTCTATTTAATGATACTAACCAAAAGAGTCATTCTTAAGGACCAATTTCTTTTAAACAACATAAGTACCTTAAATTAAAGAAAGACAAAGAAAAGTAATGCTTTTATTGTAAAGCTTACTTACTATCTAAAGAAAATAGTTCACTCAACTTATGAATTGTTCGAAATGAGACCCATTTTCAAGTATGCACAGACCTACGTTCTAGGTCTTTCTTTAATTTAAGATATATAGTATTTTAAAATAAATTGATCCTTATGAATGACTCTTTCGGTTGGTTTCATAAAATACAGGATGTTTTTTTTTCACATTTAACCGGTTCGTTTCCCGGCTCAAGCAGATGATTTTTTAAAAATCTTTAAAAGCAGTTTTGATTATTTTTGAAAATAAAGGATTGTTTTCACTCAGTAAAATTTCCCTTCATCAATATTAAGGGTACTTTTCCTCCAACCACGGTATTTTATTTACAACCCTGTAAACAGAAAGGCAATAGTCTAACTTTAACATCTATCGCAATACCTTTCAAGTACAAGTACATTGCTTTTCAGTTTATTAAATAACCATACTAGCGAAGCAATGTACTTCTACTTAAAAGGTATTGCAATAGGTGATAAAGTTACACAATAAGCTCTAGGATCACTCATGTTTCATGTCTGTCTTTAACATGTATTTTTTACTCGATAGATAGAAAGTGCTCCTTCAATAATTGCTACGCTGCCAAAACACATAGGTATATCAAATGTATATGTCATAGCTGCCACTATTCCGCTACGATTTAGTATAGGACTGTATTTATCTTGTTTTTATGTGTGATCGATGACGAAGAGCTTTCCCTTCCGCCAAGACCTGAGTGCGGCGCTGTGCCGGCATCGATCTCCAATTAATTTGGGCCCGCTCGCAAGGAATTATGCTTTCAATTTAATTAACAATCTCAATATTGAAATTATTAGAATTTTAAATACCATCGCGCCGACCTTAACAGACATTTAGCTGATTGCTGTTCCGGGGGGTGAATGCAAATAACCCGTTCGTTATCCGGAGTCTGTAAAGCTGTTAAATTTATAATTATGTAATTTGTCATTTTAACCTCAGGCCAAACAAAAAGTTATTTGGTCTGAGATTTTAACCTATAAATTCGAGTAATTGAATGATAAGTGCAAGTTTATTTACCTTATTATTATATCACTTAACTAGAATTGACCTTTATTATATTCAACTTAATATTTTCCCGATCACCAAAAAAGACCCTAACTACACACACACACATATATGTATAATCACGACTATTATCCCCGAAGGGTTAGTCAGAGACTAGGCAATAAAAACAGCAAAAGCAGTCCTCTGCCATAGTTCACTTTTCACCAAATAGCGACTGCACATGTGCTCAGCGTGACAGATGGTGAGCCTATCGCCGCTCTATGCTGTTGGATGTATGTGCAGTTTTAAGTCCGTTAGTTGCCTTTTACAATACCAAAGAAAAAAAAAGGGGGTGGTAGTATTCTTTGACCACTACACGACACGGTTAACCCTTACTGGTCGACTAATAGAGACTGCCTCAGGGCATTAAGCCCGCCGTGGTGGGTTTGGCCCAATCTCCCGATGAGATTTTATGTTTATTTGCATTTCATCACTAGCCTATAATCGTCTGGGCACAGGTCTCCCACATGCAACAGCCAGTGGGCAAATTGGGCCATAACCCACCACGCTGGCCCAATGCGTGTTGGTGGGTTTTAACGACTGCCATCTTGCGACAACCACCGGGAAGTCTTTATGTGCTTTCCGATGCACGGACAACGACAAGCAAAGTCAAAGAGTTTATCTATACTAATATTATAAAGATGAAACATTTGATTGTTTGTTTGTATTGAATAGGCTCCCAAACTACTAGAGCGATTTAAAAAAATATTTCACCGTTGGGAAGCTACACTATTTCCGGGTGACATAGGTTATATTATATTTTCAAAAAAATTAGGAATCCTTACTAAAACTGAAATAAATTCCTTAAATCGCGTGCGCTAGAAAAACTATTGATGATAGAATAAAATAATGTACTATGGCTTTGCAGAACACACCATTATCTACAAAAAGTGTCGCGATAGCACATGTCTAACTATTTTACGTTTAGTTACGTCACAATAAGTGTTCTCAGGAGGGGAATCATTTTTAAAATTTGTCACGGGGTACGGGGTCCACGCGAACGACGTCGCCGGCGGTCTGCTAGTTCAATATAAACCTTTAAAGCAGGTACTTATTGACGTCAAAAATGATGTAGGTATATAAAAAAAGTTTACTAACAGTAGTTAAATTTTATAATCTAACTTAACTACCTACCTACCTCGAGTTATTTTTTATTTTGGTCACCCATCTAGTTGCATATCATTGCGAAAGTTGCTTAGCGACGATCGCTAACCGAACGCCCTGCTATTTGCAATTAAATTAATTTATTTGCAAATAAACAGCTACTCTGAGTATAATAACTCGTTTGTCGCTAGTTCTTTACAATTCTACGCAGAAGAAGTCGCCGACCGTCGCTAGTAAATAAATATAACGACCATAAATAAACTCTGCTGTGCAGGGTTGCCAGTAGAGTTGGGAGATTACATTTCATTTCTATATCATAATTAGCGGCCGCTCGCGCTTTCCCCCGCGTGGTTCCGGTTCCCGTGGGAAAATCGGGATAAAAAGTATCCTATGTGTTAATCCAGGTTATAAACTATCTGTATGCCGATTTCATCCAAATCCATTCAGTAGTACTTACGTGAAAGAGTAACAAACATCCATCCATACTTACAAACTTTCGCGTTTATAATATTAGTAGGAAGAAGAAGTAGGATTAACGTCTTGGTGACTGACTTACAATGGGTTGGGTCCGATATCCGAATGTTAATTAAGTTCCATTTCTTTGTCGGGCAAAGTGTGTTTCGAATTTTTGATGCATTCCTTTTTTATACGTAACACGGCAGATTATTTCACAGCATCTAATGTTAAGTGTAAATGGAGACAACCTGGTGTAGCGTTAACAAGACAAAGCATCAGTAGCCGTCATCTTACTGGCCCACAGAGAGTTTAGAGAATCAAAAAAACTGCTAACATGGCGCTTCACTTTCCCGCCAAGAAGTCTAGACACTGTCATTTGCTTCGTACGCTATAACTCCATAAATTGAACGCGGCAACCCTAGACAGCAGACGGTTATGTCAAATAATAATATTAGTAGAACGCCCGTTGGCTCCACGAGCGTCTGAGTAAACATTGTTTTACCTACGACTGTGATACCACATTGTTTGGTTGGAGTTAGAGTTAGTTATCATAGTTTCTACATTCTAAACGTGTGCATTGCAGAAAAGTTGCTTGCCTTTGATTATTTGAGCATTAGATTTAGGATAGATTCTTAATCCTAGTAGTTTGCTTTACGCTGCAAGCCAGCGGTATTACGTCACTGTGAAGTCTACCCTCACAGTCGAAAGAAATACTATTGCAAGTATTTAACAATCGATGAAGACGTAATTGCTTATAAATATCTTTATTATTGAAATTTTGCATTCACAATGCTATATACATATAGGATAAAATGTTTACTAGAAAAAAATCAACCAGTCTCAGGAAGCTCGAATGGGCTCGCTGGCTTGCAGCGTAATGCAAACTACTAGGAAGAATTCAACGAGTCTTTTGGGGTCTCGGTAGCTCAGCGGTTAGAGCAGTGGACCGGCAATCCGAAAGTCGTGGGTTAGATTCTTAATTTTTAAACAAGAATACAGCTACGTACAAAATACATTTTTTGTTTGCTAAAAAGTATCCTGTGGAATGTGGACTACCATATTCATTTACCTATATGTTTATTACTATTTAAGTACCTCCTTAGATTATATTATGTTTAAGGGTGTTTTGTTATAGGTAATTTAATAAAAGTTTTGCTTGCCAGTTTCTGGTAAATTACGTGAAACCTTTCTCGTTACAATGCATATCGCGTAGCGGTGGCAGAATACTACCACCCCCTCTCTTCCCTTGGGTGTCGTAAAAGGCGACTAACGGACTAAAGACTGCACATACAGCATAGAGCGGCAATGGGCTCAACACCTGTCACGTCACGCTGAGTACGTGTGCATCAGTCGCTATTTGGTGAATATTGGACTATATTAGAGGACTGCTTTTGCTGTCCTCATTGCCCGGTCTCTCTGACTAACCCTTCGGGGATAATAGTCGTGATTATTTGTAAGTATGTAAAAATAATAGGTATCCTTGCTCGTATAATCCCGCAACTAGGCTATCGAGTAAGTGCAAAGAACAGATATTTGTTAGGGAACAACTCTAAAATAAAAATAAAAAAATTTGCTTATTCTTACACTTAGGTCGAATATTTTTTTTATGAAAAAACGGGATTTTTACCATGTATGAGTTGTTGACTTTGAGTCCCCGATATTTTGGCGCAGTTGCATGCACCATGATCACGGAGTAACTGTTCATAAAAATAATTGTAGTGACCATCATAGTTTAAAAAGTTATTTCGTCGGTGAGCTTGCAATACTGCGGACCAACAGTGTTCGAAAAATCAAAACTTTTAACAGGTAGGATTTTTCACTTTGCTATATTAATAAACTGTCCTATATTTTTAGTCGTCATTCTATTTTACTTCTCAAAATTAGTACCTCACTCTATAACAGCAGTAATAAAAAACCTCAGTATATATTAGAATAGATACTTCTATCAACATAACTATTTTAACGGTCATCATAAAAAACCCGTTGCATTTTTTATTTAAAAAAGTACAGAGTACGATGGTACCAAAAGAATTCTAAAAATAGTTAACGCCATAGAGCTACTTATTTTAGATGATCTCTCCAATACAAATTTCGAAACGCATACATTAGCCGAAGTGTCATTTAGGTACATCATTATCCATTACTCAGCCAATTCCAAAATAGAATAGAAACAACTTTTATTTACAGACAAAATTAAATAAGTACAAGAAGTTCGTCAATAATGAGAAATAACTAGTATGTGACGCTAAAAAGGAATCGCACTCAGCATGTGCCGGATGTGTCAGACCCGACGCTGGTCTCCCGTGGTCAACTCGTTTTGTAAGCACACTAAGCGTCTCACAGCAGCTGGACTGAAGGGCTTCAGCCTCACACTGACAACAATTATGTTTTTGCCACTCAACAACCAATATCAAGTTGGTACAGTAAGCTGAGTAACCGTGTAGTAACGTGTCACGTAACGGTGAAAGAATACAACCACCCCCTCTCTTCCCGTGGGTGTCATAAAAGGCGACTAACGGACTAAAGACTGCACATACGTCCAACAGCATAGAGCGGCGATGGACTCACCACCTGTCACGCTGAGCACATGTGCACATGTAAAAAGTGGACTTTCGTAGAGGATTAAATAAAAATAATAAACTTTCCTACACTCACACCAATTATCTAGCCCAAGAAAAGCTTCGTTATGAAACCATTTAAATGGTTACTAGACAACGTTACTAAATAAACATACTTAAAATACTTAAATACATACTTATTATACATAGAAAACACCCAGACCCGAGACAATCTAGAAAAAACTACAATTTCTAAATTGTCCCGACCGGGGATCGGACCCGGGACCTCAGAGATGGCGATACCATGAAAACCGGTGTACAAACCACTCGACCAAGGAGGTCGTCAAATTTCTTCTGCGGTCCTTATTGCCTAGTCTCTGACTAACCCTTCGGGGATAATAGTCGTGATTATAATGTAGGTATGTATAGTAAGCTGATAACACTCCAAATAAGAAATGTAGGGCATTAGGAGAGAAAACTAGTCCATTCTACACATATTGTGCGATTGCGACTCTGTTGCTAAAAAAATAAGGACTCAACCACATGGTCTGTGGTCTCAGCGTTCGCCAGTGTGTTATTTTTGTAACATTTTACGTTGCTTTTGACCCTCTTATGTTACTTCCATGTTACATGACTCAAAATGTAGCAATTTGCATTGCGAAAGTGGCAGAAACTGAAACTGAAACTGGCAAGAAACTGGCAGGATCGCAAACCGTAAATACTAACTTACTACGTAGAATAAAATCGAGTTTACACAACATAAAGAGTTTAATTTTATGAACTGTTAGAAAAAGTGGCGTTCACCAAAGCATAACAAATGTCCGAATGAAACATATTCACTCACATTATTTAATTACAATTCTTGACATTCCAACAATACTAGACGCGCAATAAAAATGCTAATTTTATAGCTCACCAAACAGACAATACAAATACTCAATTTGCCGTATGTAGTAGTGTTGCCTATCGATATAGTTCATGATCGATAGTCTATCGATTGTAAAGGCGTAGCGTAACCCATAGATAGTATCGCAATGTGTCTATACGTCAAGTATCAATAGCACTTTATGAGCAACTAGCGGCCGCTCGCGGTTTCACCCGCGTGGTTCCCGTTCTCGTGGGAATATCGGGATAAAAAGTATCCTATGTGTTAATCCAGGTTATATACTATCTTTTTGCCGAATTTCATCCAAATCCATTCAGTTGTTTTTACGTGAAAGAGTAATAAAAATCCATCCATACTTACAAACTTTCGCGTTTCTAATATTAGTAGGATAATATTTATAACAGCGATACTATCGGCAGCAAGTCTACAAACAATGTTGGATACCATGGGTCATAATTGATGTTTTTACTACCGAATGCCATACCAACGATAGTATTGACACGTAACGATCCTAACGATAGTACAATCGATCTCCTGAATAGTTTTTGGGGTCAACAATCGATATTCAAATTATCGACTGTTCAGCAACATTGGTATGCAGTATTTCTGCTAGATACTTTAGTATTATGCTCGCTTAAGTACCTCCAGCCTATTTAAATTATACTCGTTAACGGTTTATTGTACGGTCACGAAAATTGATTCCTGACCCACTTTGAGCATTGTAACTAGATGCATATTCACCATTGGATTGCCACATAGGATATTTAATGTTGTTGTTATTTTTAGTTAAATTTTAATGTTGTTGTTGTTATTTTTCTCAGTTATATAAAAGATCTTTTAATATCCTGTAGTCGGAATAGGTAGAGTACTCGTAAATAAATGTCAAAAGTTCGTGACAAAGTAGAAGGAGTTATTAAAATATAACAAATATATCACTGGTTTTTTAAAATAATTATGGTGTTGGTTCTTTTTACCTTAACTAACAGAATTCCAGTAGGTAGAGCAGCTCTAGGGGGAAACGAATCACCCCCATGTACGGTAGGTACGTTCCGTGATTTTCGAACTATGAATTTTGAGAAACTTATTTTGTAGTCTTTTTCAGTTAATGTGATCCGAAAAAATTAGACATGTGCCTCATATCACAAGCCCATATAACGCCATAATACCTTTGGTTAACCATTAGAGTCAAAGTGTCCAAAAAAGTATTCAAAAATGAAGAACTACTGAAAAATGAAAAACTAGGTATATTGTTTATATAATTCTTAAATTTTAAAAATGAATTGGATTGTCTGAGTATTTAAGCTTTTTAATTAAAAACAAACGTTGTTTAACTACTTCTGAGGCTGACTAGGTATACCCGATGATTTAATCTCTAAAACATTCATTAGGCCCAGGATGTTTTTTGTCTTTGTTTATATTATTGTCTCGTGCTTCCAGACAAATAGACAACTAAGTCATATGACTAGCTTCATTAAACACATGACACTTAAGATAATTATGTTACGCGTGACCAAGTGGCAAGACCATTTCACAAAGTCGAGATATCAAATAAATAAATATTGTTCGTTGATTTCTTATCAGCCCACCTAGCAAATGATTAGCGCATAACGCAATATTGTTACTACATTTAGTTACTGCACTTATGATTGCATTAATTAGGTGCTTTAAAACTAAGGTATGAGCACTACCGTAGTGACTTAACGAGTTAACATACACATCATCGTGTAATACTTATTTTCTGATCAGCGAGACAGAGCGGAGCCGGTGAAAGTGATACAAGGGCTGCTATTTATGTATCCGGAACTGGCCAGTTTCAGAACAATATTAAAAAGGTAATTATTACATTTAAAAATGAAACTCTTTGGCTGAACAATACAATTTGTTTCATGTAGCTGTCATTTGTTTATCCTTTGTGGCGTAATTTTGAACATTGCGTGTCTTTATCACCATGGATTTAACTCGTGAAAATTTTCGTGCTATGATTTATTACGATTTTAAGCGAGTGCTAACCCAAAAATAGTGCATCGATCAACTCACTACGGCTTTTGGGGACGAAGCACCATCGAAAACTTCTGTGTATCACTGGTTTAGTGAGTTTAATCGTGGGCAGACTGCTCACGGACGAATTTAAAGATGGTCGCCCTAAATCGGTTGTTGTACCTCAAAATATTAATTATGTGCGGGAACAAATAATAATGCAAGATCGTCATGTTACATACGCGAGCGAGATAGAGGCGTCTCTGGGCGTTAGTATGACGTGTATATTTAAAATATTACACGAACATTTAGCTGTAAAAAAAAATTGTTCACGTTGGATTCCGCACAACTTGAGAATTGACCAAAAACGGGCTCGAGACGATTGGTGTAAAAAATGTTACAAAAGTATAATCAGTATTCGTCAAAAGCTGTCTATAATATCTACATGATCAGCCAGAAGACGTCCACTGCTGGACAAAAGCCTCCCCCAAGGATCTCCACCACGACTGATCTTGTGCTGCTTGCATCCAGCGGCTACCCGCGACCTTCACCAGATCGTCGGACCACCTTGTTGGAGGCCTGCCCACACTGCGTGTTCAGGTGCGCGGTCGCCACTCGAGAACCGTTCTGCCCCAACGGCCATCGGTTCTACGGGCGATGTGTCCTGACACTTGATCTTGGCGACTCTTTGGACTATGTCGGTTAATTTAGTTCGTCTACGAATCTCCTCATTTCTGATTCGATCACGTAGAGAAACCCTGAGCATAGCCCTCTCCATTGCTCTTTGCGTGACTTTGAGCCTGCTAATTAGGCCCATAGTGAGCGACCACGTTTCGGTACCGTATGTCATCACTGACAACACACACTGGTCGATGAATGATGAATCTTGAATATATGCGTATGATCCTGAAATAAACAACAATCAACGGTTTGAGTGTTGGAAGATGAGCCGAACCCAACAAAAGTCATTCGTTCAAAAAGCACTTTGAAGCAAATGGTCGCTTGTTTTTGGGTATAAACGGACATGTGGCTACAGTGCCACTATAAAGAATCGTAAAACGATTAATTCTGAATGGTACACAACCATTTGTTTGCTACAAGTCTTGGAAGAAATAAGAAAGTACAACCGACAACGCAGAATCCTTCTTCATCTTGACAATGCTAGCTGCCACACATCGGCCGAAACAACTCGGTATTTGGAAGATCAAAAGATCGATTAACAGATCATCCGCCGTAAGCCCCGACATGGCCCCCAACGACTTCTATTTATTCCCAACCGTAAAGAAAAAATGACGTGGTCAGCGTTTTTCAAGTCGTGAAGAGGCTGTTGGTGCGTTCAAAATGCACGTTTTGGAGATACCTCAATTCGAATGGAAAAAGTGCAGCGAAAATTGGGTTCCAACGTATGCAAAAGTGTATGGATCATCGTGGCAAATATTTTGAAAAGCAATAAAACTATAATAAATGCTGTATGTTTAATTCACTTGGTTATTCCGGATACATAAATATCAGCCCTCGAAAGATTGTTTTTCAATATGTCGCATGTCACCCTCAAAAGGAAACAATATTGGTAGAGAAGTTTCATTTTTTAAATATTAATGACTTTCTACGCTTACAGCAATTATCTAGCCCTAGTAAAGCTGCTTTTGAAACTCGTTAAAATGGTAAAACTAGATAACGGACAAAAATAGAAAAACACCTAAAACTGAAATCTTTTTAGAAAAACAACATACACGACTGTTATCCCCGAAGGGTTAGTCAGAGACAAGGCAATGAGTACAGCAAAAGCAGTCCTATACCACAGTCGACTTTTTACTAAATAGCGACTGCACATGTGCTCAGCGTGACAGGTGGTGAGCCTGTAGATGTATGTGCAGTCTTTAGTCCGTTAATCGCCTTTTACGACACCCAAGAGAAGAGAGGTGGTGGTAGTATTATTTTACCGCTACGACACGGTTAATTGGCGGATGAAAACAATTGCCATTTTATGATACAACCTTTGATTAAATTAATTCTAAACTGCTGGGTATTTGTGAACGGTATGCACAGTGTCACGGTTTGCTCTATAACGTAAAAAAGAGTGAATGTATGGTATTTCGGGCCAGAGGGAAGTGCCCAGATACAATAGGTACCTGCTATTAAATTGTATAATACAGAACACAAAAGAGTGGAACAATTTAAATATCTCGGGCACTTAGTAACCTCTGACCTGAGAGACGATGCTGACGTAGAAAAAGAACGAAGGGCGCTGTCTGTAAGGGCCAATATGATAGCCCGTAGGTTCGCACGGTGTTCGAGGGGCGTCAAAATAACCCTATTTAGGGCATTTTGTACGTCCTTCTATGACTGCAGCCTGTGGGTGGCATATACCCAGAAACAGTACAGCGCCCTTCGTGTACAATATAATAATGCGTTTAGGATGCTGATGGGGCTGCCTCGGCACTGCAGCGCATCGGGGATGTTCGCCGAGTCGCGGGTGGACTGTTTCTATACAACCATGCGAAAACGGTGCACATCCCTGGTGCGCAGGGTTCGGGGTAGCCCCAACAGCATCCTAAACATGTTTGCGAGCAGATTTGATTGTCAGTACGTGAACCAACAATGGTTCATGTACTGACAAGTAAATAAATAAAATGATTTAAGTACTTTATGAATTATTGTATTATTGAATTATTATTTTATTATTATTGAATTTCTAATTAAAATGTATTAACATAGTTAAGTGCACATTGTTACTAACAATAATTGGATCTGTGATATCTGAATAAATAAATAAATTGAAATTGAAATTAATATATTATTATATTATAATCTAAGGATACAACAACCAATTTATCAGTAGTTGAGGATTCCATGTTCAGTGCGCTTCCACGTTCGGCCTTATTGTCACTTACCATCAGGTAAGTCTCGGTGAAACTCGGGTCGAAATCGGGAGGGCCTATGGATTCTATTATCAGGTAGGGCATTATCGAAACACTGCATTAAAATGCATAATAGTGCATTCTACATTGTTACCCTAGAGGTGAGAGTAGCTTATTTAGTCCCGAGACGGGGTTTGGCGGTGGTACCTGTTATTACGTGGTTTGGCGCCCGAGCAGCGTAGCGAGGGACTAAATAAGTCGTTCACCCGAGGTAAACACTGTGCTTTTCATTACGAATAGGAAAGTAAGAATAAAAACATGAATTAGCTAAAGAAAAAATGAGTTCTATATTTAAATTTGATCAACGCATCATCGTGTTAATAAAAATCTCTGCTATAGGGAAGTACCTAAAAACCAAACTCGAAAACACATATCGGATTGCCGCTTTCCCGCCTATTTTGTTTTTTGTTTCTGTGGCCGGCCAGCTATTCAGCCTTTAGTTTTCATTTTAATCATTGAAAAAAATGTTATTTTAAAGAAATAGTTTAAAGTAAATTATAATAAAGTATTTGAAAAAAATTTATTGTTTAATTAATACTTATCTTTATGTCATTTCAATTTTTACATCGCGCTGTAATTGAGTGCTGTGTAGAAAATTGGGACATGGTTCAATCGAAATGTGAAGATAGAACTAGTTTATTTTTTATGATTTGACAGTACCTGTCAAAAAACGATTCTCCCTAGGGCTGAAAAGTATTACTTAAATTATTAATGTCCAATGTCCTACTGCTGGGCACAGGTCTTCCCACATGGTTGTCCTTATAGCTGATGATGATATAAAATTATAGTCAAGCGCTTTATCGTTGTTAAAAAGAACGTTCGAAATGTATCCTACCCAACTTATATTATTAATGTGAAAAATTGTTTGTTTGGAAAGCGCCAAATCGGTTTAGCGGTTTAAGCGTTAGTACTTAAACTGCTAAACCGATTTTAATAGTTTGGTATAGGGATAGATGTTACCCTGAAGAGGGTTCTTTTTATCCCAGTGAATCCACCTTATGGATACCCTACCCCCAGAAGGGAGGCAAGGTTATGTGGGGCATCATCCGTCCCCCTTTTCACACTGAAAGCGTAACAATCAATCAGGGATGAGAGGGAGGGAAGTTTACCCACTAAACACTGGAGAACAGCAAATTCGAGTAAAGTGTAGGCCGCGGGACCTTTCCGCTAGGGAATTAAACCATGGGCCTAAGGACGGTCCTAAACCACTTTTTCAAAATAAACGCATGTGAAGCCGCGGGCAAAAGCTAGTAGCTTATAGAAATTACGAATTAAGAGTCATTCATCTCATTGGCGCATTAAACCGATGGCACCGCTGTAACTTTCTACTTGTATATATTTTTATGTACAGTCAATCAAAATATTTATTTGTGGTGACACAAACACTAAAAATTTTAAACTAAAAACTTCTAAACAATTATTATCACACACACTTACAGCAAACAACACATTTGCACTGTTAAGTAATTCACCTACTGACGCTAAGTAAATAATGTGAAACTTCTTATTTGCAAGCGCCCTGTCAGTATATAAAACATGTTTGCCCTGTCATGTCGCTCAGATAATTCTTATATATAGTGAGCACACAACCCAATTACAAAACACTTTGACTAATTCACTGTAACGTCAGTACAGCACAGTTAATCGTATCAGCAGGTTTGTCAAAATTTTCTCCACAAGAAATTTTTTGATATTTATTAATTGTACTTTTGTTCTAATTAATATTATGTTGCTTTTCAAATATTTCACTACAATATTTTTGTTGTTAACGTTTAAAGTGCTTGCGAAGAGATCGAAAAAGTCGCGAAAGGTATATAGTTTTATCTTATATGAAAGTGTTACAAATAGTTCCTTAGAAAAAGCTTTGCATCATTATGTGTGTGTCATGAAGAATAAGATATTATTATTATTATTAGTATTTCATTTGACATTTTAATGAAACACAAAGCACCACTGAGTAGAGCACTGTAGAGTTCGCTTAAACTGTAGGAAACAATTTTATCTCTCATCTGGACCATTACTCTTTTAACTTACTCATTTCTTAACTCTTAATTTCCTTACATAGCGCCTAACACAGGTAATAACTTTTTAAAGATCGAAAAATATTAACTCTTCAATTTATTCGTAATATTTATGTAGAGAAAGGTTATGGTAAAGTTTGACGTTGTATTCGTTTTGCGTTTTAATAATAAATAAATATGCTGTTTCGTAATATTTTATTTCTTTTGCTTTAATAACGTTCAAACATAATCGATAAAAACTACCTCAGATTGGAATCGAGCCCACTACTTCGCAATTCGGGCAAACTGAGTTGACCACTTCGCCACCGATGCATCGGTTAGATAATATTATGTCGAAATTTTTCAACACTTTTCGTTTCATTATCTTAGATATTATGATTGTCCTCAGGTGACAATGGGCGGATGGCTGAGCTTCTTATGGTGGGGTGGTGACCCTGACGTGGTGAACCCTGTCTCCGGACTGACCAGGCGGGAGATTTACGCCGTTCAGAAGTCCTGGGCGCCAGTGTTCGCTGATTCCGTGGCCAATGGCACCGAACTGCTTAGAAGGTAGGTGTTTTTTCTATTACACAATTTTCAAGTGTGTTTTCGGATTTTTCGATGCATAGCCCGGGATTTTCCATAGAGCGCCGAGTCGCTTAACTCGTAATTCCTGCGCGCGCGCGTAAACCCTTCGCTCTGTGACGTCATGACGTCAAATCGATATCGAGTCGGCGTTAACGGAATATGAACGCTCGGGTCACACGATAAATTACAATTTCGCGTGAAAGTTGTTAGAGAGTGAACCTTCTGTACGTAGTACTATTGGTTATTCTGTGCCAATACCCATAAATTTTAGTGATGAGTTGATTTTAATGATGGAGGCCTTTGCCCTGCTGTGGGACAGTAGGCTGTGAATAAAAAAAATAAGTAAGTAGTTGATACAAACAAAAATTGCGTGCGTCGAATGAATTCATCAAAATTCTTAACAAGTTCACGCGTTAAATACAATTTAATTAATTAATTGGCACGCGCGCAGGTCCAATATCCGAGAGGCTTAATTAATTTTAACTTTTTGGGGTCGCCTTGCAAACATATTAATTACTTTTGGTTCACCTCTGGGACGATGTGACACATTTTTTTCATTTTTTTTATTACTTGCCTTTCCTCTTGCCGTGGTAAAGCCTCGTTCGCACTAGGCGATTAATTAAGCCGACTAATTAGTATCTTGCTTTGCTAGTTTGTTTAACATTTTGGCCGCCAACGCATATCTAAATGCATCGCCGTGCTACGTACGTATTAATTATCTTAGTCATGACTTTTTAACGGTTTTCTTACATCTTAGTTCTACTGGGTAAATTCAATTTTTCAATAATGTAAATGAATGACAAGGAATGAATCTTTATATAACTATAACCTAAGTAAAATTATTTTTTTTGCGGAATGCGGAAGGTGCTTGGTTCGATTCCCGCCTGAGGTTGTGGTCTTTTTTCAGTGTTTAAAAAAATTACTTAAGTATATTTAAGCGTTAATGAAACGCTAAAATATAAAACATTAATCTAATTATAACCTTTTAACTGTCACAGCGTGTTTAAAATTTTCATTAGTTTTTGACCTTGTTTAAAGATTTTTCTGTTATATTTCGCTTTGAGGTGGGAATATACATCCCAGTGACTGTTAAAGGGTCAAAGGTGCTGAATTAAACTTGCACTAGGCATTAAAACTTTATTCACAAGAAGGAGCTCTCTAGGCTTTTGTGCACAATGGTCTTCTACAGAAGACAAACGTTTCCGTGCTATCCGCGCGCCACGACTAGGTATGTCTTGTGCTTCTACTAAATTGTGGCGCGGATGGCAATGAAAATATGTCTGTCTTCTATAAATGACCGTGGCGCTCAGGCTAGAGTGTAAAATATTGGGAGTTTGGTCCGTTGCCTAAATGAGCCGTGCAACGTATTTCTGGCGCGATGGCGTGTCAAATATAAACTCCATAAGAAACCAACCCGTATGTTTTCGTCTGCCTTATTGCCTCAGATCGTAAAGTCTAAATGTGTCGCCAGCGAAATCAATATGCCGGTGTTAGTGGAAAACTGAAGGTGGGTTATGTATGAGTGTACCAGCGTTGCCAGATATTTTTTTGTCAAGTCGGGATTTTGGAACTTTTTTAGTGAAAAAAGCGGGATTCTTTCCTCGAAAGCTGGACATAGTAAAAAAACCTCATACCTACTTATAATCAGAAGTTTTTAAATATTTACATTTTTATATAGGTTTTAAATTACATAACGACAATAGATAGCAAAAATATAGAAAATGTATTTTATAAAAAATATTATAAGTACTTAGGTATTCTAAATCAGGTTCTCACTTGTATGTGTCACCCGGCCGCGCTTCCTTAGCAGTTCAGCTATGCGATTCTCTAAGCGACACATAGACGCTGCGCGCATGGCTGTGATCTGCTATCTCTTTCCAATTCTATGAATATGAATGAGACAGAGTCATTTCTCCGCGCTGCGGCAGCCGCAGCTATCAAGGCTTTAGCTTAGAGAATCGCACGCCAGCACGCTGCACGCACGGTCGCGCTTTTCCCGAAAAGCGGGACTGAGCCTGTCCCGCGCGGGACATTTAATTATGATTTTAAAATCGGCACCGTCCCGCCAAAATCGGGACATCTGGCAACGCTGGAGTGTACCTATAATTATACTTAAATGAACGTTATAACCAATCGTCATTAGCTTATAATGCCCCACAGCTGGGCAAAGTCTCATAGCTACGGACATGTCGGTATGAAACTGCTTCCTTAGCCCAGCCCAAAAATGTAGCTACTTTATTCTGGATTTTTAGTAGAACCCCCAAAATATGAGGGAGGACTTCCACATAACCGCCGTCGGTATCCCACTAATATTATAAACGTGAAAGTTAATTTGTAAGTATGGATGGATGTTTGTTACTCTTTCAAGTAAAAACTACTGAATGGATTTGGATGAAATTCGGCATACAGATAGTTTATAACCTGGATTAACACATAGAATACTTTTTATTCCGATATTCTCACGGGAACGGAAACCACGAGGGTGAAACCGCGAGCGGCCGCTAGTTGGTAATAAAATTGGAGCGTCACACAAAAACGAACTTTCTACAAGAATAGCAAACCGGACCGGGTTATAGGAACTTTACATCGAAAAATCCAAAACACTTTGCCCGGTGTGATATTTTTTTATTTTATTTGTTTCAAAAAGGATTATTATAAATTTAACCGTGTCGCATAGCGGTGAAAGAATACTACCAACCCTCTCTTCCCTTGGGTGTCGTAAAAGGCGACTAATAGACTAGACTGCACATAAATCCTAACAGCATAGAGCGGCAATAGGTTCACCACCTGTCACGCCGAGCACATGTGCAGTCGCTGTTTGGTGAAATGTGGACTATGTAGATGACTGCTTCTGCGGTCTACATTGCCTAGTCTCTGACTAACCCTTCGGGGATAATATAGTTGTGATTATATGTAAGTATATGAGTATAAGTCGTATTGACGTATGTATGATGCGAAGTGCCAATACATCCTATTTAAAAAAAAAATCGAAAATTTCCTTTTCGATTTCCGCGTATTTTGATGAAACTAACTAATAAACTTTCCTACACTCACACCAATTATCTAGCCCAAAAGAAGCTTCTATAAGAAACTCGTTAAATGGTTACTAGACAGCGGATAAACATACTTAAAATACTTAAATACATACATACTTATTATACATAGAAAACACCCAGACCCGAGACAATTTAGAAAAACAATAATTTCTAAATTGACCCGATCGAACCCGGGACCTCAGAGATGGCGACACCATGAAAACCGGTGTTCAAACCACTCGACCAAAGAGGTCGATGAAACCACTTATCCGTATTTTTGACGACAACAGGTTAAAATAAATATGAAAAATAGCTTCTAACTAAATGGAATAATGGCAATTTCTTCTATCTACGTACAACTTGGTACAACCCGATTACACAGACGCGAAAGTTTTCCGGGGCACCAAACGTTTATTTTTTCGAATTGTGAAAAATGTTGTCTATGTTAGTTAGGAGATATTAGCACGTTAGTTAGCACTTCGCCGTATTGGTTCGATTATAAATATATTATATATAATTATAAATATAATGCGTCTTTAACAAATAGTCCTGTTAATCCATCTGGAAATCTAAAATGACTGAGTAGAAGTGGGTTCACTTTAATCTCACGTTTATACTGAACCACGATTTCTCGCGTTCAACCCGCCCATCTATCCGTACCATTGAATTGAACCCAGGACCACCGGATATCGGGCCCAGCACATTCTCACAAAGCCACAAGTCCTCGTAACGATATGCCAAGTCTTTAACTGGCGAGCAATGGAGCTGAATTGAATTTACATTCACGTCATCTGGCGACGGGAGGTTTATTCAATCTCGTGATTTGTGGGCCATTCCCATTGTCACCAAATAGAGTGACGTGCTCAATAGAACGATCGTTTAATGTAGGTCGGGCTTGAATTGGCTGTGAAAGAAATACATAAAAAAACGTATACCGTAGGCACTGCATATGTAATCGGTCGGTAGGTCGCAAATTCGAGTTTTAGGTAGGTACCTACGCAGTAATGAATTTCCAAAATGCAAATCTGCCTTTTTAATATTTAACGGTCTTACTTAAAAACACTATTTAATCATTATTTAGTTTTGTCTACGTATCACAAACGTCATTTTGATTTTAAGCAATAGGGACAAAACAATATCTAACTAAATGATGCTTAAATAGTATTTATAATTAGTAGTAGGTAGTACCTACTACTAATTATAAACCTAAAATAAAGGGTACCTACTAGGTACCCTTAGTTTTTTATCAAAATCGGCCTTGAGACCACCGAGACTCACTTTTTAGAAAATACTCAATACTTGGAAAATTCTATGAAAACCCACTTTGTTATTTGCTGTGTAAAGATTAATATTACTTTAAAGGCAAGAAAGGTATCTCTCTTGCCTTTAAAGTCAACACACGACAATGCTGGCGAAGTAAATAGTGCCCTCTCAAAGGTGTTGCATTGGTTCACTGTGAATAATTTATTGTTAAAGTATGAATGATGTTAAGTCAGCAAAAGTAGTTTAGTCAAAATCTAGAATTGATAAAAAAAAAAACAACCAGTGTCAGGAAAGCTCGAATGGGATTCGAACCCATGACCTTTGGATTGCCGGTCCAGTGCTCTAACGCTAAGCTACCGAAGACCGCAGGAGAGTCGTTGAATTTTTTCTAGTAGTTTGTGATTTACGCTGCAAGCGAAGCAATCGATAAAGACGTAATTGCTTATAAATATCTTTTTTTTTCTAGGACCTAATATTTTTTAGTAAACTTTTTATCCTATATCTAAATAACATTGTGAATGCAAACATTTTAATAATAAAGATATTTATAAGCGATTACGTCTTTACCGATTGTTAAATACTTGCAATAGTATTTCTTTCGACTGTGAGGGTAGACTTGCAGCGTAAATCACAAACTACCAGAAAAAATTCAACGAATCTTCTGTGGTGTCGGTAGCTTAGCGGTTAGAGCACTGGACCGGTAATCCAAAGTAAGTAAATAAATAAATAAAAGGTCATGGGTTCGAATCCAATTCGAGCTTTCCAGAGGCTGGTTGTTTTTTTCCTTTGCACGACTTATGTCTAAAAATAAAAATGTCCATCGTTTCAAAATAGCCCAATCAGTTATTTGACCAACCATAAAAATGTCCAACTCTAGAAACAACTAACCAGATATATGACCAGCTTTAATAACGTCCAGCCAAAAAAATGTCCAACTATAGAAACAACCGACCAGATACATGACCAGCTTTAATAACGTCCAGCCATAAAAATGTCCAATTGTACTTGTACTATTTCTATAGACTTGAATCTACTTTGGTTAAATATCAATACACTTTAGTATGTCACTGATAGTGATAGCTAGATTCGGCCACTTGTATGAAGTATTGCTTGGTTTTATTGAATATTATGAATATCAGTATTTTTTTAGTTAGGGCAACCTTGCCCTTGTCATTGGACATTTTTATGATTGGTCAATTTTATCATTTTGACATGCGTTTGTACATCTGTCTATTTGGACAATTTTATCATTCAACATTTCTAGGGTAGGGCAATATTATTACTGGTCATTTTTAAGTTTGGGCAATTTTATTATAGGACATTTTTATAGTTGGACTATATTAATTCTGGTAATTTATATATTTGGGCAATATTATTATTGGACATTTGTATGGTTGGATAATTTTATCACATGGACATGCCTTTGGACATTCGTATTTTTGGACGTTTTTCTTATTAGACATAAGTCGCGCAAAGGCGAATAATAGATGACACAAAACGTGATACCGAATAATCACTAGCAATGATTTAGTCAGTGCACACCGAATAGTTTGAAAAATATTGAGTCAAACGGGGCCCTTCTGTCACCTCTTTTACTTTGCTAGAGCACTGTTACTTTATACTATCTATACTAATATTATAAAGCTGAAAAGTTTGATTGCTTGAACGCGCTAATCTCAGGAACTACTGGTCCGATTTGAAAAAATCTTGCAGTGTTAGATAGCCCATTTATCGAGGAAGGTTATAGGCTATAATTTGTTTAGGTACGGGTACGGGTACGGATAGTAACCCGTGCGAAGCCGGGGCGGGTCGCTAGTATAAAATAAAATTCGTATTGGAATTTGCAAGGTAAGATTAAAGTAATACTGTTCTAAGAGTTGATGGCTGAGATAATTGCGGTGTGTTCAATGTAAATTCTACGCTGAATTCGATCCAGTGAAACGTTCGAGTTTGAAGTGTTATTGCTATGATTTATTGTAGAATTGATCGAAAATAATAATATGCCAACTGAACTGCTCTACAAAGTAAAATTATATTGTAAATGGAAATGGCAGCTGAAAATAGACCGACTTGCCTTGGGTGCGCCTCGATTTTGAACTGAGTAAGTAGGTATTATGTACTTTTGGCGAGTTTTGGCGAGAGTTACGCTAACGAAAACGAGAATGAAAAAAAGGCCTGTTCAAATCTGAGCGGTATTCGCTGCCGCTGTGGGTAAAGTACCAGTAACAATTCGTACAGTCCAATCCATCACATCCCGACCGCTTTTGAACGCTTTGTACCACTCATAAGCACGTGTTTTGATAAAGTCGATTCACCGTAAGCCTTCTGTAACATTTTCAGTGACTCCGAACACGAAATTCCATTGGTGACGCAAAATTTAAGACAAACTCTTTGTTCGATGTTTTTATCCATTATGAAATTCGCAATACACGCTTGATATAAACTAACTAAAAACAGCACTGTATTTAATCTAAAGAACAGATGCAACTCAAACTCCGCGCTAAAATGGATAACAGTTGTAACAATCTAACAAAAAAAAAAACAAAAAAAAAAGAATTTGGAATCATAAACCAATCATCCGTTCCCGAAACTTTTTTGACAGAATGTATACCGAACTGAAATACCGAAGGGTTATTCCCAAAGGCATCTTTAATCTGTGCCAAAGGTCCATGACTCTATTGTTTTCAAAAATTGTAAGTTTATACTTTGATTACGACACGACATTAAAAATAAAAAAAACATTTTTTTTCCAGCAGGTCAATGAGAATTTTTTATACAATCAGCATTAAAATCTAGGTTATGAAAGGATAGACATTATACATCCATACATCCACAACTAAGTATTATCCCCGAAGGGCTCTTGTATCGTTTTTGATGATTGTACTTCGGATAAGTCTCGTGGACCCGTTAGGAATTCATAACATATAAAAGTTTTAAAATATATTTTGAAATTTCATGGACCCATTGAGAATAGAAGAACAATAGAGTCGTGGACCTTGGGGAATAAGTCATACCGATCACACACCGGTCGGGCGATAAACCACTCCACGACTTCTTGGCGGGAAAGTGAAGCGTCATTGTCTGCAGTTTTGATTTATTTTCTATTTGTTTTTTGTCGAATATTAATGTGAAATAATGGTTGATTATTTACTGTTAAGTGTTCGTAAACGTGCATGAGTGTTGGCAAATAAAACAAAACAGTACAACATCACTTTTCAAATTCTCTCAAGAAGTCCGTGTGAGATCTCAATAAAGTCCCGCAGCTTTAGGGGTTTGGGGGAATATCATTTACGTTCATTATCATTTATCAGTCATCATCACTTAATGCAAAGAAAATAATTACTATTATCTTACTTGACACTGGCTAAATGTGCAGATCGCACGAAGCCATTATTTAAGAGAAAAAACCACTCCACCATCGCCACCTAGACTTTTTCAATAGCGTGTTCGAATAATAAATAACGCTTCTATTTTAACCGCGTGTCGCGTGGCGGTGAAAGCAACACCACCCCCTCTCATCTCTTGGGTGTCGTAAAGGCGACTAACGGGATAAAGACTGCACATACATACACATCAAACAGCATAGAGCGGCGATGGGCTCACCACCTGTCACGCTTAGAACACATCTAAGCGTGACAGGTAGTGAGCCCATCGCCGCTCTATGCTGTTCAAAGATGGGCGATTGTTACTGATTCGAACAATCGAATGGTTTGATACAACTAATATTAACAATCGAATACAAAAACAATCGATCACTAGTTTGCAAATTCGAATGAAACCGCTAGTTCACTCATTCACTATGCCATTCAAAATTGGTCTTTATCTATCGTAACATAAAGTCTACTTTTATTTGATATTCGAAGGAACAATCGAATAATGCAATGGCGCGATAGGCGGGAATGCAAAAAGAGCAAACGCCATGATTGTTTATACTTCTTTCTTTCTCTCTTACACACACTTGTTTCGTTTATCTTTTTATTCCCTCGTACAAGTTAGTTCGATTGTTTGAATATTCGACTAGATAAACTAGTAGTAATGAAATTTGAATCGGAAGGAATGAGACGACGCTATACATTCTTATTCGCTTCTCGCTTATATTCAAAATCGAATGATTTGTTAGTCATTCGAATAATTCGAATGACCTCTACAATCGAATAATTCGAATAATGTCATTCACAATCGCCCATCACTAATGCTGTTGGATGTATGTGCAGTCGAAAGGTGTCGCGTAGCGGTGCAAGATATATTCTACCGTCTACCACCCTTTCTACCCTTGGGTGTCGTAAAAGTCGACTAACAGACTAAAGACTTAGGCCCAGAACACACGGTGAAACGCAAAAGCAACGAAACTGCAACTTCTAGTTACTTTTGAGTTGCATCTGAGTTTCTGCCATAGACTGCTTTGAGAAACCACACATGACGCGACCAGTTTGAAACCGGTTTGAAACGTGTTTCAAATCAGTTGCATTGAAACCGTCGTGCAGGAAACTCGCGCGTTGCGTTTCATTCACCGGGTGGCTTCTTTTTTACAAAATGGCTGACGACGAACAAAAAAACATTGCATTTGTGTTAGAAGTGGAAAAATATCCTTGTTTGTATAATACCACACTATCAAGCTACTCTCGCAGGACTGAGACTGATAAAGCATGGGCAGAAATTGGAAAAAAATGAAAATTACAGGTAAGAGCTGATTATTCTCTTTATTTAATAAAATAATTCTATACACAATAAGCCCATTGCCACGGCAATGCTGTCTGTGGAGTCAAAAAGTAATTATTTAAATATTTTCTTAAAGATAACGGAGAGGGATTGGGGCCTAGGTTCAGATCATGTGGCATTAAATCAGCAGGGCGTTGACTAATTCCTTCACCGACGTTAGTTGTGCGATATGGTATTCCTTCCTTGGATCTCACAAAATTGTGCAATACACAGGCACTTTTAATTATATTATTGACTATCTCAGGGGTTCGGCAACGTATTGGTGATTCGAATATCATAAATTTTTTCGTTAACATGCCAAAAGCACACTCGACACTTTTTCTAGCAAGGGATAATCTATAATTAAAAATGCGTGAGATGTTGGTGGCAGTTCTTCCTGGAAAAGGTCTCATTAAATATTTTTCCAAAGGAAAGGCTTCATCTCCAACAAAGTAAAATGGAAATAAGTAATTATTTTCATCTATTGGCAACGGTCCTGGTGCAGGAATATTTAGTGCATCTTCCTCAATAAGACGCTTCATAGATGAAACTCTGAAAATACCTACGTCACTATTTCTACCTGCATATCCCACTTCTATCATTGTAAACAGACCATCAGCATCGGCACATGCCATTAAGATTACAGAATGATAATTTTTGTAATTAAAATTAGTAGATCCCGTATTTGGGATTTTTTTTATTCTAAAATGTTTTCCGTCAATCGAGCCTAGACAATTAGGCATATTCCACAAAGTATAGTATCGTTCAGCAATTCGCTTCCACTTACTCGTATCATGATCTGGAACCGGCATAAATCTATTCTTTAAAGAATCCCATATTTTTTTTGTAGTATCAGCCACAATCGTTGCTATTGTGGATTCTCCTCTAGCGAAGTATAAGCCCAATGCCACATATGTACTAGATGAACCTCCTAAATACCTGTAAACAAATAAAAAACAGTGAGAGACAACATATAAAATAAATTATTTTAATAGATTTTAATAGACAGGGGCTTGAATGTTATCTACCTCTATATACGTATTTATTGTATTAAATCTATCGTCGAGTTAGCACCTATAACACAAGTCATTAAGTTGTACTTAGTATGGGGTTAACAAGATCTGTGTGTTATGTCCATATGTATTTTTATTTTTTATTTTTTTTCACAGGTGCTGCTTGCGAAGAAAAATGGCGAAATCTACGTGTTGTTTATATGAGACATCTGAAACCTTTGCCAAGTGGTTCTGGAAGAAAACGGAAAAAACCGTACTATTTACTTGATTATATGCATTTTTTAACGCCATATGTAAAACCGACGAATCCACCTGAAGCAGGGAACCTGCCATCCATTTCATTAGAGAATACATCTGATATGTCAAACGATCTGCCACACGACGTGCCCGCCGAGTCCGGGCAACCTACTGAGCGCTGTGATATAGAACCTACACCTTCCAGTACACAAGATAATATTCAAGATAATCCAACCCAACATTCTTCTAACCCATAACGGAAGAACTATTCATTGCACGAGACTGATAAACATTTTATTAATTATTTAAAAAAGAAATCTGCTGTATCTCAGACTTCCGCGGACTCTGTTATGTCGTTTTTGAATAGTCTTGCACCAGAGTTAAGAGAAATGAATCTCGAACAATTCAAAATATTCAAGAGACGTGTGCTAAGCCTTATTGATGACATACTGAATCCATCTTCTACTACGCCTGAAAGTGCAGCAACGAGTCAATTTATTACGTTAAGTAATGAAACGTCCCATCAAACAGTATATTCTCCAATATCGCAGTACACAGAATATGGTAGTCCATATGTGCAACCAGTAGAAACACCTAATCCTCTGGACTTCAGCGGAATATCTATAGGAACTCCATCAGACTCTATGCAACCAGAACAAACACCTAATCCTCAGTATTGCAGCGGAACATCCTCTACAGAATACACTCCTGTAAACCAAGATGTGAATTTCAGAAACTTCGTATGATAGCTTTGTTTACATACCTAAAATGTTTAAGTTTTTTTTATTCTTTAATAGTACCTAACATTTAATTTTTCATAAATATAATAAAAATAAATCTTTAAAAATACTTACTTAGGTGTTATTAATAGCCTTTCTTGAGGACTCACACATTCTCTCATATTAGTATTCTGTTTCTGCAACTGAGGTGTCATTATTTCAACAAGCTCAAGATATGTAGTTTTGCTCATACGATACAATCCAAAAACTTTCTATCAGTTTCTTGTAATTCTTTAGCAGCCACAAACATACGACAGTTGATATTCTTCTCGATGTAGGGATGTATCCACATAGTTCTTCTTTTGCGCCTTCTTCTTTGTCGAAGATACAAATACATAACCACAATTTCTTCGTCGCTCGAAGAACTCATTTTGCAGACGTCTGTTCTCAAAGAAAACCGAAATGATCGTGGTTGCACCGTGTGATGAAAACGGTTGAAACTGGTTTCATACTAATAATTTCAAGAGGGTTTCGTTGCAGTTGCGTTTCACCGTGTGTTCTGGGCCTTAGAGTAACTATAGATGACCTTATCAAAAAAATGACAAAACGTATTTTTCACAGATTATTCACAACATACCCAGAGACGAGGGACTTCTTCAAGATGGTGCGAAAACTGCCCGAGTCGGAGTACACACAGAACTTCCAGTTCAAGGCCCACGTGATCAACCTAATGACCGCCCTCAACCTGGCGGTCACCAACCTCAACCAGCCAGAGGTCGTCGCCGCCATGATGCAGAAACTCGGGGAGTCACACAACCGACGGCAGATAAAGGAAGAACACTTTTACGTGAGTCTTTATGTCTGCCCATCTCCCCCCCTCCCCCTGCACGATTCAGATTTATGCTTCGTTCGTCCTGAAGTTTTGTCCCACATCCCAAATAATTATTAGTTAGTCCCATATATCACTATTTTGAAGTTGTGCTTCGTCCCAAATTACAAGTAGACAGTTAAAAGCATTATTTGTACATACAATAAGATTAAGGTAAGTTTGGCATATAAAAAATATATGCCGTAAAAGGAACATAAAATAGGACAAAGGGAGAATTAAATAATTAAAATAATATTTTGGGACGAAGGAAGCATATTGTTTGGGTTGGGACGAAACAGGATTGTTTTATGTGGGACGAATCTCAGTGGGACGAAAGAAGCATAAACCCAATTCCTATATACTTCTCCTTCAAAGATTCCACTCCTTTCTCAAGATCAGCAATCGGCAACGCTTCTGCGACTCCTGTGGTTTTGCGGGTGTCCATGGACACCCGTCCATGGACGGCGGTGATTACTTTGCATCAGGACTCGCGTGTAGGGTTACCATCCGTCGGACATGTCCGGACTTTTAGACTCTAGTCTGGGTTTTGCCCAGCTCTTTAATTCGGATTTTGGAATACTTATTTGGAATACTTATGAGTAACAAAACAACATATTAAGTAATATCAAGTAAGTCTTTAATCTTTATTAATTTCTTATTTATCTAAAAACAAAATATAAAAAGTGAATGATGTTTCCATGTTGTGACTAAAAAGTCCGGACTTTTATCGAAATGTCAGGCCTTTTGTCAGGACTTTTGAAATTCCTAAATAGTAACCCTGAGTCGCGTGCTCGTTTGCCTACTTTTCATATTAAAAATAACTGCATGGATTTAGCTATGCTGCTAACCGTATTGCGTAGCTGTGAGAGAATACCGCCACTCCCTCTCTATTCCCTTGGGTGTCGTAAAAGGCGACTAACGGACTAAAGACTGCACATACATCCAACAGCATATAACGACGATGGGCTCACCATTTGTCACGCTGAGCAAATGTGCAGTCGCTATTTGGTGTAAAGTAGACTATGTTAAAGAACTGCTTTTGCGGTCCTTTATTGCCTAATCTCTGACTAACCCTTCGGGGATTATTAGTCGTGATTATATGTATGTATGTACTTATGTATTGTAGCTGTGTAGTAGCGGCTCATTACTGAAAGAATACTACCAACGCATCTCTTCTCTTGGGTGTCGTAAAACTGAAGACCTGCTTAAATATATCCAACAGCATAAAGCGGCGATGTAGTGAAACGTGAACCGTGGCAGTGGCAGCTTTACAGGTCCTCATTGCGTCCTTGAATCACCCTTTGGGGATAATAGTCGCCTATGTATTTTTATGTAGCTAAGCCAGCAGCTAACAAACGAGCGTGGCTTCAAGCTTAAGTTCTTATGTCTTTAAGTAAATAGTTCTGTAATTTCACTGGGGCTAGTACTCTTCAGACGCATAACAATACCGCCTGACGGCAGATTTATATACCTATTATTATTCTAGACAGTCTCCTAACACCAGGCAAAGAATGACAAAATATATTAAGGAGGGTCATGCGGAGATAAGGTTAGGTACCATTTAGGAATTTGAAAAGTCCTGACAAAAAGCCTGACATTTCGATAAAAGTCCGGCTTTTTAGTCACATACAGAAAGCATTACTTACTTTTTATGTTTTGTTTTTAAATAAATGAGAAGTAAAGATTAAAAATTTATTTGATTTTACTTAAAATGTAGTTTTTTTACTCATATTCCAAAATCCGGACAAATTAACAATTTGGCGGTCACTAGACTGCTATTAGTAATTATAAAGGCAGACGCCTGCCTGGTAGACGTTGACAAATACCATCCACCACTCGAAGTGACAGTGACGATGACGGTCTCCGGATGGCACGACTTTCCAACGGGTACACCTGCATCGGCTGACATTGGCACAGTGGGATAAGTGGTCTGTGCAGGTACCTTACAATGGAATTTTTATAAAGCTGATTTTTTATTATTATATTCATTAATAGGTAACATTGATTGGACCCCGATTTATTCTTTAGATCTTGAAAACAGTCTAGATTATTTTTACAAGGAGCTTAATTTTATTTTAAACACGTGTGTACCGAAAAAACAGTGTAAACAGGTCAATTCAGGCTGTACTTACCCCGAATGGTACACCGGGAAAATAATTCGTTCTATAAAATATAAAGCATTGCTACATAAAAAATATAAGACAACTAAATTAGACAGGGACTACAAAAAATTCGCTGAAATGCGTACTAAAGTAAAAACTATGTTAGTAACTGCACATAGTCAGCATAGGGAGTCATTGCAAAATAATCTCAAAAGGGACCCAAAATCGTTTTGGAATTACATAAATTCAGTGCTAGCTAGCGATGAATGTGCAACAGAGTTTGCTAGATTTTTTCATTCTGTGTATAGTGGACAAAGATGTGTGTTGGACGTGAGCACAGCTGTAGAGGAGGCCGGTGGGCACAACGGGGCAGCTCGAGTGCACTTATATCATTTGCAGCTTAGTGAAGTACTTACCGCGCTAAAACAACTCAAAGCAAAAAGATCTGCAGGACCTGACGGTATTCCACCGTTTCTTTTCAAAGATTGTAGGGTAGCACTTGCGGAGCCATTGCTTCACATATTCAATCAATGTTTGAGTTTAGCTACATTTCCGGATAGGTGGAAAATTACAAAGGTTGTACCAGTTCCAAAAGGAACTGCGGGGACAAGTGTCGATGGTTATAGACCGGTAGCAGTACTATCAACTCCGGCGAAGGTGTTTGAGTCGACTATACACAGAAGCTTATATCAACAGATTAACTCACAGTTGTCGGACGCGCAACACGGGTTTAGACCAGCTCGTAGCACTACGAGCAACCTTCTTGCGCTTGTGGCCGATCTAATACCAACAGTGGATGGCGGGGGACAAACCGATACTGCATATTTTGACTTCAAAAAAGCGTTCGATCTGGTAAATAATGACGTGCTCCTTAAAAAGATGGCAAGTTTTGGTTTCACCCCACATCTTTTGAGTTTGTTCGCTAGCTATATGACAGATAGACCGCAGTATGTGGAGTACAAGGGGCAAAAGTCAGAACCGTATTTTACATGGTCTGGTGTAAGTCAAGGTTCGAACTTGGGACCTTTGGAGTTTTTAATCATGATAAATGACTTACCCAATGTCGTAAAGAATTCAAAATGTTTACTATTTGCAGATGACCTTAAATTGTCATTGAATATAGTGAGCGTGGTGGACGGTGACAAACTCCAAGAAGACATAGATAGGGTTGTTAAATGGAGTAAAGATAATATGTTACAGTTCAACACATCCAAATGCTCAGTGGTCAGTTTCACACGCAAACGCACGCCGATAGAATGCTCCTATAACATTGACGGAGTAGGGCAATTCTTTGAAAATGCGCATATTGCCTCATGTTAGGAGATTGCATAAAAGTTGTGACAAAACGCATTCTTTGAGTGAATTTTACATTGCTGCAAACATACCCTTACAGAAACTGTACAAGGGAATTATGTAAGTGTTTTACTTTTTAACTGACAAGCGTTTAAATTTTTTTGTGAATGGTAGTGATATTTACAGTAAATGGCAATTAAATAATGGTACAGGTAATGAGAAATGGTAATTATAAATCAAATAGCAAGAAGACAAAAGTCTAAACTGTTATTTCAAAATATAGCAAACCATTTTTTTAACAAACTAATACTTACTTATCAACAGTCGTAAAAAAATTAGAATTTTTTAATTTTTTTTAAAGTGAATTATCCGAAATAACAAAATTATCAACTAAGACACGGTTTTAATAAACACATGTTTTCTATATATTTTAATCAGCCTTAAACATAATTTCTTACTTGGTAGGTATTAAACAAAGTAATAAAATTTTAAAAAACAAAATTCAATGAACTTCTTGTTAAGTAAGCGGTAAAATAGCTAAAAATATACACTTCAATATTAATCTGAAGATTTTGTTTTATACGAATGGTTAATTCTGCAAAAAAAATCTTATCTATTATCTATCAATGAAATGAACAAAAATCAATATAAAAGAAACAAAAAACCAAAACGTCTTGGGTAGCAATTGGAAATAAGCATCCAACTCAAAACAAAAATAATGACTTATTAAAAAAACTAATTAAAAAAAGCACTTACAGGATTAGATGAGACCTTGAGACAGACATGATTGAGACCTTTAAATAAAAAACTTACAAAAATATTGCAAAACTAGTTTTAATGATTATTATTGATGAAATGTTTATAATTTACTTGAAAATCCGTTTTTAAGACAGAAAAATATCAAAATCATTATCAGAATCATTATTTTTGTAAACAGGAGGCTTTTTGCTATATTAATTCGAGAAATCGAGGGAGTCTGCGGGTCTAAGTAATAAATTATGATCATGTCAATTTAGTGCAGCTTTGATCGTAGCTTCAAATTAATACTAGTTGTCTTTAAGGTTAGTTTAGATTTCAATGATGGGATTCTCTAGTATCTCTTGTTTTGTTTGCATTGTGAAATTTTATGTCAAAAATACTTAGTTATAGTGTAATAGTAGTGTAGTTTATAATTTTCGCGACTAAAACACATTGAAATAAAAAAATTCATACGGATTTAAATCGCGAATTTTACTAACTGTGATTTCCGTATATTTTTTTACGGAACTTTCCAGATAGCTTCCTAATTTGTATTTGTTTTCGTTAGTGCACAGCACAAGAATTACAATTAAAAAAATATTAAAATTACCATTTCTACAATTTACTCATGACCATTTACTTTAGAGTAACGGAAAATACGGTAATTATGCAAGTGGTAATTAGGATTTCAAACATTTTGTTGATTAAACAGTTCTTTAGAAGAATTATAAAATTTTTACCTACGTTACTAAAAAATGGAAATTATAACAACTTAAATAAACGTATCAGTTAAAAAAAACTATCGTCTATTTACCATAAAAACGGAAAATGGTGATTAGACGATATTTCAACAAAAGCACTACGACGACGAGAGATTTGAATATGGTGCCAAAAATTCCGGTCTTTGATAGATGTATTATACTTGGGCACCGAGCGCAGACAGGTGCAAACTTGTTAAGACAGTAAAGGGTACGAATTTTCTAATTTGAAGGTAGTAAATTAAGGCGAGTATTTTTTAAACGGTAATTATAAAGTTATCCGAGGATATATTTTAAGAGCATTCATTCTTAATAATTTATGTTATTTATGTTAAACAACTTGTGTATAGGGCTAAGGAAACTATTCCTATCTAAGAATATTGAACTATTATTACATTCTTCGAAAGGGATTTAGCTAAAATGTAAAATGGGACATGAATGGTAATTAGAATTTGGATGCTTGAAAACCATTTTCTCTAAATTCAATAAACAAATATAGTTTCTAATAGACTACTTTAGATCTGTAATACTTATATGCATAAGGTAGTATTATCAAAAGAAAAATATTTGCACTGTAGAAGATTCTTTATCATCCGCCGCGTAATATGCACATTCTTAAAGAATTGCCCAGTACCTTTATGTCAAGAGAAACAAATTAGGGATTTAGTAGTAAAGTTTACAGCGGAGTTAACGTTTAAAGATCACATAGTAGACATTTGTAAGCGGGCTTTTAGAACTCTAGGATTTACTTTGCGAACGGTCAATAGTTTCACTAATGTACAGGCTATTACCGCTTTATATAACACATTGTTAGGAGTCACTTGGAATGTAACGCGATGATTTGGGCCCCTCATGAACAAAAGTACAACATTATGTTAGAAAGAGTGCAGAATAAATTTACAAGGTACCTTTATTTAAAGCTGTATGGAGTGTACCCCTTTTATCCTTTGCAGTATCCTACGTTATTCGTTCTGGGTATGGTAGGATATAATCAGCTTAGGGTCAGGAGAGAGCTCAGACTTGTGTCATATCTATTTATGGTGTTTAGAGGAAAGATATATAATCCGGAAATATTAGGGTTAATGGGTGTTTTTGTTCCGGATGAATACATATGGCGACGGCCGAACCTACTGCTTGTCCCGAGAAGTCGCACTAATTTACAACACGAGGCGCCTCTGACGCGCGCCTTTCACGCACTCAACCTCATTGATAAGGAGACGGATTTATTCGTTTGTGCTTTGAGCGAATTCACGAGGGTAGCTGCTTGGATAATTTGTTACAAATAAATTCAATTGTGTTATTTATTTACATTGTAAGTTTGTGAAATAATAAAAATAATTAATTATGGTTAGGCATTCATGACATTCATGATGTCCAAAAAGGTCCGAAAAGGCATATTATTATTATATTATTTTTCCTCATTTATGATGATATTATTATGTTATTATTTTTATTTCTTATGTATGAATTATTTTATTATTTTAATTTGTAATGTAGTATTTATTAACTTTTTGATGTAAGTATAATTTTATTGATGTTAATATTGTAAAAAAAAGTATTACTTAATTGTAAAATTTGCTTTCCTATCGCATTAGGTACCCACCTGTAAGGATAGTGATAATTGTTGTGATAAATAAATAAATAAATAAACTTTTATTGTGCCTGGAATACTGTTCGCCAATGTGTTAAAGAGTCTGACAAAGTCCGGACTAGAGTCTAAAAATCCGGACTTGTCCAGACTAATCCGGACGGATGGTAACCCTAGCGGGGAGAAGCAAAATCCCGGAAGTTCCCGGTCGACCACTTTTCGACCGGGAACTTCCTCGATTGTAACTACATAATATGCTTGGGATCGTAACCGGACCTCTGAATCCGATATTGAACCAAC